>OY998238.1:21251510-21773350 GCA_963922005.1 Cornus suecica
GGTCATGAATACAATTTTATTATTTTAAGTTTGTAGATTCTACACTGTAGGCCCATTTTCTACATCAGGCCCACCATACAAAATCAGTATTGGATCAGCATACATTAATAAGCCTAAATAAAAAACAAGGCCCAAAATATAAAGTCCATTTCAGGATAAAAGCTATTAAAAGATGATCGTTTCAATATGCACAATCAAAACTGATATAGGCTTTATTATGGCAGTTTTACAAAACATTAAACTTGTATTTAATGTAGATATATTGTCTTTAATATGTCTTAAAACCCATTTATAAGGGTAATACTAAGTTCATGTATAAGAGGGATGAAAAAGAAAATGAAAAGGATCCAAAATTTGCTCCCATTCTTACTGATTCTTGAAATCTTCATTGTAATCTTGCCATTTATCTATTTCTTTGCTTCTGTTTAAATTATAAAAGTCGAAATTCGTTCGGCAATTGCAAACGGGTTTACACTTTTTGGCGTCGTCTGTGGGAACTCGATTTCTAGTCAGAAGCTATTAGATCAATGGCGGGAGAAACTACCACACAGCTAGGAGACACAGTTGTTATCCTTCAACGTCTGGAGGCCCTTGAAAAGGAAAATCAAGAACTAAGGCAAATGTTGGATTAGTCTGAACATCCAGAATTGCCTATAGCAGGATGTCGTAATGGCCCCGGTGTTGAAGAGAAGGACAATCATCGTGAAACAAGTTCAGCAGATCGAACAATAGATCATACTCGTACCCAACCAATCGCAGATGAGGCGAATGTCAATAATCGGGCAGTTCCGCTCGATATGGTGACCCGACTTCAAAAGATCGTAGACGAATAAGTAAAAGATCTCAGAACACAATCACCAGCTGATCTAGCCATCGAAATGACAGCCAAAATGATTAAATCACCATTCAGCCCCGAAATACAACAGGCGAAAAGGCCAGACAAGTTCCGGATGCCAAAATTCATTATGTTCGATGTGGCGCAGGACCCAATTGAGCACCTGTTTCATGTGAAGCAGATGATGACTCTCGATATGGCTGATGATGCGCTAATGTGCAAAGCTTTTTCTACAAGCTTAACGGGCCCAACTCTGTTATGGTTTAGGCAGTTGCCCGACGGTTCGATCGATTCTTTCCAAACTCTGATGGAAAAGTTTCTAGCCCAGTATTTTGGTAATCGAAAGCAGAAGAGGACCATTTCTAATCTGTTCACGATGAGACAAGCGAAAGGTGAAACATTAAAAATTTCTTATCCAGATTCAATTTGGAAATGGGAATGATACCCGATTGTGATCAACCAGCAGCTGTGGAAGCTTTCAAGGTGGCTATCGAACAAGGAACCAGCTTTCATCGATCCTTGGTGAAGTCAACACCCTTCAACATGGGCCAGTTGAATTCACGGGCCCAGGGATATCTGAGATTGGAGGAAGATGAACAAGAAAGAGGTCATCGTTCGGCGTTAGTCAGTGTAGAAAACAAGTCAAAAGAAAGGATAATCAAGAAGGCAGATACTACGAGCAGCCAACGATCAACTCCGTACAGGCAACAGGAGAGGAGGCCAAGGTATGACATACCTGAAACTCCACTTCGAACAACCTTAGCAAAATTGTACAACGAGAATAAGGCAAAAGGTATTTTTCGCCCACCATTTCCGCTGAGAACGCCACCAAAACAGCAGGACCGTTCGAGGCACTGTGCGTTCCACAATGACTTTGGCCATTTAACCAATGAGTGCAAACACTTGAGGAGGCAGGTTGAGACCTTGATAGCCAAAGGAGATTTGAAGGAGTACGTGGATAGTGGAACAAAAAATCTTGATCACCCGAAGCCCAATAAAATCATGGGCGGACAGCAGGTGAAAATCATTGACACGATCCATGGAAAACCAGAAGAGGATGAAGAAAGCCGTTCAGTTCAACGTTCACGAATGCGCAATGTCAACAAGATCCGAAGGGTTGGGGAGGTGAATATAATTCGTAGCTACCCAATACCGACAATATCATTTGCCCAGAAGGACTTGAGACGTGTGCAGCTTCCACATGAAGATCCACTGGTAATTTCAATCATAGTTTCAAATTGTTTAGTTAAAAGGGTGTTGGTTGATCCAGGTAGCAGCACGAACATCCTGACCAAATCAGCGTTCGAAAAGATCGGAATCAAAACGGAGTTGATCAAGCCAACAGCCAGTCCACTGGCAGGATTTGATGGGAAAATAATTTGCCCGATCGGTGTCCTGATTTTACCTGTGATAGCCGCAAAGCGAACATTGACAGAAAACTTCATGTTAGTGGACATGCAGCCTTCTTACAATCTGATCATGGGAAGAGGTTGGATTCACCGAATGCAGGGAGTTCCTTCAACTCTGCATCAGGTGATGCGATGTGTTGATCCTTCAAGAAAAGGATTTGTCGATATTCAAGGTGATCAGGTGGTAGCGAAAGAGTGTTACGCCATTGTCACCAGGGGTTTAAAAGGCGAAAGTTCCGAATGCAATTTATAGCAATTACCGAACACTGACAATCAGACTGACAAAGATGAAAAGACAGAAGAAGAGACCATTACAGTAGATCTGATCGTCGGGAGTAAAGGGAAGACCACTTGAATTCTGATGAAAGAAGCAGTTTAACTTCCATGCTAAGATCAAATGCTGATGTTTTTGCTTGGGAGCATAGCGACATGCCTGGGATTGACCCAGGAACCATGATGCACATTTTAAGTGTTCATCCTGGTGCGCAACCCGTACGGCAACGCCCCAGAAGGATCGGAACTGAACGAGGAAAGTTTGTAGCTGAAGAGGTTGACCGATTATTAGAAGCAGGATTTATCAGGGAGGTTCATTATCCCGATTGGTTGTCTAACGTTGTCGTCATTCAAAAGAAGAATGGGAAGTTCCGAATGTGTGTGGACTTCACCAACTTAAATAAAGCGTGCCCGAAGGACAGTTTCCCTCTGCCAAAGATTGATCGCATGATCGACGCAACTACCGGGTTCGAACGACTCACTTTCCTGGATGCATATTCAGGGTACAACTAAATTCCAATGAACCCAAAAGATGAGGACAAAACGACGTTCATCACCGAAAGAGAGACTTATTCCTACAAAGACATGTCGTTCGGTCTAAAAAATGCAGGGGCGACTTATCAGCGGTTGATCGACAAGATTTTTAAGAACCAGATTGGCGACACAGTGGAGGCTTACATTGATGACATGGTTGTTAAAAGCCAACGTAAGGATGATCACCTGAAGCACTTGGAGGATGTGTTCGCATCCTTGCGATCGCATAAAATGAAGCTGAATCCGGAGAAATGCACTTTTGGTGTGTCTTCCGGACAATTCTTGGGACATGTAGTTAACAAAGATGGAATCAAAGCAAGTCCCGCACAAGTTCAAGCATTGCTCGATATGAAGGCACCTCAGTCCCCAAAGGAAATCCAGTTGCTTACAGGGAGATTAGCAGCTCTAAGCCGGTTCATCTCCAAATTATCATATAGATGCAAGTCGTTCTTCGATGTGCTGAAGTCTAAGAAAATGATGGTTTGGGGAGAGAAACAGCAAGATTCGTTCGATCAATTGAAGCACTATATGGCGAAACCACCAATCCTGAAGGCACCCAAAGATCATGAGTCCTTATTTCTCTATCTAGCAGTTTCTCCGAACGCTGTCAGTTCAGCGTTAGTATGAGATGATGGGATCAAGCAGCACCCAATTTATTATGCAAGCAAAACATTGTTGGATGCCGAGAAAAGGTATTCGAGGACAGAGAAGATAATTTTAGCTTTGGTTCAGGCCAAACGAAAGTTACGACATTATTTCGAATCCCATCCGATCAAAATTCCAACAATATTTCCGATCAAAATGATTTTATCTAAGCCTGACTTTTCTGGACGAACGACAAAGTGGTCAATAGAATTGAGTATGTTCGACATTACCTATGAACCACGAACGTCCATAAAAGGTCAAGCAGTAGCAGATTTCCTCCTTGAATATGACAACCGAAGATGAGTTCTACAGTGAAAACCCGAGGTGGGAGCTGTATGTGGATAGATCTGTAAATAACCTGGGGGCAGGTGTTGGGATCGAACTAATATCTCCGGAAGGCACCAAGTTGCAGCAATCAATAAAATTGTGTTTTGAAAGTTCAAACAATGAAGCTGAGTATGAAGCCGTTCTGGCAGGTTTAAGGTTAGCAAATGAGCTCCAGATTAAGGAATTGACCATGTTCAACGACTCAGAGTTAGTTGTAAATCAGATCGCTGGGAGTTACAATACAAATGATGAAAGGATGCTGGAGTACAAAAATGTCGTTCATGAAGAAGCACAAAACTTTCAGGTAGTTGCTTTCAAACAAATCCCAAGGGCTGAAAATCATGTGGCTGATCATGTAGCAAATCAAGCATCTTCAGCTGGAGACGATATGATCAGGATAATTCCCGTGGATGAATTATTTACTCCATCGATCAGTAAAAAAAAAAAGATTTGCATGATTCCGTACGAGCCAAGTTGGATCGACCCAATCCTTTAATATTTATTGATCGGTGTTTTACCTGAGGATCGACGGGAAGCAATGAAAGTAAGAGCAGTTGCTACCAAGTATTCAGTGATTGATGGCTTTTTATACCGTCGATCAATGAGTGGGCCTTACCTGCGCTGCTTGACCCCATCTGAAGCACAAAAGGTTCTCAAGCAGTTACACGATGGAACATGCGAAGGCCATATTGGGGGCAGATCGTTATCTCATAGAGCAGTAACACAAGGCTATTTTTGGTCGTACATGATCCGAGATGCGGAAGAATACGCGAGAAGATGCGATAAGTGTCAGAGGCATTCGCATATAATCCATCAGCCAGCAGAGCTACTCACAGTAATGGCTTCCCCCATTCCGTTCGCGCGATGGGGAATTGACGCGGTCGGACCATTAACAAGGGCAGCATCAAATCAAAAACATGTGCTTCTGGCTACGGATTATTTCACTAAATGGGTCGAAGCCAAAGCTTATGTAAGAATCACACACACTCAAGTGATTGATTTTATCTTGAATCATATAATATACAGGTTTAGAGTGCCAAAGTACATAATGATGGACAACGGCAAAAATCTTGACAACCAGTACGTTCGGGAATTACTGGACGAGTACGGCATCAATCAGAACTTGTCATCTGTCAGTTATCCGCAAGCAAACGGACAATCCGAGATAACGAACAGAACAATTTTTGCCAGAATAAAAAGAAAATTATAAGGTATCGAAGGAAAAGGACGATGGTTAGATGAATTGCCAAGGGTTCTCTGGAGTTATCGAACGACGCCTCGCAAACCGACCGGATTGACTCCATTCGCTATGGCGTACGGAGTCGAGGCAGTAATCCCGATCGAGTTGGAAATCCCCACAACAAGAACTCATCTCTTTGATCCTGAACAGAACGAATAAATTCTAAAAATCGAAGGTAATTTCATAGATGAAAAGAGGGAAATGACCTCGATAAGGCTGGCAGCGTATCAGCAAAGGTTGATGAGGAGTTACAACAAAAAAGTGAAACCAAGATCATTTCAAGTGGGCGATCGAGTACTAAGGGTGTTGGCCAGCAGATCAAACAAGCTAGACCCTACATGGGATGGGCCGTACACAGTTACAGATCTGATCGGCAAAAAAGCCTACAGATTGGCCGATCAAGATGGAAAAGAGATCGAACGAGCTTGGAATGCAATACACCTAAAAAGGTATTTTCAATAAAATTTTGCTCTTCTTAAAATTATGTTCAAAATTTGTATGACAAGATCCGTACGAAATCAATAAATATATTATTCATATCTTCCTATATTCTTGTTCAAACTATAACAAAAAAAAACATAAAAAGCCCAAGTAAAATAACTTGGCCAATATATAAAAGACCATCATAAAAGATGGCACCAGGTTCCTGTTTTCACAAAGACGCATAAAGATGCACATCAAAAAGTTGTATTCAAAAGAATACATTATCCTGTTCGAAAGATACTTAAACACCTCAGTGTCCAAGTTGTGTTCAAAAGAACATGTTATCATGTTCGAAAAAATACTTAAGCACATCAGTGCCATCTGTTCAAAAGTAGTAAGCACATCAGTGCCATATCCAAAAAATTGTTCAAAAGTGCTCACCACAGGAGCGCCAAAAATATATATTGTTTTACAGACCTTAAAAATTGTTCAATGATAAAACTTCTAATCAAGAAGTTGAAAGTTAAGTTTCATCAGTGCGTGGTTGTTGGTTCTCCGAAGTAGGAATGGAAGGCTCAACTGACACTTCATTGGCAACAGAAGGGACTGCAGAAATAGGCTATGGTCGTTCGGCCGGAATGATCCCATGCAAAATAAATTGAGCAAAGTCTTTTTCTTCTTGGCAAGCCTCAGGATCTTCATATGGGTGAACGACACCGCAAGCAGCATCATGAGCAGTCGGATTATCACATGTACGAGCAGATGGGTCCAATAACATTTGATCATGAAAAAATCTGAACCCATCACAGAATTTTATGTCAAAAATGCTCACATATCTCCGGTGCATTTCCATACCTCCCCTTCGGCAAACTTCTAAACTGATTTTCAGAACAGCATTGGAAGTCTCAAGGTTGTGGACCTGCTTCTTCAGTTCAGCATTTCGATCAGATTCCTTCTGATGGAGTTTCTTTAAGCTTTCCACCTCGAGCTCCAAGACCTTCTTCTGTTTCTCAGCCAACATGGCGCATTTATCAGCTCGTAGGTATACAGCATCTATGTTTTTTCTCTTATACTCTCCCATCTCAACAGCTTTACAGAGAGCTAAGACATTAAACACATACTGAAAAGAGAAGAAACGTTAGTAAAAAAAAAAAAAAAAAACTTTGGTACCTCCAAAATAGAAACAGGAGCCCTAGCTAGAAGCTCGTTCTGATCAACATGCTGCTGAAAGAGTTCATCTTTGGGTGGCCACATTCCACGAGCAAGAGCCATCAGGGAATCAAGATCAGACATTGCCAGCGATCGGCGATCCAGAACACTGCCATCACTTTTCTCGAACTTGGGTATCCAATCACCTTCAGGATCAAATGATGGAGGAAAGCAGGAATCTGGAATAGTGTAACCACTCACAGATCTGACCTTCTTCACAAGCTTCTCATGCTTTTCAGAGTCATTTCTTTTTGCATGCTCTGAAGGGGGGCCCAGCTGCAACTTTTTCTGAACGTTACCGTTATCCTCGGTGTTCGTCCTCTTCAGAAGCCCCTTCGTCTTCTTCGGATCTTCGGTCAGATCGATCATTTTATTCTTTCCTTTATCAGAAGATGAGCTGACAGGGGGAGTAGATTTTTGTGCTGCAGCACGCTTGGAGGCTGTAACCGGAATCTCCATTATAGTAGTTTCTGGAGCACTGACAGCAATTAATTTCAGATTTTGAGAAGTCAAAAGTGATTTGCTGGAGGAAAGAGTTGCAAAGACTTTCTCGTTCAGGTATTCAAGTCGTTCGGCTGTATACAAAACACAGGCATACGATCAAAAAACAAATAAATACACAGTTCAAGTAAAACAGGCGAAATTGGTAAAGTACAAAAAGTACACTTGCCAGGATTTTTGAATCCACACTTCAATTTCTTACAAATACCGAAGGTCCTTGGCAGAGGATACGGGCCTAACGCATCCACCCTCCAATTTCCCCCAATTTTCACCATCTTATCTTTCCATTCCTTCTCAGAAGAAGGATTTCCATCACAAAGTTTCAAGGTTGAATGGGGGTGCAGATGGTACCGGCCAGGATTTTTTCTAATCTGATCGACTTTGTAACAGAGCAGAAAATCACCCAAACCTAAGTTCAAACCTCGTTCGTGATTCAGAACGAGCATTACAGACAAAACCCTGAAGAAATTAAGGTTTACTTGCAAAGGAAGCCCTAAGGAAAAAAGAATGTAGTGATAGAAGGGATGTAGGGGAAATCTAAGTACGGCCAATTGGTGCGCAGAGAATAAGGCTTCACCCAGTTCAACTTCTTCATACGATTTGAAGTCTAAATCAGAAGAATACTCAGAAATCGAAACATCTATGGGTATATCAAACTCTATTTGACATCTATCGGCTAATGACAATTTACGTAATTGTTTTCGGGAAAGTTTTTGAGGTTTCAATTCAATCATATTGGGGGCAACCTCAGAGGAAGAAACAACAGGGGCGTCATCAACAACCACCTCCAGAGAAGGGGTTCGGCTACTGTCACTACTCATGATATTTTGATTTATGAAAGAAAGATGAAGGACGAAAAAGAAAGACTAACCTTAAGAGTTTCTTGCTGGAAATCGTCTTCAAAGAGTAAGAGTCTGCTCTTGTAAATGGAGAAGAAGACGAATGAAGTAAGGAAATAGACGGTTACACATGGCTCTTCGAATTCCCACCCTATTTCAAAAAATGCGAAATGGGCTTGGGAATTGGTGTTTGGCATGCGCCATTGCGACATAAAGTAGGAGGCCAATAGAGGCTAAAAACAAAATAATCGAAAAGAGCACTACCATTATAGTCGTAGTGTACATACTCCGTACGTATAGGTTGTGTATCTTTTGGCAATTCTATTCCACTTACAAGGGTAATAATAGTAATACTAAGGCTTCCATTTCAAAATAGTTTTTGTTTAATGAAACAAAGAGATCAAAACTAAGAATTTTGGTGAAATAATAAAACAGAGTAGAGAGAAACTAATAAGCAGTGAAGAATACACCATGCATAACTTAAATGAGTAGCAAAGTAAAGATACACAAAATTTGTGTTTGCTAACCACCCACCTCCAAGGTGGTTACAAAACTTGTTTTGCGTTTGTTTTGGATGAAAAAAAAAAAAAATTTTGTTATCATCACAAAATCCCCCTCTCCTATTTAAAAAATGTCATAAGACTCCCATCAACTAATAAAATTATCATACAATCCTCTCTAATTTTTAAATTAAATGTTAGTCTTAAAGTTGTAACAACCACCGGTCAAATCTGAAAACCGCACTTGGTCATATATGACAAAAATACCACTCTGAAAATAAAATTACTAACGGGGTGTTTGGTAGATGATTTTGGTATTAAATTTTTGATTTTGGAATGAAAATGGTAGCCCATCTCATGTTTGGTTGACTTGGTTTGGAGCTACAATGTCAAACCATCCACTCCAAATGCTCCAATTCAAGCACCATATCAAGATATGGTTTTAGATGGTGTCATTACTATTCTACCAGACTACCACACCAAAACCAAACCATCAACTCCATGGTGTGTTTAGCACATGGTTTTGGGTCCAAAATTTTGATAATAAATATTTTTAAATAATAAATTGGTAAAAAAAACATTGAAATGGTTCGGAATTTTAGCTCATACCAACTCTACCAAACATGATTTGGTTTTTCAGTTTTACTTTTTCTTACACCAAAACCATCTGCATCAAACATAATTTTAGTTCAGAATAAAACCACACCCAACCCAACCCAAAACCAAAAACCAACACCGCACCGATTGCCAAACAGGCACTAAATTACCATCAATCTCTTTTTTAACCATATAATAATTCTAAAAACATCAAACTCACCTGTACTATCAAAAATTATACAGGGCAATTAGGTCGTTAATTTCAAGTTGACAGAAACGACTCCTTAAAATTTGGGTGCACTATTATACATTTTTATAGTCCAGGGGATGTTTAATAATAAAAAGAGTTTTATGACATTTTTTATAATACAGGGGCTTTTATAATATTACCCCTATTTTTAAAGAGATTCCCATGAAGAGTATGCATTGATTCAAGGATCCACTGAGCTAATTATTTATTAGAAAACAATAAGTATCTTAGAACAAATTTGGTAAAGTTCACCAACCACTTTCAGAATATTCATTATGTCGTATAAAAAATTGTCTTGAACTAGAACATTTTGGTTCAAATAAATTTATGCTCAAATATATACCCATTTTGGTTCAACTATAATTGAAAAAAAAAAAAATGACAACCAAAAGGAGCTAATCTACGGAGCTTCGTAGTAGACTAGTAGTACAGCTAATTATTTGCAGAATTAAGAATATAAGAGTGTTAGTAGCAAATATGAGAAAGTTGGAAGCAGTTTTTGGTTTTTACAGTTGGATTTTTTCATAATAGCCTCCATTAACAAAATTGTATAACCTATCTGAAAATATTACATTAGCCATCCATCATTTTTTATTCAACCAACAACTGAACATTGGATGTGCTTTACAATGCTACCAAATAAATCCGTCAATGGATCGGATTTTGATCTGTAATCTATCCGATTAATCGGATATGGATTTAAATAAAATTCGATAATTCGATTTTTTAACAAATTGGATTGGATTTATATTAATTTGATCCGAATCATAATATATATATATATATATCAATATAGTTTTAATATTTTTATGTATATATATTTAGAACTATAACTATATATAAAATTAATTGTTAGTTATTTTGTTATTTATTAATAATGATTGATCAATAATATTATTATTTATTAATAAATATATGTTGAGTAGTAAATGTCGTATACTTAATATATATAATTATATTATTAGTTGTATATGGTGTTAGTATCTCTAATTATGTTCTAAATTTTTGTTTGTTATTTGATGCATTATAAGTATAAATACATTATTTTATTTTTAGTGTTATAAAATAATAAAAATAAATAAATATTTTTTATTAACTTTATTTTTAAAAAAAATCATAATCGGATCGAGTTATCGGATCGGAGATCCGAATATCAATATTCAGATATGGTTTAAGGAAGCAAAATTCCGTTGGATTATCGGATCGGATCAAATTATGCTTATCAGATTCGGATCAGGATCAGAACATATCCCATCCGTTTACAGGTGATTTACTATGATGGGGTACAGTACAACCGTGTAGATATTGTATTCGGGAAGAGTCGAAACATTATATTCATGCTCACTCAATAAGTTCCATTATTAGTAGAAACTGTCTCTATGGCTAAACTCCATTTCATCTCTTGAACATCTAGCAATACATGGGGGAACCATAAGGCCAATAGATAATCTTAATTACCGTACCATCCCCAATTGTACAACACTGAGAAAAATCTAATTGTTTAACAAACCAGCAAGCTCGCCCTTCTCATGCAGGGACGACATAATGTCGCAACCCCCAACCAATTCACCGTTTGCAAAAACCTGTGGGAATGTAGGCCAGTTGCTATATTTCTTTAGGGTTTCTCTCAATCCATGATTATACTCTTCATCAAGCACATCAACACTCTCATAATCCACCCCTTCACTTTCGAGAATCCCTACCACCCTCTGAGAGAATCCACACATCGGGGCACTTCTTGATCCCTTGATGAATGCGACCACTTTGTTCTCTTTCACCAACCGATCGATGAGTTCCTCCAGTGGGACTGTGAGCTGGACATGGCGGCCAGGTGTTAACCGGAGATCAGGCTTCTTCTTTGGTTCCTGGCGGACCCATGTGGTGTTCCCTGTCTGGTTACCCGGTGGGACCTTTCCCGTGACTCCTATATGTTCTTCCATCCATGATTTCCAGGCTTGAGTTAGAGCTGTTCTGTCCGGCTCATCTACTACCCCAACCTACATAAAATGTTTAAAGATAAAGTAGTTACAAGGCAAGTGATAACTCTAAATAACCTTTTGTGGAGAATATACTTAATGTGGATGGACAGACTAATCTATATCAATTCTTAATTTGTTTTTCTAAGCTTAGAGGTTTGAGAGGCATAGTTTAAAAGCTAGTGAAGCCAACATATTTAGGCTTCAGAAATCCAAATAATCCAGAGGCTCTTTATTAACAGAAATTATTTTAGGATTTCTTGTAGTAAATGATCATTTCAGAAATTTACTCAATGGAAAACTTCCTTGAGAAGCAAACAAAGATTATGGAATTCTTTCCTGGACGTTTGTTTTGAGTCTAATGGGCTTAATTAACCTACGTTTGTTCATTACTTTACACTGAGATGTCCTAAATTAGGAAGCAATAAGTGTAAGTTGAAGCTTCCCCCATGCTATTCTTTACCTGGTAACATGTGGTCTAAACTAGCCCCAGAAATCAACTGAACAGAACCAAGTGCAAATCTCCCAAGCTAATGCCAAGCCCACAAAAAACAAAAAAAATTCCCAAGTGGTATCACCTCCTCCCATATAGAAGGTTGAGGATTCAACCACCCATCGGGGAATAATTATTAAAACTGCATGTGACGGTCTGAGTTTGGTGTTTGCCTTCCTATCCACCAAAACCAGAAAAAATAATAGACTTTATCCGAGGACTCTATCTTGGAATCGTTTTTGTTTTCTTTTCAAAATGTTTAGTCTTTGGCAAGCAACAATCTCAAACAGGCTTCCATAAAACATGAGTTTTTCAAATTTCAGAATGACCCCTTTCCAGGCAATACTTGGGCTGCAGCCTACCAATATGAAAAATCAAAAAAAAAAATAAGGAGGGAGACTGTTCATAAGCAAAAGAACACGGTGTCCATAATAGGATTTTTGCTTGTTAATTTTTCACCAAAGTGGCACGAAGAAAGGTCAAGCAAACCCACATAAACCCATGATAGCGAGCTTGAGCACTCAACCACCTCCCTCTGGGGGAGAAGATATCTTACCACCAGGGTTCATGCCCGTTGATAATTTTGTGTTCCATTTTACTGATTTATATATGGCTTTCTAGAGAAGTACAACACCATTAGAGTTGGAACAAATTTCATCAGCAAATTTTAGGTGAAAACACTCAATTTTGCCTAATTCTAGGAGGGCTTCTCATGCCACACAAATCTTTACCATAAGATATAAAAGTTAATACTATGGTCCATTTCTTGCTGCGTAAGGTCTCTCTGCATTATCATCCTTGCCAGGGGTGAATTCTCTTCTTCGATCATTTCTAGACAAACTATATTTACTTGTTACTCCTAAACGAACTGGTACCGATTTCTCAAGACTCTGTTATTTTACCACTCCAAATCCTGTGGTCTTCTAATCACCTACTGTGATTGAAAGAGCTCTCATTGTGATTTTTCAACTTGGTCTTCAATATACAATCACCGCTTCAACACTGATAACCAATCTCTCAAAAGGCAAAACTACAATATGAACCAAGCAAAGACTTCTATTCATGGAGTATCCAACACAGGAAGCCTAGAACTACAGCTTCCTCTATCTTCTACTTTAGGATTTTATTGCTCGTAATATGTCCTCGTCTTTAACCAACGTTAATTGGTCTATATCTTTAATGCATCTAACTGTTCCATACTCAAGTCAATTGTGCTACGAAATTTTTATCTTTGCCCTCTTTTCTACCTAATTTTCCATACTTCTTTATGGCCATATTTTTACATAGGTATTTACTATTCTCTTAGTATCATTCTTGAAATTTCACATACCTTCCAAAGTTCTCTTTCTTTTTATTCTTTAATCATTATTTGAAGATATTTCTCTAATTCAATATCGTATTTCATCATTCAACCATGTTTTTGTTTTTTTCCCTCCCAATCATTCACTTTGGTCTCCTCTATAGAAACAGTATGAATAGGTTTATTTGCTGGTATTTTGATCGATTGTTGCCAATTTCTTAACTTCAAATTAAATTCCCAATCAATCACATCTACATGGAGCACACAAATTCAAATTCGAAAAATTAAAACCATGCTTTACTTGCCACATCCCCTGGTCTAATATATAAATCTATACATAATGAAAAGAAAGTGTGAATCCCTCATTTAATTTTTCTTTCACCCAATTTTGGTGACCCTATTAAAACAATCCAAAGTAACAAACATATACATACATGAATATATACATATATATATATAAAGCATTAGAATTCAGAAACGTACCTTGACGGAGTAACATAGGTCGGGCACGGACTTGCGGTGGGAGAGAACACTAGCCGCGATGTTGCGGGATATGCCAACGAACTGAAGCTCGGCGTTTCCGTCAAAAACAGCGTAGACGCCGGAATCTGACGGAAGCTGATCGGCGAGGTCGTCATATTCCGGCGAGAGGGAGACTAGGTCGGTTTCGGAGAGTTTTCCGAGGGCTGAAGCGACGGTGGTGATGAAGCGAGGTTTAAGGGCGCGTTTGGGTCTGAGAGATTGGGAAGAGAAGGCGGTGAGAGAGGGTTTAGGGTGAAAATAGAATGAGACTGTAGGAGCATTTTGGGGAGAGTCAGAATAAGAAGAAGAGAGTAGACGCAGAGAAGAGGGTGATGATAGGTTGATTGTTGCCATTGGAGAGGAGCTGAGAAGCAAAGAGAGTCCTGAGGGCTTCTATATAGTGTCTGATATTTCTAATTTGGTGAACCGAACCATAGTTAAATTAACATTCTGCTCTTGGAAAGCCTCGTTTTTATATTTGTTTTCTTTCTTTAAATATAAAAATTATATTTGTATTTGTTTTTATTTTTTTCAGCAAAAAATTAAAAATAAAAAAATATTTGGATCAAAATTTGTATTGAAAAATAAAATGGTATTGGTGGACGGCGGGGAGCGATGATGGTGAGTTACTGGCGGCGGGCGGAGGCGGAGGCGGTGGCCGGCGGCGATGGGGCCCGGCGGCATCAACCGGTGGCGGGGGTGGTGGTGGTTGGTGGCGGCGAAGGTGGTACCCTAAATAGTGAAAAAACTCAAAAAATAACTAAAAGTTGTATTTGATATTTTCACCATTTTTATCCACTATTCACATAAAACAATTTTTTTGAAGAAAAAAAAAAGTGAATAGTAAACGCGTTTGCCAAACGTGTTTTTATTTTTGAAATTAGTGAACAGTAAAAATAGAAAACAAAAAACAAGTGAGCCAAACGGACCTTTATCTTTTAATTTTTGGAGAGCAATATTTTTCTCTTTACATACATGTCACTCTCGATATTGCAAAAGGAAATTAATAAATAAAAAGGAAAATTCCTCTTGATAATAATTCTCTATGGTTTGTGGTGTTTGTGTGTGTGTTTTTCTTTCCCAATTAAAATTAAAATAATATGTGTTATAACTTTTTGAATTGTCCTATTTTCTTTAACAAACATTTATTTTACAATTCAAAATTTCAAAACTTAAATTGATGGACAATACTTATATATATTTATAAACTTTTCTTAAATTGATGGACATACCTATATATTTAAATTGATGGACTTTAATATGAGAGAAAAATATCTATGCACATATTTTATGTAGGGTAATTTACACAAAAAATTTTGAGGTTTCAGGATTTAATTATCAAATTTTCTGTCGTTTGTTAAACCCGCTGATATTTTAGATTTTAATCAAATATCTCCCTCCAGCCGATTTTCATGTCAAAATGACTTAAATGTCCTTCACATAAATTACAGTTTCACCCCTCTTGTTTCAATAATTACATTTTCCCACATCTATAAATATATATATAATTCATAAACAATATATTAAAATTTGGAAAAAATATAAAATTCGAAAAAATATATAAAGTTTGAAATGTATATATATAATTCAAAACAAATATATAAAATTCAAAAATATATATATAAAATTAGAAAAACTATATAAAATTTGGAATATATATAAATTCAAAAGGAATTATATATAATTCGAAACAAATATATAAAATTCAAAAAATATATATATAATTCATAAATAATATATTAAATTTTGAAAAAATATATAAAATTATTAAAAATATATATTAAATTTCAAAAAAATACATAAAATTCAAAAATATATATATAAATTTCTAAAAACATATATAAATTTACCCCCATAAAAAATAGAAAGAAATGAAAAAGAAAATGATGATGTTAGTATCCAAGAAGAAATAAGCAACCAACTCACCATCTTGTTAAAATTTCGCACTTTTACCTCTTTTTCCTTTAATGTTTTGTCCATTTAAAACAATATAATAAAAAATAAAGATTTAAGTACACAACATCTCCATTCAACCTCACATGTCTGGTCCAAACCATACACTATGTCACATGTTACTCACGTGGTGACATAAAAAAATAAAATTCATTTTTTGAAATATATATTTTTTTTTCAAATTTTATATATTTGTTTTGAATTATATATATATATATTTAAAATTTATATATTTTTTCAAAATTTAATATATATATTCGAAATTTAATATATTATTTATGAATTTTATATATTTTTGTAGAATTTATGTATATATTTTGAATTTATATATTTTTTCTGCATTTTATATAGTTTTTCTAATTTTATATTTTTTTTTCAAATTTTATATATTTGTTTTGAATTTTATATATATTTTTTAAATTTTAATATATTGTTTATGAATTATATATATATATATATATTTCAAGTTTTATATATTTGTTTCGAATTATATATATATATTCGAATTTAAATATATATTTCAAATTTTATATATATATTTTTTTATAGATGGGGGAATGTGTAATTATCCAAACAAGAGGGGTGAAACTGTAATTTATGTGAGAGGTATTTAAGTCATTTTGATATGAAAATTGGTTGGAGAGGGGTATTTGATTAAAATCTGAAATGTCGGGATTTGGTAATTAAATCCTGAAACCTCAGGGGTTTTGTGTAAATTACCCTTTTATGTATATCCAGTGTAACGTTAAAAACCAAAACTCTATAAATTTTTATTAATAAGTCCTAATAATGAATAGATTAATTGTAGAACTTATATATAATTTTGTCTCTACAGCTGAAAGTATTAACATTCTTTTTTTTTTTTCTGAAAGGAAAGAGTGTCATATTCACATTATTAATGCCCCAATCAGCTTTCCTTGATCTGTAATTTTTCAATCTAATCATTAAGCCTGGTCTTTATATAAAACACCATTTCAATGCGATATTTCTGTATACTTTTCCACAACAAAGCATGATTGTACAAGTTGCTCTTTCTTACATCCCTTGGTAACCACCCCTTACTGATTCACATTGCCATAGCCTGGAAATTATGAACAGATAAGTTCGCGTGTGTTTGTGTGTGTGTGTGAGAGTGAGAGAGAGCTTTCACTTCTCTAAAACTTTACTTCCTATTTTTCCCTAAATAGACCAATAACTTACTTAGGGTCTTCAACATTCAAAGAATTCTTGAGTTACTTCAGACAAATGGTAAAATTTAGGGGCTCCAATTGTTAAACAAAATCTGTTTTTCTATTGGAAAACTATATAAAAGGAGATACATAAGTTAACCTGAGTACATGCAGAAGAATCATTCAGGGAAAACTCATTTAGGATCAACTTTTAATGACCATCCAAATGAACCCATAAACAACCAGATACAAACTAGTTAACCAAAATTGGAAAAAGAAAAATTAAATTCTCTCATTCTTGGGATGAGTCACCACCATTTTATGTTGCATCCAAGGGCGCGGCTTCTGCAGACTCCTCACCCTTTTCGGCCTTCTTGCCTGCAAAACACACACACACACGAATCAATGTACATGAGCAAATGTATCCGATTACAAACTTAACCAAATTGTTGTGTAAATCTTGACACCTACCTTTCTTCTTCTTGCCACCACCTTTCTTCTTTGTTTTTGTGCTCAATGCTAGCCAGGCTTTGATTTCAGGGTCGTCTACAATCTTAGTAGGCTGTAGGTCTTGCAGAGGATGGGATGTGATGCGGTCTGACCCATTCGGCATCAGCAGAACAGTAAATTTGATATGAGCAGCAAAATCACCTGCGCCACCAGTGACAAATATAGAACGTAATTAACAGTTCACCTTGCTTAACCAGAAACAAATAAAACATTGCAGGAAAGCATGTGAATCTCATCAATTTGAGGAAAGCTAAGCCAAATATTACTTACCAGGCTTCTCATGAAGAACAGGATAAGGCTGCAGAAGATCGTGATTGACGCATTCCACCAACCCTAGCCGAGCCCGCTTCTCTTCTAGGGCCCTGTTGTGACAGGCATCACCTACTTAAGGTTTCCATACACAGGACTCAAAAACACTCTAAAGGAATCATATGAAAAAGACATTCACCTTGCAGTAAATGGCATGATGGGGAATTTCTGATTTATTTCACTGAAAATGAACCTAGAGGTTTTCATCTTCAGGTGATAATTTTTGTCCACAGCTCTTTTATAGATGGTTGTCTGTTTCTCATCCAACAACTTTGGCTGCAATTTTGGCACCGAAAATTTTAAGACCCAAAAGCAACAATACATCAAAAGAGAAATAAAAACGAAATAAAAAATTGGGGGTTGACATTGACTAACCTTCCCATCACCTGTGCTTGTGACTATATCAATTGCATACACTTCATTTTCCTCAAATTCCGCATCATCCACTTTTGTCTCTGGGTTGGAAACACTCAATATGACCTTGTTTCCATCAATTACAAACTGTTTTAGTTGATGACTAAGAACACCTTCGACAATCTTGCAGTCGTAAGCAGCAGCAACCTTCTGAATTGCTTCTGTTACATCTTTGTTCTGCCACCAAAAAAGAATCTCAGAAACAAATTCGAGGACAATCGGGCCAAAGGAATCCTCAGATCCACTAAATAAAATAAGTCTTACAAGAATAAGTATTCTTATAATATTAATACCAATCAACTGACACTCATTTCACAACCAATACTTGTTTGAGTCAAAATTTCATTCAAGGACATGCAAACTGTAAAAATTTAAAATGGGGTTGAGAAGCACTGAGCACCTCGGCAAAGTTGCTTTTATTACTGTCTAAAATGTATGCTTCTAGATATAATTTATTTTCATTTTCACATTGACAGCTGAATAAATATATAATTGCTCTAGAGGGTTATCAAAGTAAGCAGCTGTGAATGGCAATACCAATTACCGAAATCAATAAATTAAATCATAGGCAACATCCAGAAATGGAACACATGAGATAACATCACCCCGATTAGTACATATGAAAATATCATAACCTCAACATCTTTTTAATGCCATGACAACTGTCATAACTCCCCTGTCTCATTCAAAGCAACCTTTACCTCCTATTGGTCTATAAAAAAATTGCATAATTTCCTGTCAAAGGAAAAAGTTCTCTACAGCAAACATGTTGGGCCAGAGATGAAAGAAGCAAACAGACTGAAAACTGGATTCCAGGCTTCCACTATGCGGCCAGTTACAATATGGGCAACAGGGAAAAAGAGGAAACCCGTATCATACAGATCACCTCGGCAAAGTTGCCTTTATTACACTCCAAAAGGCATGCATTAAGGTATTACCTTGCAACCAGAATAAATATATAACCGAACTACAGGGAAACAAAAATAGAAGTAAAAAAAAGCAACTAAAAATAGCAATACTAAATAATACAAAATTAGTCCAAATACTTCGTATGCAAAAGGGAAAAAATGAGCATATTATCACCTCTAGACATAAAAATATCATCATCTCGAAGATTTGCTAGATTTCTGGTTTATAAATGTTCATTGTGTCAACATGACATCCCCTATCAGAGTAACTATGACAATAGCTCCATCTGGATGTTGGTCCATAGCTTATTATGATTGTTCATCATTTAGGGGAAGCAAAAAATAGACAATAACCAAACCATCCCTAATTGCAAATTCACTACAGAAAAATGGGTATAGTTGACAAGAACAGAATCATGATAATTAGCATAACTAATTAAGAAGAAAAAAGCATCATGATCATCATGATTTTAATGTCTTATGTTTTCAAGTCAATCCTGTAGCAAGATGACTATGATGACTCATCAAGCACATCAAGGAACAAAAACAATAATTACTCTCATACAAGAAGAATGAAACACACTGAGGGGTGTAGCATATACCCATCATTGCTTATATGTCAAGTGCCATCCTCAGGAGATCACTTTGTCCTTTTAGTTTTTTCTCTATTTTGGAAGAAATTACCTTTTTCCGAAGACATTTAATGGGGGAGAGGGTAGACAAAGAGAGCATTCAACCAAGAGAAGGCAAATGATGAGTGAGAATATGACCTAACGAGACAAATGAAAGTACTGAATGGAATGCCCAAGAATAAGCAAAATTGTGAAAAGGTCCAAGAAGTACACTGCAATTAGAGGACACTACTTTGCATAACTAACTTGTGTTGAACATGATATACCCCATCAGAGTAACTATGACAAACAGCTCCATTTGGATATCAGTCCATAGCTTATCAAATTGTTCATCATTAGGGTAACAGGAAAGATCAGAAATGCAAAGCACACTTTTTACTTGTAATTTTCAAATTATGTCAGAAGAAAGGGAAGAGACTAATATAATCACTATACAACAATTGCCCTAAAATTTACATAATTACTATGGAACGACAAAGCAACACGCCATCAAGATATTGAAAATCCAAAATTATTGACTTCATCATGTCAACATAACTCTGTGATGCCTCAACAAGTGTATAATGGATGTACACAATAGCTACTGTCATGGAGATGCACCTTTTTTAATAAGCATTGTCATAAAATATATCTGGTGCCACATTATGTCCAATCAGTGCAACTATGACAAAGCTTCACTTGCAGCTTGCTCCATAGCTTTCAATAGCTGCTTTAGATATAATAAATCATGTCCTCCAATGATGTCTAAAAATTAACAATTGATTCAATTACGAAAAATGAAAGATGAATGTGAATATGCACAACAAATCATTCAAACATGCTTGTCAAAAAGTGGTAAGATTAAAATGCCAATAATGATATTTGGCCATGTCAAATGCTGTTACTAACTTGCGCATATTGGAACACCTAGGGAGACTTGATCCAAACTTTGGAAGTGACATTATGTAGGTACTTTTAATGTCTAAAATTCTCAGAACAGGTTTAACAGTCAGCCATTATCCACCAAGTGCAGAAGATTTCTTAGCATTAAACGCGATACTTCCTATAAATATTCAGAGAAACTGGGTAAAACAAATTTGAACTTACCTAGAAGTCCTACATGTACACATCAAAAACAAGATGAGCACTTACAAAATGTTTGCGTCTATAGAGTTCATTGTTTGTATACCAGCAACAATTACTCAAAATTCAAAGATTACAACCCATAATGGTATATCAATTGGAATAATCAAAAACCAAGATTAATAAATTACCTTTTTCCCTGGTCTTACGAGCCTCAATGCAACTTCAGCAGCAGTATTTGCTGCAGCAATAGCATCAGCTGTCCTACCAGCCACCGGACCTTCCTGTAAGACATGAGTGTGTGCAACTACAGCAATGAACCCATCTATGTGACAACCCATATCACTGCATCAAAATGAAAATATTACCAAATGGGTCCATTGGTATCAATGTAGAATCAGGTGCAGACATATAAGTGTGTGTATACCATATATGTGTATGTCATCAATATCCTAAATGGACAAACCCCCGTAGGCCATGGGTAGACCCATTGGTAGTTGCTTATGCATCATGATTCCATGAGTCTGTCCATTTCATGCCAATGTGTACACAAGTTTGGCACATGCGAGTAATTTCTATTATGCCTCAGTTTAATTAAAACTTATGTTCCTCTCTTGTGGGAAACTATTTATGACGAAAATTGATTAGTTCAATCTTCATGTGTGACCTCTAAATAATAGATAAAAGCAAATTGAGTTTGCAGAAATCTCACATCTTTATTATATCACCTCCTTCCAGCACGGTCTCGTCACTGGCAAGCGGTGAGAAATGACACATAGTATTGTTTACTGAAATACATGTAGGAAATGCAACACCCCTTTCAATCTTCTTCTTAACATTTTTGTACATATTCCCAGTTTGCCTGTATAACATACATACATGAGGATCAAAATTGATTTCAACACAACCCAAAACATAATTCATTAATTTATAATTAAACACCCATTGTGAAGCTTACTCTCTGATAAACGAATCCCCCTTCTCACAAAGGTCCACAACCTTAGCTTTTGGTTTGCACTCCGACACAACTAACTGCAGAGCCTCTGCATATACAAATATACACGTATACACATATATATAACATTATCATAAGCAATAGATTATATTTGCATTTTTCTTCAAAGGTGGAAATTTAACGCAGCATATATATATTATATGTGCGCGTTTTTGTGCGTATGTTAAATATATGTATATATATATATATATATAGAGAGAGAGAGAGAGAGAGAGAGATTACTGTTGAGGATTTCAGCGGCGCTCTTGTATTTGGTGACTACTTCAGGAGAGGTGAGATCCAACTCCTTTTCTTCTCTTTCGTCGTCCGACATCACAGCGAGCTCCGAAAACCCTAATTTACGATCATCATAACCAAAACGACAACCAAAATCAATAATTTTCGAAATCATATCGAAACAAAGATTCAATCAAAGACCTCTAAAGTAGAATGTGAAAACAAGCTTACCGCGAAAGGAAAAACTAGGGTTACGGTTTGATACGAGGTGTTTAGTCCACTCCAACGATTTGCAGGGTGGCTCACTCAACTAGGGTTAGAGGTAAGCAGTGTTCTCTTAGTATATATATATATAGGATTCGCGTTACAGGCTTCGAAATGTTACCGCACAACTAGGGTTTTGCTTTCTTTATTACCCATAATTTATTGCTTTATTTTAATTCTATTTTGCCTTTTAGATTTTGCTTTGTCATTAAATAATAATCGTTTTGTTTTTATTTTATTTTATTAGTGAAAATCTTACTATAATTAAAATAAATTCATATAAAAGTTAAAATTAATAATAATAAAATAACTTATACGATTATTAATTTTTATATATTAAAATTTGGAAATAAAATAAAATGAGAAGTTACTATGAGTCTGTTTAGATTGCGTTGCATTATACTTTTCACTAAAACATAAATAACTTTTTTGTTGTAATTGTTGTGAGTTAAAAATGAGTTTGATATCATAAATTTGGTGTAGACATTGAAATTGTATAAAAAATATTTTATATTTTATATTTTATTACAATTATAAAATATTTTAGGGTAAATTACACAAATTATCCCTCAACTTTGATCTAATTACAGGCACTACTCCTAACGTTTCATTAATATCAGTTACCACCCTTAACTTTTGCTCCGTTGTAACATTTTTCCCCCTCCGGTAGAAGTCAACGCCAGAAAATTCAAATATTGGTCAAAGTTGAATTTTTTGGAACTAAAAACCCTATTTTACCCTTACTATCCATACATTTACATTTTAACCATTACTTTTGTAATAATAATTACTAGAATACCCCAACTTAATTTGTTAATTTGATAAAACAAAAATAATGTATAAAATTATATATTTATAATTCGGAAAAAATACTTTTTATATACTTTTATAAAAATATATAATTTCGGAAAATAATATAAAAATATAAAAGTATTTTTATATATTCGGAAAAAAATATTCGGAATATTTCCGAATATTTTTCCCGAATATATAAAAATATATAAATTCCGGAAAAAAATATAAAAGTATTTTTTGAATTTATATATTTTTCCGAATTTTATATACTTTTTATAATTTTAGATTTTTTTTCTAATTTATATATTTTTTCCGAAATTTAAATACTTTTTATAATTTTATATTTTTTTCCGAAATTATATATTTTTATATATTCGGAAAAAAATATTCGGAAATTTCTGGAATTTATATATTTGGAAAAAAAAATATTCCGAAATATTCCGAATATTTTTTTTCCGAATATATAAAAATACTTTTATATTTTTATATTTTTTTCTGAAATTATATATTTTTATAAAAAGTATATAAAAAGTTTTTTTCCCGAATTATAAATATATATTTTTATACATTATTTTTGTTTTATAATTTGAGGGTAATTGTGTAAATTCACGTGGCTCTAGAAAACTCTTAAAATATCTTCACATATATGAGGGTATATCAGTCATTTCCCTACTATTAACAACTGAATCACTGTTCCGATTCAGTTCAGGGGGTAACTGGTATTAATGAAACGTTAGGGGTAGTGTCTATAATTAGGTCAAAGTTGAGGGATGGTTTATGTAATTTACCCAATATTTTATTACAATTATAAAATATCCAAAAATACTAAAAAATTACTTCTAAATTTTTTGCTTTTACTTAGGAATATGTCACTGATGCTCGAAACATAACACCAACGCCAAACATGTTTCTGCTGTCAAATAATTGTGGTGTAACATTTCGAAGCACAAAACATACCAAAAAGGGCATAGTATTATGAATAAGTAATACGTATTTATTAATTTTTAAAATTAAATAAAAAATATATAAATTCAGTTCAATTTTATAAAAATAATAAAATAGAAATAACTTATAAAATAAATAACTGAATGGTGAAACACTTGATAATGTAGGAATCTTATATTATTGGTGATGAAACTTGTAATAAAAAATAATTATTACAAAATATTAATCATACAATGATACTTCATTTAATTAAATGAAAGTAATAAAAATATTTTAAAAGTCAATATACAAGATTTTGCCAAATACTTCACACTGAAATCCCTTGTCATTTTAATAATGTATATACATGAATAAAGTTTTCTACCACAAATGTAGAAAAAATAAATCATTATTTGTATTAAAAACCAAAACTAATTTTGTAAGAAACAAAATAAAAAAATCATATACATATTTCTTATAAAGCATGAAATTGCAAAAATAAACCAAAACGTGAAAAGTCCTATGCTAGTATTAGGGATGGCAATTTGTCCCGCCCCACCATGTATATAGTGGGGATAGGGATGGGGATGGGGATAGGAATGGGGAAAAAAATCACACATAAACAGGGCGATGGCAGTTTTAGGTGTCTCCGCCCAATCCCGTTTAGATATTGTTAAAATAGGAAACAAATATTCAGCATTATTCCTTGCTGATTATTTGATTTATTGCATTGATTTTGTTTACATGTATAGCTTCCTGATTATAGGATGAATTAGCTGTGATTATTTTTTTTCCTAGTTCATTAGGGATAATCTTGTATATATGCTAGCTTTGTATCAGAATTGTATATACAATAAGAATACATAAAATATTTTCTCTCCAATTTTCTTCTTCTTCCTTTTTCTTCTTTCTCACAAATTTTCATGGTATCAGAGCATTAAGTTCTATACATGTCTTCCACTGCACCAGAGAAAGAAAAAGACGAAATCGTTTCTACTGAGAAGATGACAGAGAAAATTGTAGACAACATGGATTCCTTCACCATACACCACTCGGATCATCCAGGTCTCGTTTTGGTTTCCAAAACACTTGAAGGAGACAACTATAGGCAATGGAGTCGCGTCATGCGAATAGCTCTAAGTGCCAAAAACAAAATTGGATTCATCGACGGGACGATACAAGCACCACCACAAACCGACTCCAAATTTCCGGTGTGGCAACAATGTAATCACATGGTATTATCTTGGATCTTGAATTCGGTTCAATCTAATATTGCAGGAAGTGTTATCTATGCAGAAACTGCGAGCGAGGTGTGGAACGATATGAAAGATAGGTTTTCACAAGGGAATGATTCCCGAATCTATCAAATCCGACAAGAGATTGCAGAGCAACGACAGGGACAACAATCTATTTCCGCCTACTACACAAAGATGAAGTCACTTTGGGATGAGCTGGCTTCTTATCATGATCCAATTTCTTGCAATTGTGGAGGTCTAAAAAGTCTTGATGAACGTGATGAGAAATAAAGGGTCATGTAGTTCTTGATGGGACTCAATGATTCGTATGCTACCGTGCGGGGTTTAATTCTCATGATGACCCCTCTCCCAGATACACGCAAGGCTCATGCTTTGGTGCTTCAACAAGAAAGGCAAACTGAAGTTGTTGCACGACGTGAGACTACAGGTTATGCTGTGATGCAAACCTCTAAAAATCAGCAAGGCTTGTATTTAAGTTCTTCTATTCCATCAGAGACCGGTCGATCGCTAGAGAAGGAGCAGACGATCACTAATGGTAAAAAGAAGAATTGTTCTTTTTGTGGAAAAGAATACCACACGGTTGATCGTTGTTATTATATTCACGGTTTTCCACCAGGGCATAAACTTCATGGCAAAGATGTGAAGCCTAAAGGAAAAAGACCCACTGCCAACAATTTAACAACATATGAGAACTCCGAGGCACAAAGACCCATCAACACTACTGTAACTCCCGAAGAGTACAACCAACTCATGGCTTTACTTCGGAAAGAAACTGGTAATACACCACCTTTTGCGAACACTACAGGTACTCATTCACCTTTTTGCTGTAAAATTGAATCGTCGTCGATTGCTGAATGGATTATAGATAGTGGGGCTACAGATCATATTTTCAACACCTTGCCAACATTCAATAAGACAGCTCCTAAATATGATTTTGTTCAGTTACCGAATGGTGGTCAAGCAAAGATTGAATCTGTCGGGTCAACCAAGTTGTCTGATAGCATTACTCTAAATGATATACTTTATGTCCCAAAATTTAGAGTTAATTTATTATCAGTTGGCAAGCTTACTCAAGCATTGGGTTGTAGTGTGACTTTTTATCCTGATTTTTGCGTGGTGCAGGACATGGCTACAAAGAAGACGATTGGCCTGGGCAAACAGCTTAATGGTTTATACTATTTCGAATCAAGCCATCATCCACATTTCGCCCATCACATCAACTGTAGACCAAATCTTTGGCATCAACGGTTGAGACACCCATCTACCGCACCACTTCAGGCACTTTCCAAGAGCAACCCAGAAATTTATTTTGATTCTAAATTTTTTTGTGATATTTGTCCTTTAGCCAAACAGACTCGTTTACCTTTTCCTACTAGTTTCATATCTACTATTGCACCTTTTGATTTAATTCATTGTGATATTTGGGGACCTCATAGAGTTAATTCTACTTTGGGAGCTCGTTATTTTTTGACAATTGTTGATGATTATTCTCGTTACACTTGGATTCATCTTATGTGTTTTAAATCTGAAACGCAAACATTGCTTAAATCATTTTTTTCATGGGCTAAAACTCAATTTAACTGTAGGATTAAGGCTTTACGATTCGATAATGGAAAAGAATTTTTATCATTACAACCCTTTTTTCAAGAAAATGGTACATTCTTTCAACACTCTTACACATCTACACCCCAACAAAATGAAGTCGTAGAACGTAAACATAGGCATCTTTTAAATGTGGGTCGCTCACTTCGATTTCAAGCCAACTTACCCTTACACTTTTGGGGGGAGAGTGTACAAACAACCTGCTACTTGATAAACCGTTTACCAACACCCGTTTTATCCTGTCAAACACCTTATCATCGCCTTCACAACAAATCACTCACATATTCCCATCTTCGCACTTTTGGTTGCCTATGTTATGCTACTAACCTTACTCCCCACCATAAATTCGATGCTCGAGCTCGTAAATGTATTTTTCTTGGCTATCCTCATGGACAAAAAGGGTATCGTGTTTATGATCTGAACTCTCAAAATTTATTTATCTCTCGTGATGTTGTATTCCATGAAACCATTTTTCCATACACCACCATACTCCACAATGATCTAAACGATCAAAATGACATTCCAACCTTACCTTTACCCTTAGAAACCCACATTGAAACACCCAACATCCCTGATATCGTTGCACCTAACACCTCACACCATGGCGCTGCCCAACCTGCCATTGACAACTTCCACACAGACTTGACCGCCGCGGTACCCACTTCACCACCCCATGGCACCACCTCTTTTGTCAATGATTCTGCAACAGAAACCATCATCACCCCCAGACGATCTTCTCGCATTACCCGACTTCCTTCCCATTTTCGGGATTATGAGGTAAACCATTCCAGTCTTCTTGCTTCAGGCTTATCTTCTTCTGTCATGTCTAGCACTCGCCACCCAATATCAAGGTATGTTTCATACTCCAATCTTTCTATTGCTCATAAAACATTTATCCACATTGTGTCTCACTTGGTTGAATCAGAAACATATGAGCAGGCCTGTCAAGATCCTAAATGGGTTACTGCCATGAATGATGAGATTTTTGCCCTTGAAACAAATTGCACATGGAGCTTGGTCTCGTTGCCTCTTGGCCATCATCCCATTGGCTGTAAATGGGTGTACAAGATCAAATATAATTCTAATGGCTCCGTTGAAAGATATAAAGTCCGTCTTGTGGCCAAGGGATTTACACAACGAGAAGGGATTGATTACACTAACACATTTGCTTCGGTTGCTAAACTTACAACTTTTCGATGTCTGTTAGCCATTGCTTCTATTCGTAATTGGTCTATTCATCAAATGGACGTTCAAAATGCATTTCTTCATGGAGATTTAACAGAAGAAGTATATATGAGGCCTCCACCTGGCTTTCGTCGACAGGGGGAGCAACACTTGGTTTGTCGACTCCATAAATCTCTATACGGACTGAAACAAGCTTCACGCAGTTGATTTCACAAGTTTCTTTCTGAAATTCAGAAGTTTGGTTTCCAACAGTCTTGGGCAGATTATTCCCTATTTACCAAGGTCAGTGATGGTTCTTTTACTGCTATACTTCTCTATGTTGACGACATGATCATCACAGGTAATAATGAGAAGGCAATTCAGAACGTGAAGGATTTTTTGGGCAGCTGTTTTTGGATTAAGGATCTTGGGTTCTTGAAATATTTTCTTGGGATTGAAGTAGCTCGATCTAAGACAAGAATTTCTATCAGTCAACGAAAGTATACACTTGACATACTTGAGGAAGATGGTTTATTAAGTGCTAAGCCTGCAAAATTCCCCATGGAACATAACCTAAAACTTGCTTCGAATGAGGGGGAGTTACTTAATAATCCGACATACTATCGAAAGTTGATTGGAAAATTAATTTACCTTACCATCACAAGACCGGATATCACGTACTCAGTCAATACGCTTAGCCAATTCATGCAACAACCCAGGAAACCACATCTTGAAGCTGTTCACCGTGTGCTACGCTACTTGAAAAATGCTCCGGGTCAGGGTCTCCTATTTTTTTCACATGGCAAGCTACAATTGACAGGTTTTTGTGATGTAGATTGGGGAGGTTGTTTAGATACACGGCGGTCTGTCATAGGTTATTGCGTATTTCTTGGGAACTCACTTATTTCATGGAAAAGTAAGAAGCAAGTCACAGTATCTCGATCTTCAGCTGAGTCTGAGTATAGGTCCATGGCATTGATCACATGCGAATTAACTTGGCTGCGGTATTTATTGTGAGATTTTCAGGTATCTCATCAAGAACCAGCTCAATTTTTCTGCAATAATCAGGCAATAATCTACATCTCGGCCAATCCTGTTTTTCATGAGAGAACAAAACATATTGAGATAGATTGTCATACAGTTCGTGAGCGAATACAGAAAGGAGAACTCATAACTATTTTTATAGAAAGCGCGAAGCAACTTGCTGATTTATTCACTAAGCCATTGGGACAAGTCGTTTTTCATACATTGCTTGGCAAGTTGGGAGTTCTTGATATCCACTCTCCAACTTGAGGGGGAGTGTTAAAATAGGAAACAAATATTCAACATTATTCCTTGCTGATTATTTGATTTATTGCATTGATTTTGTTTACATGTATAGCTTCATGATTGTAGGATGAATTAGCTGTGATTATTTTCTTTCCTAGTTCATTAGGGATAATCTTGTATATATGCTAGCCTTGTATCATAATTGTATATACAATAAGAATACATAAAATATTTTCTCTCCAATTTTCTTCTTCTTCTTTCTCACAAATTTTCAGATATATTATAATATATTATATATATATAGTAAATAAAAAATAAGTGTAACCCACTAATTCTAAACTCTATTTTTATTGTTATCTAGATTGAAGTGAACTTAATATTATACAATATTCTTTCTTTTCTTTTTTGTTATTTTCGGTAGAATTGTATTGTAATTTGAATTGATGGATAATTTGGTGGTTTATTTAATTTTTATAATGTTAAATTTCGTATTTTAAGCATATGATTATGTGGAGTTGTTTAATTTTAAAGTGACATATTTGAAAATTTTAACTATTAACAGGTACCCGCGGGAATTCAACAGTTTTTAAAAAATTCAACTGTAATGGGGACGGGGTGACCTCCCACTCCATTTAATCGATTTTGGGCAAAAATGGTGTGAAGGTTTCTTAATGATTATAGGAGCCAAAAAGGGTACATCCACACACACCCGTTGTCATCCCTATATGTTACTATACAAACATACATTAAAATTATAAAAGGTTTAATGACCAAGCGTCCCAAATTGGAGGTGAAATGTTCAAGTCTCAGTATTAATGGAATTCTGGTGAAGGGTGACATAATACATATTTCAAAATTTCCGAAGTCCATACCGTACCAAGCTTCAGGAAAGCTCATCCTATTTAACCTTTTAAGTACCGCAAAGTATATACTTTTTACAATTATAGAATGAGAAATGCTAAGCATGGAACTGATTTCATATTATAATTATGAATGACTTGGATAAACATATAATCTGACACGTGTCTATACAAAACAGGAAAGGAAAAAAAAAACATGATTGTGTATTTTAAAATTATAAATTAAAGTAATGTTAAAATTAAAATTAAATTGTCAAAACAGAAACTAATTAATGCTAAAATCTTACTGTTTATTTTTTAAAATTTTAATTATTATTATTTTTTTGTTTTCAATCTTACTGTTTTTATTGATTGATAATATAATCTTGAAATTAACTAAGCGGAGCATTGCACATAAAGTGACTTCAATATTTTGTTTAAACAATCAATTTAGCAGAGTGTTGGGTCTTGAAACTGGAAACTTCAATATTTTGAGATTTTTTTTTGCCTAATTGAAAGATATTACCATCCTAGAGTAATAACAAGGTGGATCAAAAACTATTTAATCGGTGTAGACAAAACCAAAAGTAGTTAGAATAGTAGTAAATAAAAAATAAATGTCTAAAATTCCGAAATAAAGCTGAAATAAATCAATACAATCACGAATTCAAATGGCAAGCAGTCTAACAACCGCCAGTTTTTATTTGTTGCTTTATTTTTTTATCAAGAAAATGAATTTTTAAACCATTAAATTAAAATTAAAATTTATATGTATCAAGCTAATAAATAAAGACAGAATCATTAGAGAATATTTAGATTATCATAAGAAATACTATACATTATATTACAACTATAGCTCAATTACCAGAGGAACATCTAATCAATATACTTCCACTGGCGCTTCATCTCCTTGTTTTAAAATAAAAACCATGAAAGTTCTTTTAAAAACTCCCTCATGTCCAAACGTAAAGCCCATATTATAAATATAGACATAAATCGAAAGAACATATTTTCTCTCTATTCACTTTTTCTCTTTACTTTGTTCCAAAATAAGTGTCCACTTTTAAAAAATTAAAGCACTTTATTTGGTTAATTTACCAATTTAACATTCAACCATTAAAATTATAAAATATATACACTATAAATCATCACATCACTATGGTGAGACTATGAATAAAGTTGATATTTCATTCACTAACACTACAATAAAAGTCATCCTCTTAAAAAGTTGGATTCCCCAAAGTGGACCTATAATTTGGGACGGAGGGAGTATTATATATAGATTGAAAAATGATCGTAAAACAAAATAAAGAATAATAATAATAAGGGTAAATAGCTTAAATCCCCCATCAAGTTTACTCTCTTTTTCTACTATACCCCCCAACTAAATTTAGCCCCCTAAACTTTTATTTTTTTGCACCATGGGCTTGCCTTCCAAACTTTTTACTCTTTTGCCCTCCAAACTTTTTATATTTCCACATTACATTTAACTCTCTTATAGGGTAAAGTGCAAAAAACCAATTTGTCTCAATTATATTACTATTATATTTCTTAATTCTTTAAATTACAAAAATATTATTTTTTTTAGTTAAAATATTAATTTTACCATTTACCTTTAATGTATTAGACTAAATATACTCTTAAAAGCTAAAAATAAAAATAAATTAAGTTTTAATTATTTTATTTGTAAATCAATTGAATTGTTATTAAATTTTAGTTTGATTTAAATCATAAAACTCACTATCCTAATTAATTTTTTTATGCGAAACTTTTTTTTCATAAAAATATATTCATAAATAAATAACAAATTACTTAATAATAAACACCTGTTAATTTTCTCATGTTATATATATATATATATATAGGGATGACAACGGGTGCGGTTTTGGGCGGTTGTACCCTGCCCCGCCCCAACAACCATTAAGAAATCCCCACCACATTCCTGCCCAAAAAATAAGTGTAATCCATTAATCCTAAATTATTATTATTTTTGTTGTCTAGATTAAAGTGAACGTAATATTGGACTGTTGGATAATTTGATGTTTATTTAGTTTCTATAATCTTGAATTCCATATTTTAAGTATATGATTTTGTAGAATAGTTTAATTTAAAAGTGAAATATTAAAAAAATTCAATTGTTAGCACCCACCCGCGGGCACCCAACGGTTTTAAAAAATCTAATGGGGACGGGGTGACCTCCCACCCCGTTTAGCCAGTTTTGGACAGGGATGGGGTGGGGATTTCTTAACAATTGTTGGGGCGGGGCAGGGTACACCCGCCCAAAACCGCACCCGTTGTCATCCCTATATATATAACATGAGAAAATTAACAGATGTTTATTATTAAGTAATTTGTGATTTATTTATGAATATATTTTTATGAAAAGAAAGTTTCATTTGGCATAAAAAAATTAATTAGGATAATGAGTTTTATGATTTAAATCAAACTAAAATTTAATAACAAGTTAATTAATTTACAAATAAAATAATTAGAACTTAAATTTATTTTTTTAGCATTTGAGAGTATATTTAGTCTAATACATTAAAGGTAAATGGTATAATTAATATTATAACTAAAAGAAATAATATTTTTGTAATTTAAAGAATTAAGAAATATAATAGTAAGGGTATAATAATCTTTTATAATATAATTGGGACAAATTGATTTTTTGCATTTTACCCTATAAGAGGGTTAAATACAATGTGGAAATATAAAAAGTTTGGAGGGCAAGCCCATGGTGTAAAAGAATAAAAGTTTAGGGGGCTAAATTTAGTTGAGGGAGTATAGTAGAAAAAGAGAATAAACTTGAGGGGGGTTTTAAGCTATTTACCCAAATAAAAAATCAATCACGAGATAGGAGACCATACAAGTCTCCTTTATAACACCTGATCTAATACAAAAAAATATGTATACAACGACGTGATATTGGACTTCCCTGAATCTAAAACTAATATTTTAGAAATTCAATAATGAGAGAGATGATATATGCATCTAAAACTTCCATATCATACTGAGTTCGTACTCCATAAATTTCCGATGCCAATTCAACAATCTCAAGCACATAATAAAAAAAATAAAAAAACATGGTTTTTTTTTTTTTTTTTTGCACAATGGCACAATTTCAAATTGACATGTCCACCTGAAAAAATGTAGCATTATATATATTTATGTAATGATATTTTTGCTCATCATCAAAAGAAAGTGCCCTTCCTTTGTTTCTTCAACAATCAATGTATTTTTTAGTGCTCTTTTTATTTTTTATTTATTTTCTCACACATGAAAACAAGTGTGACACATACAAGTTAAATAATCTAGTCACTATAAGAAAGGGTACTTAAATATAACAAACTAAACATAAACACAGATATCCAAAGACCAATTGCACAATAATTTTGAAAATAATATTGAGAATTAAGAGCGATTGAAATATTTAATTAACTTACTTATCCAAAAAATGTTAACTAACAACTGGGTTCCATCAAGATTTGAAAAGGAAAATAAAATAAAATCTATTACTCCTGTACTCTTTTGTATTAATCCAATTAAACACATGCAATGATTTTCATGTGTTGTGACTTCTATCGGTCAAGACTCGAGACTAGGTCGGTAATAAGGGAATCTTTTCAAAAAATTAAATCATAAAACCAAATTTAACTCACTCTTTGTTAATAATAGCAGCGATTGATTATCTCTAATCTTCTCACAATTTCCTTATTAAAAAAAAGAAAAAGAAAAGTCTTTTATCCCTAACATCGCAAATCAATTCCCTGCTAGTGCAACTAATGGGTTTTTTTAATCACCAAAAAGAAAGAAAAAAAAAATTTTGTTAGTTCCATATCCTATACACAACTGCAACATGCTCTTCAACAACAACCATCAACCTCCACAGTCGCCTCATGCATACCAACAACCACAGCCGCCGCATGCAAGCTAAACCATCAACTTGCAATCATCCAAATCACGCATGTGTTGTTGATGTCAAGAATGGCGGCCGAATTGATCATACGTAAAGACTTCATGCCATGCCTGTTGTTGAAGTGTTTGTCTGTATATGATATCCATTGTGTATATATATGGGCAGTGTATGGTATGCAAAGATAAGCAACAAGTGTAAAGAGAGGCAAAGTGATACACAAGAGAGTGGTCTGTGATGTTGTAAGAGAGAGTTGTGAGATTGAGTAGAGTGAAAACACTTGTATCCTCCTCCCTCCATTCTCGATTTTGCTTCAAACCGAAGATAGTGAAACCTCTCAAAGTGGACGTACCCGATTATTTGGGGAACCACTATAAATTTGGTGTCTATTGTGTGTGTGTGTTTGAGTTTGATACTGGTTTGGACCCAACAATATCCATATCAGCAACTTTTTTTCTCAATTTTGTTACAAATTAATCTTTTTCTCGGTTCTCTTTTAACCAACTGCTAAATGATAATCACTTCAAAAAATAAATTGTACACTTGTGATAAATTACTCACGATAAACACACGAAAAGATGATAAGAATATACCGTATCTAGGTTGATAATACATAATATTAATGATCCGATGAGGGTGGATTCACATGGTAAGTATGTGTGTTTGGTGTATAATTAAGTATTATATACACATTATACACACAAACACACACTTAACATAGAATTATCATCAATAAATTTAATTTGCTTCCTTCTTGAATGTACGTACAGATGGTTATTTATCTTTGAATATTATATCTTTGCTCTGAATTTATTTGTTTGTTAATTTGCGGAGGGAACAAACAGTAGCTTTGGATTTAAGCACAAATAGTAGCTTTGGATTTAAGCACAAATAGTAGCTTAGGATTAAATCACAAACAGTAGCTTTGAATTTAAGCACAAACAATAATTTAGGGTTAAAGCACAAATACTAGCTTAGGGTTAAATCGGAACTTGCTTACATAGTTACATGTATCAAAACTTTTAGTAAATTACTATGACCTCACCTTGAGGTTTAAAATGTAAATTACTCTAACCTACTCACTTTTGAGACAATTCCTGGATTTTTTAGTTTTTTTACCTTACAAAACAAAATTTGAGACAATTACTCTAACACCACTCTCAGAGTTAAATGATCAATTATATTTCTTAATTTACGGACATCCCATTTTGCCCATAAATTTTATATTTAAATTTACCAAAACATGAAATATAAGTTATAACCATGCTTTGATCATGAAAATGTTTTTGAATATTAGAATAAATGTCAATTATTAATAAAATCACATCCCGTATTAAAAAAGAAAAAAAAATCATTTTTACTACCTAAGGCAAACATAATTAGGCTCGTTTACAAACCGTTCCTGTTTCCTGTTTTTTATTCTTGAAAAAGCATAATCATGATTCTGATTTCTCTAGGAGAAACAAATATTAAAATCATGTTTACTAATTATTGATTATTTTCAGAAACAAAAACAAAAAACAGAAAATATGTTTATTAAAAATTTGTTTAACATACTCATCAATAAAAGAAATACAATTTTTTTTTCAAAAATATTTAAATTATTTTGAAATAAAAATTAAGGCACTTTTTTCAATTTTTTACTTTTATTTATTCATTAATTTTATTTATTATCATTATATTTTGTTTTATTTATCAATTATTTATTTTATTTTATTTATTTTTTATTTAATCATTTTATTTTATTTATTTATTATTTTTATTTATTTTATTTATTATGTATTCATTTTTATTTATTTAGTTTATTTATTAAGTTAATTATTTTTTATTTATTTATTAAGTTAATTAACTTACTATTTATTATTATTTTACATTATTTCTTATTTCTTATTTTTATTAATTATCTATTCATTTTCTTTTATTTATTTAATTTAAATAATATTTTATGAAATTATTATTTTTTATTTATTTTTATTTTTTTATTATACTTTATTTATTATTGATTTAATATTTCTTATTTTTTTATTATTGATGATTAGGGTGGGTGAGAGGAAACAAAAAGAGAAAACACTTTTTTTTTACTTCCTCTTTCATTTGTAATGAGAGGAAATATTTTCTCAACTCAAAAAACAAAAGCAAATTGAGAAACGTGTTTCTAATTTAATTTTCAAATTTCAAGAAATAGAAACAGAAAACAGGTAGCAAAAACAGTTCGTAAATGGGCCTTAATGAAATCAAACCAATATATATATATATATATATATTTATTCAGGGCAGGATGCTTTTTTAATTACTCTAAATTGATGAAATCAGGTTATTTAACAGTTATGTACGTTGGGTGCCCTTCTTCTTTAATTGCACGAGATCTGACCTTTGTCAACTATTATTTGCTACCCATGCATTATTGTCATTGTGCCTTTATTGAATTTGTAAATTTTTCAGTTTCAAATGGTTATACATGATTTAGTTTTTCAATATGATAATAAAATACTTTTTCTGGCCTAAATTAATTGTCAAAGTTTGACTTTTGAATAAATTTTTTTGATTTTATGTTTCTGATTTTGTATTTTAATAATATATTAAATTTGTAATTTTTAGTGAGACCATTAACTTTTAAAATTAATGGAAAAAAAATTTGGAAAAATATAAGATTATATTATATTAAAATTCAGAATTGAACAATTATTTTGAAACAAGTAAAATTTAAAAAATAAAAAATTAATATGGATATGGGGTCTAGATGTTATTTTATAGGTATTCCAAAAAGTTATACAGTATATTTTATGACTTTACAGTCAAATGTTTGTGCCTTTGTTATTTATCATGTTCCTATCCAAACTGGCATGAGACTATTTTCCAAATACTCGAGAATTTTAATAGATTGTATTTAAGTGAGAAGGAGGATGTAACCATAATGTTAAAAAAATGTACTTTAGCACTGGAAAAATAACTTTTATGTAGGAATGATAGAAAAAAGAGTTAGTAACTATTATTATACAAAAATAGTTAACTTATTACTCAAAATTTAGTACTTAAATAAAAGTTATTGTACTTGGTTTAAATCTTTTTTTCCTTAAAAATTAAACAAATCTTTTTCATACAATATATATATATATATGAAAAACTATTAAATTTCTTACATAAACCACATCTCTTTCCTTTTTATGCAATGTATTCATAATTTTTTAAAAAAAATCATTTTGACTGTTTATTTTTTTACAGTTCATTTGAAATAACTAATTAAAATGAGAGTCAAAATTTAAAAAGTTTAATGGAGAATATGTGTAAGTTGAACTAGGAGTAAATTTTTTAATATTTAGTTTAATAAAAAATTAAAATAGGTGTAATTAAATAAAATAAGACACTTTACTCCTTCAAATATAAAGACATTCTTCTACAATCCATAAAATGCATAAAATATATGGCTATTATCATAAAACCCCCTATAGCTTTTAAATTGTTCAAAAAAAATCAAATACCACCTATGATTTTTAATTGGGTTAATTTCAGTAAACCCCACTATACTATCCAGATTAATCAACTAACCCCTTGTGTGTCCATTTTGCCCCCTATACTATTCAATTTCATCAAATTGCCCCCTCACTTCTCAAAATGCCTAAACTACCCTCAATAGTATAAGGGGATTTAGTGAAATTAATAGTATAAGGGGGTTTAGTGAATTATTTCGGAAAAAATAATATATATTTTTTGCAAAAAAAAAACATTCGAAAAAAAATCATATTTTGTTCCAAAATATGAATTTTTGTTTTCGAAAAATATTTTTTTTGCGAAAAAGTATATATTATGTTCCAAAATATGAATTTTTTTTTTCGAAAAATATTTTTTTTGCAAAAAAGTATATATTATGTTCCAAAATATGATTTTTTTTTCGAAAAATAATGCGAAAAATATATATTATGTTCCAAAATATGATCTTTTTTCTGAATTTTTTTTTTTGCGAAAAAGTATATATTATGTTCCAAAATATGAATTTTGTTTTCGAAAAATAATATTTTAGAACAAAAATGTATATATTATGTTCCAAAATATGAATTTTTTTTTCGAAAAATAATTTTCGGAAAAAAAATCATATTTTGGAACATAATATATATTTTTCGAAAAAAAAATTCATATATACTTTTTCGCCAAAACAAATATTTTTTGGAAAAAAAAATCATATTTTGGAACATAATATATATTTTTCGCAAAAAATTATTTTTCAGAAAAAAATCATATTTTGGAACATAATATATATTTTTTGCAAAAAAATTATTTTTTGAAAAAAATTTTAATATTTTGGAACATAATATATACTTTTTCGCAAAAAAAATATTTTTCGGAAAAAAAATCATATTTTGGAACATAATATATATTTTTCGCAAAAAATTATTTTTCAGAAAAAAATCATATTTTGGAACATAATATATATTTTTTGAAAAAAAAATTCATATTTTGGAACATAATATATACTGTTTTGCCAAAAAAATATTTTTCGAAAAAAAATTCATATTTTGGAACATAATATATACTTTTTCGCAAAAAAAATATTTTTCGAAAACAAAATTCATATTTTGGAACATAATATATATACTTTTTCGCAAAAAAAATATTTTTCGAAAAAATAATTCATATTTTGGAACAAAATATGATTTTTTTTCGAATTGTTTTTTTTTGCAAAAAGTATATATTATTTTTTCCGAAATAATTCACTAAACTCCTTTATACTATTAATTTCACTAAACCCTCTTATACTATTGAGGGTAGTTTAGGCATTTTGAGAAGTGAGGGGGCAATTTGATGGAATTGAATAGTATAGGGGGCAAAGTGGACACACATGGGGGTTAGTTGATTAATTTGGATAGTATATGGGGTTTTACTGAAATTAACCCTTTTTAATTTAATCAAATACCCCCTATCTTTTATAAGATTATGAAAATACCTTCCATAATTCTAATTCATTCCATTTAAATCCCAATTTTAATTTAAATCTCAAATAAACTCTAATTACTTCCATTTATCCTAATTAAATTATAATTCCTTCCATTTATCACAAACTCACATTCTCTCACCCATTTATTCCAAAACTCTAACTCCTTCCATTTATAACAAACCCACTTTCAATATAAATTCCAATTTTAACTCAATTCAACTCTAATTTCTTCCATTTATCATAAATTCACTTTCAATTTAAAGCACAATTTCAATCCAATTCAACTATAATTTCTTTCATTTATCATAAACTCACTTTCTCTGACCCATTTATTCCAAATCTCTAATGACACGTTTGATACTGTTGAATGTAATGGAATGGAATGAAAATGAGAATGGAATGAAATAACCATTCTCATTCTATTGTTTGATTGTAAATATGAATCATATTGGGAATGAAATGAATTAATTTTTTTTTTCAAAAATACCCTTCTTAGTATTAAATAAAATAATACTATTTTTTAATTTTTTTTACAAAAAAAATGATAAAACGTAATGGGAATAGTAATGACGAATAATAAAGGTGGCGGCGGCAGTGTCGGTGACTTATTTTTTTTAAATGTGAGAGAGTTATTTAAGTAATTTTATATTTTAAAAGCATTCCTAAAGGAATGAAAGACCATTCCACAACTTTAATAATGAAATGAAAATCCATTCCCATTCATTATGTTGTACCAAACCAAGAAATGGAATGAATGAACATTCCATTCCATTCAAATGTATCAAACATACATTAATTCATTTCATTTATCATAACCTCAATTTCAATTTATAATTATCTCTCTCTCTATATCACTATATATATACACGTATATATAATTATATATGTATAAATAAGTACGTGTATTTGATTTTTTTTTTTTTATATATAGTGATATGGAGAGAGATATATAATTATAAATTGAAATTGAGTTGAAATTGGGTTTGTGATAATTAAATGAAAGGAATTAAAATTTTGGAATAAATGAGTTAAATTGAAAGTGAATTTGTGATAAATGGAAGGAATTAGACTTGAATTGGGTTTAAATTATAATTTAAATTGAAAGTAATTTATGATAAATGGTAGAAATTAGAATTTTGGAGTAAATGAGTAAAAGAAAGTGAATAGTGATAAATAAAAGGAATTAAAATTTAATTGTGATTTTAAATTAGAGTTTTGAATGATATTTTTGTAATCTTAAAGAAGAGCATGGGTATTTGATTAGAGTTTTTTTGAACAATTTGAAAATCATTTAGAGTATTTTAATAATAGTCCTAAAATATAAAATCCAATCAATTAATAGCCCTAAGATGACGTGGCCCCCGTATAGCCTTGCAATAATAAGCGGAGAGAAGTGATCCAAGTCAGCAATACGGACAACGTCATAAATACGTAACCCTATCCACGTCAGCAAACACTGTGAAAGGTACCTTTCTAGGGAAGAATCCTCGTACGGCGGCCAGGTCAGCAGTTGGGTGGTTTTCAGATGAATCATGGGAGTTGGTAAGTGTGCGTTCACTATCGTTCTCACCTATCAAAAACATAAATAAAAATAAAAAATATGTTTAATAAATTATTTTTATTTTTTAATAATGTAAAATATTTCTCATATTTCTCTTAAAAATGATAAACATCAAAAAAATGTTCCACATATTTTTGTTCCAATAATGTGAAATGTTTTTTTTTGGATAAATCTCAATTACACCCCCTCAAATTCAAAAAAATATATATAATTCAAAAATAATATATTAAATTTTGAAATATATATATATATAAATTACGAAAATAATATATAAAATTCGAAAAATAATATATATAAATTACGAAAACAATATATAAAATTCAAAAATAATATATAAAATTAGAAAAAAAAATAAAAATTTGGAAAACAATATAAAAATTATGAGAACAATTGGAATATATATATTTTGAAAAAAAATATATATAATTCAAATATATATATATATAAAGTTCGAAAAAAATATAAACTTCGAAAATATATATAATTGAAAAAATATATATATAAAATTTGAAAAAAAAATATAAATTTGAAAAAAAAATTATATCAAAAAACAAAATTTGTAAAAATATATAAATTTATAAAAGAAAAAAAAATATATTGGTAAAATGTTGCATCTTTTCTAAGGAAGTGAATCAAACTACTTATCACTAACATCAATTAGTGATCTTTTTTTATATATAATTTTTACAATATATATATATATATTTCAAATTTTATAGATTGTAACTTTTAACTTCTGATAGTTGAGTTTAATAGTTTCTTTAATATATGTGAAACAAATGCATCTACTAAACATAATTATTTGTTTCTGTTCCAAAAATTACGAGAACAATTGGAATTAACTATTTTTTTGTTTCTCCTAAGAAGAATATTCTTTTGTTTCTGTCTCTTAAAAAAAAAATAGGAAAAAATATTGTTTAACATTAGGGAACGCAACCTGAATGACCACCAACCCTCTTAAGTTGTTTCAACAGCACTATGAAAAAATGTGTGAGTATGGTTGAGAAGGAAGTTTACGAAGAAAATATACATATATATATTTATTCACATATATGTATATATAAACAAGGTCACTATCAGTTAGCTTCCTCTAATTCATTTTTTCCCGTCCCTTGGTCTATTTTCTTCGTCAAATTCTCAAACACAGAAGAAAGCAATTTTCAACGACAATAATTTCCTTTACCCAAGAAAAGAAAATTCAACAATTGTCTAATTGGTAGTAGTTTTTTTTTTTTTTTGAAAAGAGAATTGGTAGTAGTTTCTGTATGTGCCTATATATATACAGAAATATAATCATGGATGGCCTTTTCCAATTCTGTGCCCACAATTCATATTGGGGTTTTCTCTGTTCTGCACAACCAGCTAGGGTTCAGCCTCTGTTCCCACCAATTATGATGCTGAACCCAAGTTGGGTTTTCCAATTATGCGATTCCTAGGAGTTTTGGGCAGATGGGTTCTTGCTCATGTCACTAATTTTTCTTCTGATTAATGTGTGTGCGTGTGTGTATAGATATATACACACCTATATGTATATATACTACTGTATGTTTGTAGGTATTGAATTGGAGATGTGTTTGAAGGTTTAGTTTTCGGCCATGGCTTGTAGTTGCTTTGGTGCGCTAAGTTCTTCTAAAGACAAGCGTGGTGGTCAAACCCAAACTGAAGGTATGAAGATGTTTATGAATTTCATATGTAATGTGCATTGTTAATTGCTTAGTTGTAGCAAGTATCAAATCTTTTCCTCAATGTTGAACTTCTATTCTTATAATTTGCAACTTGTAATTGAGGAGATAAGGAAATGAATGTCTTTAGGTTTATTGACATCTGGAATAATAATTTAGTCTTTTTGTGCTTCATGTATGAACAATCAAAGATAATTGTGTGGGCCTTTTTTTTTTTTTTTTTCCTTCCTTTTTTGGTAGTTTTTAGAGTGTGAAGCAAAATGAATCACTTGTATAAACTTCTGTTGAACCACAGTTCCCTCTTCCTCTGCCCATTTGCACATTTGTCTCTTTCGATCTCCATCTAATGCCATACGGTTAGAACCCTGAGGTTTTTTTATTCTGCAATGGCAAATAGCTGGTCTCAGTCCCAATCGAGCTCAGTTTTAGAGTTAAAATTAGGAATTCGATCAATTCAAGAACTATAATCGAAAACAATACATAATTTAGAAGTTCCCGAGCAAGCAATTTTTGCAAGTATCGACGGGTGAAAGTTAGGTTAGGTTCAATAAAGTCAGCATTGGCCCTAATCACTGACTTCACCCCTGTATCACTTAGACTGAAGTGAGTTAATTTCTGTAGATGGATTTTTCATCACTTTGGCAGACCCCATATAGTGGGCAACCTATAAGTAAAACATATGGGCAATTTGTAAATGTAAGCCTGGGATGCAGGACCTTGGTTTTGATCCTGACCTCTGTGACCATTTATTTTTTGCTAATTGTCAACTTTTATACATAGTAGACTGGAATTGTAAGTAAGCGTTTTCTTCACATTCTGTTGGTTGGCGTGAATGAAATTGAATTTGAGACATTGGACATGATGTTTATGAATAGGATTACAGAGTTCAATTGATTGCAGGTTTTGGAAGTTGGAAACTGTGGCATGTGAATTTTGAAGTATAGTAATGTGCTCAATGAAAGTGACTTAATCTGAAATATACATGTGAGAAAAGACAAAAGGAGAAGTGTAATTTTGTCATAGGTATAAAAAGTTGTCCTAAAAATGGTAAAGATCATCTGATCCAAACTATGAAAATCTTTTGATGGGAATTTTTCATTGAAATTTTATGTTCTCAACTAAAGCCGTAAATCATTGAGATTTTTGGTCTCTATGGTGGCATTGTGGATTTTTATTATGTCTGCATGGTGGTTTTATCATCTTTGTATGCTTAGGCTCTCATGATGCTTTTTACTTGTATATATATTTTGCTTTTACCTGTTGATTTTCCCCATTGCTGAGATTTACTTGACGAGTTCTTGCCTGTGTTGTTATGTATTTCTCCATGCTTAGGGCTTGCTACGAACAATGTAAGACTCTTTTCCTATAATTCATTGAGGTCTGCAACTGGGGACTTCCATCCGTCAAACAAAATAGGCGGTGGTGGCTTTGGAGTTGTCCATAGGGTGAGATTACTGACGATTAAATTTTATCAGTTAACTATGTTGTCCACGCGGAGTTGCCTGATACCTCACATTTGTGGAGATGTACTTATATGGGCTTCTTTTTCTTTTTTCTTTCTCTAGTTGTACTTACCTGTGTTATGGTATACAATGCAGGGGGTTTTAAGGGATGGGACTCAGGTTGCTATCAAGTCTCTTTCTGCTGAATCAAAACAAGGGGCAAATGAGTTCTTGACAGAGATTAATATGATATCAAATATACGCCACCCAAATCTTGTCCAACTTATTGGATGTTGTGTTGAGGGCAGTAACCGGATATTGGTATACGAATATCTTGAGAACAACAGCCTTGCCAGTGCTTTACTCAGTAATTATCTGAATTTTGAAGCTTTAGACTTTTATTCGAACTTGCCTTTTTATGTTAGTTGAGATAAATACACTTTATAAAACTAAATCTTTGGACTACGGTGAATATCAAGTATTAGCTGATCTATATCTTTCCATTTTTTTTCCTGCTCCTACCTTCCAAAACATGTTTGGCAAACTGGTTTCAATTGAATATATGCTATGGCATTTTACTTTAAGGTGATCCCTAGCCAAATTATGGCACTTGATGGAGGGAACTAACCAGCTACTTATCAATTTAGCTTCTCACTCAGGGGCATGTCTGTCTGTGGAAGCATCGATCTCAGTATGCATCCATGTTTGTGAGATTGGATTTAGAATTTGCTCATTAGACAGCCACCATGTTAATCTGGTCAAAGCATTTCTCAATAGACTATGGAGTTATCAAGTTTTTGGCCAAATCAAAATCTAAAATATTTCATTTCAGGTTCAAAAGGTAAGCGTGTTGCTCTAAATTGGCCTCAGAGAGCTGCTATTTGTTTGGGCACAGCTTCTGGCCTTGCTTTTCTTCATGAGGAAGCTGAACCACATATTGTCCACAGAGATATAAAGGCCAGCAATATACTTCTTGATGTGAGCTTTCATCCTAAAATAGGAGACTTTGGACTGGCTAAACTCTTTCCAGACAATGTTACTCACATTAGTACTCGAGTGGCAGGAACAATGTAAGTATGAATTTTGATTGCTGCCTTCTTATATACTCTTTGTGTGCTACTTGAGTTTTTTTATGTGTAATAGAAGTTGCACAAGCTGAGATCTCTCTCTCTCTCTCTCTTCCCAAACGAGACGAATTACAGAAAGCTATTCTGTGTGTACTGGGGAAGGATCAATAGATCCCCAAGGATTAGCTGGTAAATGTTTACCACAATCATAGAGAAAGTAGAAGTAAGAAAATGAACTTTAATACGTAAAGAGTCTTTTTTTGCTTTGTATACGCTGCCATAGGCCCATAGTGTGCTTGTTGCTTTTTCTGGAGAGTATGCCCATCATCCTATCTGTGAGGCAGCTTGTCTCCCTCCTTGTAATTGTACTTGTTCTTTGAGGAATGGTACTACCTGGCTTACTTACCACAAGAACTAAGAATAAAATTTCCCAAAATGAAACTTAGATAAGTATAAAACAGAGAATAATCACATTCAGAAAACACAAAAAGGAAAGGAGAGTAATCAGATTCGGAGTTTACTTTATCTTGTGGAGAACATTAGGTTGCTTCTTTCTCACAAAAAGTTAATCTTGACAGATATTTCATCCCATTTCTGACATACCTAATAATGAGTTATACTGGTTACGATTTCCAGAGAATCAATAGTTCATTTTATTTCAAAAGTCGAGCCACCATATTTAAAAGTTCACTTGGTTATCCTTAAACATTATGTTCTAATTAACTAATTCAGGCAAATTTCGAAAATTATTATGTGTCCTAAATTTAGGTCTTGTACAACAGAAGGGTGTAATGTCATCTTGAGCTATGTTCTCCCGTCCTTCATTTTTTTTACCTTTTCTTTTGTTGCATTCTTCTTCCCTTTACTTCCTCTTACTCTCTACTCATCTTATGTTTTTTTGACAGAGGATATCTAGCTCCGGAGTATGCCTTGTTAGGACAGCTCACAAAAAAAGTGGATGTGTATAGCTTTGGGGTGGTTATTCTCGAATTGATTAGTGGCAGAAGCAGTAGTAAGTCGGCATTTGGTCAAGATATGCTGGTTCTGGTGGAATGGGTAGGTTTTGAACTTCTTTTACCAATTACAGTATTTGGAGGTGACTTAGGTCAAGAAGGTCATCTTGTATCTTATTTTCATGAAAACTCAATAAAGCAAACCAAAAGCACTCAATATGAGCAAAGTTCTATGTTGTAGTGACTGCACTTTGTCACCAAGGCAGGTTCTATAGAGGTAATTTGTTAGCTCGGGAATTTTGTGACTTAGTTCGTTATAAAGCCTATGGTCCCGTCAATCAGGAAACACAGCTCTAGTCATGCAGGGAAGTTGCATTTTTCCAGGAACCTACTTTTGTTCTTAACCACCATGCAAGGTAGAACACGAACTAGCGGGTTGTCTTTGTCGATTGTTTGCTTTCTGCAAGCCACAAGTTTCCAGAAATAGGACTTTGAAAAGATGATTATTTCATTTGTCCTGATTTTGGGATAATATTCTAAAAGTTACGAATGGAAACCATTGAGACCAAATTGACTTTATAACTCAATATATCTATCTCTAGCGTCTAGATATAAATTCCTAAAACATCACTTAGAGACCTTATTAGGGGCAAGCAGACAACCTGTTGCCTTAGTTAAGGACGACTATTCTCGGCATCCCTGAGGGGTTATCTTCACTTGATTTGTCTCCCTGTTCACATTTCTCAGTTATATGAAGTCAGAAAGAAGGATGGTCTCTGCACATCATGGAAGGATTTTAGTATGAACTATATCCTTAGGTTATTCTGTTTTTGAAGCAATCACAATAGAGTAAATCATGCACACAAACAATCAAGAATATTAAACAATCACGCAAGAACATGAGATCTGTGTGGTTTGGCAAAATTATTTCGTCTACGTCCACGGAGCACACTGATCAATTTCACTATAGATAATGATGGGAAGAACTGTCTCAACTCTTTCTCTCGCACACACTCACACAGTCACACTATGGTTTTTACACAACCCAGTATGTATATGGAATCAATTTAATGTTAAGAACACCAATAAGAAATACAATTCCCCACTCCAAAAGGCCGATGATCTATACCTCTGGATCAAGATCTTCCATGCTCTGGTGGAAGCTCTGCACTGTATCTAATATCGAAGTTTCTCCTTGCTTCAATCTATGCCAACTCTGCATTCTTATACAGAAGCTACCACTAGCTTCGATTGATCAATGTCTTCCAAGCTTCAATTCATGTCGCCACAAGCTGCTTCTTAGAAAAAAACATCTCACTAGGGTCCACAAAGCGCAACATTAGTCTGACTAGTAACCTCAAGATATCCACCAATGTTGTACAGTATAGTTATGCTTTCTCAGTTGCTGTGGTGATGTTTCAAAAATTTCCCACTTTATACCTTGAAATAAGATTGTTGAGGACTCTCATATGCTTATGTTATTCTTTTAGGAGTTTATTATGCTATACCAGGCACTGGCTTAACATACACAATACTTTAGCCGACAAGATTCCTCCAAAACTCAGCAAAACGCTTTTAATTCATTCTTATGAACGCAGCTAGTTATTCTCTCTTTATACGTTCCAAGTCGTAACTGAAAATATGAATGTTGTTGCAGACATGGAAGCTGAGAGAAGAAGGAAGGCTCCTAGACCTTATTGACACAGACCTAACTGAATACCTGGAGGATGAGGTATTGCGGTTCATCAAGGTTGCACTCTTTTGCACCCAAGCAGCTTCTCACCGTAGACCTGCCATGAAGCAGGTGGTGGAAATGCTTTCGAAAGAGGTGAACCTCAATGAGAAGGTACTGACTGAGCCAGGAGTATATAGGACTCATACGTCGCGGGGATCGACTGCCAGCGCACAGGAAGCATCCTCCTCCCAGGCATACAAAGGCAAGCAATATGTAGATGATACTTTTGCAACTTCAACTCAACTAAGTGTGTCTGAGAGTGTGACACAAATGCTTCCCAGGTGAAGATAGGGGTTTGTGGCTCTAGGTTGGATCTGGTGATCAAAATTTTCCTTTCCGAAGGAGAGGTCAAGCGTTCGAGGCTCGTTAGGGTTAAAATTGTGGCTGCTTGTGCAGGGGAATGATCTTGATTTACTCTTGTTATGAGAGGAATTCATTGCAGCTGCATAAATTCTTTCCAAGTTGGCCATTCAAGGAATATCAAATGTCTTTCTTACAACATGAGCCATTTCATGAGGAGCAGCATATTGTATTTTTTGTTGAGATGTTTTCATCAATATGAATTTTCACTTTTGGTTGAATATACTGATTGGATAAATACCAATAAAACCATAAAAAAATTCCAGAGTTTACTAGCATTATTGCAATTACTTACTCTGTCAGTTAAGGAAATGTAATGTTGTCAGGTGTAATATGCATGACATTTCATTATTTTGTGATAATATTAAAATCCTAAAGAACTTGGCAGACAACTTTCCTGAGCTACTAGGATTTTGAAATTACTTTGTTTTGATAGTTTCATAATTATGTTAAACATATTGCAAATAATTTTAGTTTTGTGCATAGTATATGACATACATGCTACACTACTCCGTGACTGCGAGTAACGATAAATTATTACGTGTTCTGACATTGCCAATAGCAATTTAAATTATTACCAATCAACCACATGAATGGTTATTGTCTTTATTTATTGTTAGGTCTTCAAAACTTTTTTTTTTTTTGGGTGATGGCTTCGAAACTTTTTTTTTTACTTAGATTCAGTAGACTAACTAGGGCCGGTACAAAAATGAGTTAGCTAAATTTGTAATTTAGTTTGAAGCTTTTGGTTAATGAATTTTAATCTTGTCCATTTGCTCTCTCACAAGACTTTGTTTCTGTCGAGATTTTATAACAAAACGATCATTGATTATTTATTGGTTAGTAGTATGCACAAAGATAAAGTAAACTCACTAATAATATATATATATATATATATGTTGGGATTAAATTATTTCCATACAAATTAAAAAGGGCTGGAGGAGATTGTGTAATTTGCCCTAAAATACCAGTCAAGGTTAGAAATATATAATTATATACAGCAATATATTATTTTAATAGTAATTTTAATTTTTGTTTCCGCCGATTTTGAGGAGTGCAGAGATAATGGATATTGCTCTCTTCTCCCCATCTTCGCTTTTCGCCGACGACGATGTCAGCTCCGGTGGTACTTTCTCTCTCTACCCTCCTCAACACCTATTTATGTATATATCATATATGTATATATATATATGTATAATTTCTGGGTGATGTTTGTAAGTGTAGATGAACAAACCACGAAGACCGACGAGAGCTACGTGCAGAGAAAGCACCAATTCCATGGAATGGTGAGTATAATCACTTTCTTTTCAGCATTACCTGTTAAGAAGTGTGTATAACTATGTTATTTAGATTGTTGGGGTGATTCAATTTTTCAACTTTGATCTAAAACTGTAGTAATACAATGTGGTAGTACACAAAGTTCTTGCATTTTGTGTGTGTCTTTGACTTTACCCATCAATGTTTTGACTCACTGATTATCTGTATGAATTATAGTTATCACTGTTCTAAAACTGGTTCTCCAGATTTTATATTTTTTTCATTTTAGGTTTATATATATATATATATATATATATAGAGAGAGAGAGAGAGAGAGAGAGAGAGAGAGAGAGAGAGAGATTGGTAATGGGAATTAGTACAGTGATAAACAACAGTGATAAGGATGCATTAGCTGTATAACATAAGATCTATAAGATGAAACTATAAAAAAAAATATTACGAGTAGAGATAGTGTGAACTGTAAGTAGCATCATGGCATCAAAGCTTTTGGATGTTAGGTGAATAAGGAGATAATTGAGGGAACTTGAATGTCAAATCCCAGCGAGGATGATATATTGGATATACTAAAATAATTCTAGAAATTTGTTTCTATTGAGGATTGTGGTGACTGTTATTGGCTCCCATATGGTGATGACTTGTTGGAATGAACTTGTAGTCATTCCATATGGTTGTATCCTATGTTAAATGGACTATGTTACGTGTGTCAGATAGGGGTATGTATCCTGGTGTCAGACATGTCAAATATCTAATAGAAGGACACATGGATACGGCTAATTATTTATTTTATTCTTAAGTGTACAATAATGGTTTTATGAAATATAGGGTTCAAACTAGTCATTTCACTCATTTGCTACAATAATATAGCAACATGAAATCATTGGAATCTAAATATAGGCAAATGTCCTACCAAAAGTGTTGAACACATATCCCATACATCACGTACTTTAGAAGAGTCCTGTAACATAGGTTGTATCTATGCTTTGGTCATAAACCTATTATTCATCATTGAAGAGGGTAAACTTAATGTTTATGGGGCAAGAATTGCTGGAATGGCTACAAAGGTAAAGTAATTGTTGAACATGTGTGGAACAATTAGCCCGAAAATTGATTATGCTATGAAAATTTTATTATATACTTCTTATATTCTATTAAAGAACTGATTGTGCATGGGAAACTGAATAGAACTAGTACTTCATTAGTCACTGTCAGTCACCTTATGTGATTCCTGAACCCTTTGGAAATGAAATGATTAAAATGATTGGTAGGCCAGAAATCAAAAGGATGTGAATGAACAGGGCTTCTTGGTAACTGGTATTAACTGGTAAAGGAGTATGGCTCTGTTTTAGTTCATTTATGTGCTTAACATTGAGAAAAGAAAATACAGGACCCTTTTAAGATGCACACAATTGTAGTGTCATACAAACTGCCTCTGACAGTGTTTTTTTCTTCTTTTCCATCCCTATTCTGTGGCCACATTTTTTTCTATGATGTTGAATTGATATGTTGTGTTCAATATGAAACAAAGCTCTCAACTTCTCTGTATATGTTTTGGCTTGCTGCAGGAGTTGCTCATTCGAGAATTTTCTTTTCACCAGCTGAATGCTAATTTACTTTGGCCAGGGACATTTGCATTTGCAGACTGGTTAGTTCAGCATAGGTCGTGGATAGAAGGACGGCACACCATAGAATTGGGCAGGCATGTTGTGGATTGTACTTAGAAGTACTGGATTATTTTGTTAGTTCAATTATTCATGCCAAAATTTGTTTCTCTTAAGCTTTGCCTAGCTCAATACTGTTTATTTTTCTTCTGGCTAAAGACCTTAGAACTTTAGCATCGTTGGTGTCCTGAGAGCAAATTAACTGATTTTGGCATAAATTTTTATGTGAACTTGACTCTTTTTTTTTCTTTTTTTTCCAGAATTGTGTTTTTGATGGTTATTCTTCTAATCATTGCAGCGGAACTGGAGCTTTAGCCATCTTTCTACAAAAATCGTTTCAACTTGACATCACCACTTCCGATTATGATGATCAGGAAATTGAAGAGAACATAGCTCATAATTGCAGTGTTAATGGAATTGTACCTGTCCTTCCACACATAAAGCGTTAGTCCCTTTTCTTTCTAAGCCTTTGCTCATATACTGTTATTTATGGTGAAGGATCCAAGAAAACCATTATTTCAAGGATTATTGAGAGGCAAGATGCTTGTATTTGATGTTTTTGACCCTTCTCATCATAGCTGGAAAAGTTTCCATTCCCTACTAGTAGCAAAATACTTTCGGGATTAGAGGGTCTAAATAATCTTATATTTTCCATATGGCTAGTATTATTAAATCAAGTACTTTATTTATGTTTTCAGATTCATGGGGGGATACCTTTCCAATTGCTGACCCAGACTGGGACCTGGTTATTGCTAGTGACATTTTGTTGTGTGAGTGCCCTATCTTCCAAATGTACCTTCATCTCACTTCACTTGGTAAAATGTATGCTTCAAATATCTTTCTTCCATCAGTTGCTTGTAGTGGATACACATTCATGATTTATGAAATGTCCTAACTGGCACACACACAATTGAATATCGCAATTTGGAACTATGAGTGCCGTTGTTCATGTCAATTGGCCACAATAGCCAGTGAGTTACCTCATGATGATCTTGCTCCTGGAGGGATCTTAGGGAGTGCACATTTTGCATTTCTCTAGTGATGGAAGGAAGCTAAACTTATTGCTGTCATTAGCTGGGTTCATATAAAAATAAAAAAAGCCTGTAGCTCTTTCTTCATTTAGTTGGACCTTTGTTTGTGAATGATTGATAATTTCAGCCCCTAGATTAGCTACTACACTACAATCACTTCTGAGAATTACTGGAAAACTATATGATTCTTTGTTGTCTTACTCTCGTACGGAATGGATCGACATGGCATGACGTGCATATGGGTATGGGTAGGGGAATTGGATATATGCTTGACACACTACAAATCAGACTCTAGATCCTTCGTTGCATATATAATCAAGGAAGAATTAGAAACTCGAATTTGATAGCTGGAATTTTTTTCCTACTTATGGGAACTCCTTTCTCCGCCACATGCTATTTAATTAAACCATAAGCGAGTGAATTCTTGAAGAACAACATGTTAGACATTACACTAAATATAATGTATAAAATGAGTAGTACATATTCAGGTACATTTAAATTTGGAATTTGAGGAAGTTTCTAGAGGCTAGACGTAGAGAAGTAGAGATGCTCCCACATCCAATACTTCTACCTGATTTCATGAAATATCGATTTTTTTTTTTCCCGATTGGAGCCAAGGTTACCAAGCTGCCTGGACTTTCTCCCATTTTTTCGTTCTCCATTGGAGAGTCATTAGGGCCTCCTCTCCATCCTGGTCAACCTTTCTCTACTGCATTTAAATATTCAATCTTATGTGAGATATTTCGTTTCTATTCTTCCAATTATATGTTTTCTACCCATTTCTTAAAGTAGCTATAGATATTGCACCCAATCAATTTGAGTTCTTTGAATGACCTGCTAACTGCTTTCCTAGAGCATTGGAATATATCTCTGGAAATCAAAGTTAGCAGCCAAGTGTTTCATTTGCTATTTGTCTGCCTCATTGTGGTTAATTTGACTCCATGTTATTTACCTCTTTTTATGCTTTTTGTAGATGTAAAACAGTACTCGAACTTAATAAAGACGCTTTCCTTCCTACTCAAGTCTTACAAGCCAAAAGTTAATGAAGCAGTTCATCACACGGAGGATGAGCAGAATGGTGGTACTTGCTCTTTGATTCTGTAGTGTTAGGTACCAGAAATTATAGTTGCTCAGCTTGTTCATCTCCTATTTTCTTTTCCCACAGACACATGCTTAGGGCTGCCCCGGCCAGCATTTTTAATGAGTTGGAGACGCAGAATTGGAAAAGAAGACGAGTCGCTATTCTTCACTGGGTGCAAGAATGCTGGCCTTGAAGTACATCATCTGGGATCGCGTGTGTATTGCATACATATAGAGAAACTATCAAGTAAGACAGGATATTGATGATTGATCGATGTAGCTAGTTACAGTAATCGCGCTTTCCGACAATAGCAGCGTTGCCTCTCATCACCTCCAACTTTAGAAGCTGATGTTTTCTTTACTTTCTTCAGTGTTTGTTTGTCCATAAACACTCCATTATGGAAGTAACCAGGGGTCCAGGGCAAAGCGTTTGTATGCCTTGTGGCATCTTATGGATATGCTGAAATCATAGAAAACTATTGCTATTATCAAACATCCCCTTTACTATAACAATGTATCATATTGTCCCAAATTTCTAGCGGAGCGGTTAATTTCAACTTGAAATGACCTTATTGCCTCGTATAAATTTTTGATATTACATAAAGTTTGGTGATTTCAGGACTATTATGGTAAAAAATGAGATCAAGGGTTTTTTTGTCATATCACCGAGAGTTGTATGAGAGTTTTATTAGTTGTGGGGGTTTTTATGACATTTTTTTTAATATAGTGTAATAACCCTTAAAAATAAGGACAAAAATTAAGTGTTAATAGTTGAGTTTCCCAACTTTGATAGACACGATTAAGTGTTGGTACACAATATTCCCAGTAAGATGTCTGAGTTTGGGTGCAATTAGATTGAATATAAATGAAGTGTTATCTCTTTAAAATACTCTCGACTCATATCTCTTACAAAAACGGTTTTTCAAACTTAAAATAATTTTTGGGTATTTAGTTAAGGGGCGCGTAAGCTGGCCGGACATCTAAACTTTAAAAGTCTCGGTACACGCTTGTTTAGCACTAAAATAAAATAAAATTGTGGTGGGTACATCATAAAGTTTACAAGATTGCATTTCATTGCCTCACACGCCCAACTACTTGAAAACTATTTAGGGTATGTTTGGTTGGGGTGTTTTTGTGTTTGTTTATGTGTTTTGTGTTTATAAACTTGTTTGGTTAGTGTTTTTGGGATATGTGTGTTTAAAAACACTTTTTCATTTTAGGCAAATTTTAGGCATATGAGAATAAACATGAATTTGGTGTTTATTGGGGTGTTTATCACTTACACTTTCTTCACTTTATAATATATTTTATTATTTATATTATTAAATTATTATTTATCAATTTATATATTAATTTATAAATATATTTTATATATTAATTTATTATTATTTCATTATTTAATTCATTTTATTTATAAATTATTTAATTCATTTTTAATTATTTAAAAATATATTTTATTAATTTAATATTAATTTATTATTATTATACTCATTTTTTATTATTATTATGAAGTATTTATTTGTTATTATATTTACTTATTATTTATTATTATATTTATTTATTATTTTTTATTATATTTATTTTTTATTATTATTTATTTCATTTTGTTTATTATTTATTATTTTTATTATATGTTTAAATATGTTTTATGTAATTTATTATTTATTTTATTAATTTATTATTTAGTCCATTTTTTATTATTATATTTATTTATTATTATTGTATTCATTTATTATTATTATTATATTTATTATTTATATTATTAAATTAGTATTTATTAATTTATTATTATTTCATTATTTAATTCATTTTATTTATAAATTATTTATTCATTTTTAATTATTTAAAAATATATTTTATTAATTTAATATTAATTTATTATTATTATACTCATTTATTATTATTATTATGAAGTATTTATTTGTTATTATATTTACTTATTATTATTTATTATTATATTTATTTATTATTTATTATTTATTATTATTATTTATTTCATTTTGTTTATTATTTATTATTTTTATTATATTTTTAAATATGTTTTTATGTAATTTATTATTTATTTTATTAATTTATTATCTAGTCCATTTTTTATTATTATATTTATTTATTATATTGTATTTATTTTTTATTATTATTTATATTATTAATTTTTAATTATTGATTTTAAAATTTTCAATTTCAACCCAAAAAACATCCCTACCAAACATATTTCTGTTTTTGGATGAATAAACAAAAAAACAAAAAACGTATTTTTTATTTATTTCAACACAAACACAAACACAAACACAACTCTATCAAACAAGCCCTTAAAGTCTTCTTTATTCACACAATTTTAGTTATTGTTTCTTGTCTTGTCTTCTCACCATTCAACTTAGAAACTTGATTTCTTCTTACAATCCATCTCTCAAAATGCTACACCTGTTTTTGTTATTCCCATGGAGTTGATTTTTATTATTATCGTTCAATTGTTTTTGAATATTTCACCTTCACAATTTTTTTTTTTTTTTTTTGTCGTCATTTCACCTTCACAATTCAATGGCCAAAATCAAACCTTATATGCAAAAAAGTTGGGTCCCACTCTGCTTGGATCATGATGCAAAGATCTTCATCGACTGTGTAGTACTAGTATTCGTTTTAAAGTGATTACTTTTTTTACTCCAATGTAAGTTGTTTTATGTTTAGATATTTAAAATTTATGTTTAAATATTTTATATTGTATGAGTTAAATAGTAAAATTATCAAAGTGAATATTAAATTTTATTTCTAATTTATTTTTTATTTTTTATAATACATACATTTTCTTCCTCATTTTTATCGATTCATTTGTTGTCAACTAATAATTAATGCGAGACTCAAATTGCGAAAAGTTTCATTTGGAGAGAAGGAAAAACGATGAAAAACAATTAAAATGACTTGCTCTGATATGGCTAATTAGAGTGCAAGGAAAAACAATTAAAATGAAATTATTATTAACTCGTATACATGGGTTTATTCGACAGAGGTATGAACTCTTATCTTAAATTTACATTACTGCACTCTTTGAAAGTATTTCGGGAAAATATCACTGACCTCTCTTGAGGTAAGGTCTAATTACACGCGGTACCCTTTAGTTTTGAAATGTATCAGTTACCTCTCTATGATTAGCTTTTTCTATTACTTTCACCCCCTCCATCCAAAGTCAAGGCGGTCAAAGGGATAAAGTACCCTAAATACCCCTCCAATTCATATTACAGTTTTACCCATTAAATTATTGAATTTCACATTGCCCCCACCCCAATGGGTAAATTATAATTTCACCCCCTAAAATTGGAAAAAATATTTAAAATTTTAAAAAATATATAAAATTTGAATATATATAATTTAAAAAAATATATAAAATTTGGAAAATATATATAAAATTTTAAATAAATATATAAAATTAGAAATAAATATATAAAATAAAAAAAAATAAACAAAATTCGGAAAAATATATAAAATTATGAAAAAATGTATAAATTTTGAAAAACATATATAAATTTCAATATATATATATATATATATATATATTCGAAACAAATATATAAAATTCGAAATATATATAATTAAAATATATATATATTCAAAAAATATATATAAATTTCGCAAAACATATAAAATTTAGAAAAATATTTATATAATTTGAAATTTTGATGGTTCAATCTTTCAAGCAAAAAACTGTATAATAGCTAGCAGAATCCATCATATCTATTAGAAAAAGAAGTGTTATGATTTGATAGACTTCTCACCCTTTGCACAATAAACATTGGAACACCTTCCTGTAATGTAGCTTCTTCAAATATATGCATATTTGAATTTTCAAATTAACTCATTTCGAATTTATATATTTTTTTTTGAATTTTATATATTTTTTCTAATTTTAAATATATATTTTCCAATTTATATATTTCTTTCAAATTATATATATATATATATATATATATATTTCAAAATTTATATATCTTTTTCGAAATTTATATATTTATTTTGAATTAGATATATATATTTCAAAATTTATATATGTTTTTCGAAATTTATATGTTTTTTTGGAATTATATATATATATATTTCAAAATTTATATATCTTTTTCGAAATTTATATATTTATTTCGAATTAGATATATATATTTCAAAATTTATATATGTTTTTCTAGAATTTCATATATATATTTCAAAATTTATATATCTTTTTCGAATTTTATATATTTATTTCGAATTAGATATATATTTCAAAATTTATATGTTTTTTCGGAATTTTATATATGTATTTCGAATTTTATATATGTTTTCTAATTTTATTTCGAATTTTATATATATTTCAAAATTTATATATATTTTTTATTTTTATATAGTTTTTCAAAATTTATATAATTTTTTCAAATTATATATATATATTTTTAAATTTTAAATATTTTTTAGAATTTTAGAGGGTGAGACTGTAATTTATATATTAGGGTGGGGCAATGTGAAAATTCAATAGTCTAGGGGGTTTATTGAGGGTATTTTCGTAATTTTACATCTCCAAGGGAGGTAACTGATATATTTAAAAACTTAAGGGTGCCCGTGCAATTAGGCCTTACCTCAAGGGAGGTCAGTGATATTTTCCCAAGTATTTCCCACCATCAGTACTATTTCAATGCTGCCATCACATCCACGTAGACCTGTCAATGGATCGGATTCGGATCGGATCAGTTAAATCCAAATCCAATTTGTTAAGAAATCGAATTATCGAATTCGGATCCTAATCGGATTATCGGATTTTATTTTCAATCCATATCCGGTTAATATCGGATTCGGATCGGATTCAGATCATAATCGGATTATTGATAGGTCTATTGATAAGGATGACAAAAGCTCCCGATCCGCGATCCGAATCCGATAATTGGACGAATTTTCACTTAGTTAATTCATATTTAAATTTCTTCATTATAGAATATCTGATTCGAATATCTAATTAAAAAAATACAAAAATACAAAAATTAATAAATACTGAAACACTAAATTATTCACACTTTTAATAATTGTATTTATGATCAATCATTATTAATAAATAATAAAATAATTAACAACTAACATTTATATACATGTACAGTATTAAATATATACACATAAAAATATCAATATATATTTATATATATATAAATATATTTTATATCGGATCGGGTTATTATCGGATTGGATGACATAAATCCAAATCCAATTTGTTAAGAAATTGGATTATCGGATTCGGATCCTAATCGGATTATCGAATTTTATTTTCAATCCATATCCGGCTAATTGGATCGGATTTGTATCAAAGTCCGATCCATTGACAGGTCTACATCGACATGGTAGTTACCTTATTAATTTTTTATTTCTTCACTTAATATTCGATGTGTTATTATTGGGAAAATTATATAAACTACCCTGAACTATGACCTAATTGCATGCGGTACCTCTTATGTTTCAATAATATCATAAACTACTTTTAAAACCACCTCCGTTGTAACACTTAGCCCCTTTTGTTCAAAATCAACGCTGAAAACTTTGTGTATTGGTCAATAAAGGCTGTTTTTGTAGTGAACTTTCATTTTTGCCCTCATGTCATTGCATGTTCCAATTTTGCATACAAAATTACTTAAATACCCTAATTTTTTTGAATTTTTATATAATGTTCCAAAATATGAATTTTTTTTTCGAAAAATAATTTTTTTGCGAAAAAGTATATATTATGTTCCAAAATATGAATTGTTTCCGAAAAATATATATTATGTTCCAAAATATGATTTTTTTTTTGCAAAAAAGTACTTATTATGTTCCAAAATATGAATTTTTTTTTCGAAAAATAATTTTTTTTGCGAAAAAGTATATATTATGTTCCAAAATATGAATTTTTTCCGAAAAATATATATTATGTTCCAAAATATGATTTTTTTGCGAAAAAGTACTTATTATGTTCCAAAATATGATTTTTTTGCAAAAAAGTACTTATCATGTTCCAAAATATGATTTTTTTTCTGAAAAATAATATTTTTTGCGAAAAATATATATTTTATTCCAAAATATGATTTTTTTGCAAAAAAGTACTTATTATGTTCCAAAATATTAATTTTTTTTCCGAAAAATACTTTTTTTGCGAAAAATATATATTATGTTCCAAAATATGATATTGTCCGAAAAATATTTTTTTTGCAAAAAATATATACTATTATGTTCCAAAATATGATCTTTTCTAAAAAATATTTTTTTTGTGAAAAATATATACTATATTCCAAAATATAATTTTTTTCTGAAAATAATTTTTTTTCAAAAAATATATATTATTTTTTCCGAAATAATTCATATTTTGGAAAATAATATTCTCCCTCCGAAAAATAATTTTTTTGTGAAAAATATATATATATTTTTGAATTTATAATTTTTGGGGCAAAGTGGACACCGTGGGGGTTAGTTGATAAAACTGGATAGTATAGGGGGTTTCTTGAAATTAATCCTAAAATATAATATAAAACAAGAGCTTTTAAGTAAATTCACGCACAAATCTGATTGGGGGTGTTCTAAGGGGTAGTAACTGATATTATTCAAACGTTAAGGGTACTCTCTGTAATTAGGTCATAATTAAGGGATAATTTGTGTAATTTTTCCGTTATTATTTATTCTGATGCCGACATGAAAGGTTTTTTTTTTTTTTCTAACAAAGTCCAGGGGACAGAAAAATTAAGAAACATGAGAAGAGAGGGCAAAAGCCTCTTGGTTGATACAGTGGACAAGCCACGGAGGCCAGGAAGGCTAGTGAAAATCGCTAAACTTTGAGAGGATAGCCCATTTGCTAATGGTGTGAGCCACTTTGTTGCAGTATCTTGGAGTCCAGAGAAGACAGAAGGTCTTTTTGAGAGATAAGAGGGATTTGATGTCCTCAATCAGCACAACAGACTGGGAGGATTGAGGTCGAAGATTGATGACGTTGAGACAATCCCCTTCGATATCAACCTCATCATAGCCCCATTGATAGAGGAGAGAAAGACTTTCTCTAAGGGCGAAGGCTTCTGCGATCTCCGGATGATGAATGTGATTTTTAAACCAGGATGCAACTCGGATCGCTCTTCCATTGAAATCACGAAGAATAATACCTCCGCCAGCATAGGAAGATGATTTAGAGAAAGAAGCATCAAAGTTGAGTTTTAAACGGCCTTCATGAGGAGGGTGGTACTTCTAGATATTAGTTTGTGTGTTGGATTTTAGTTTAATAGGTATACAAGCGTGAACCTGTAGAGCTCGAAAGCCTCTCCAAGTAGGCACCCCAACTATGATCTTTGACGGGCGATTTCTTTGGTTCTCGCAATAATGTCAAATTGATTCTGATATATATATTTGATCAGTATTTCCCGAAAGGCTATGAAATATTATGCAACTTTGAAATATATTGAATGAATAATAGAATTCTAATTATACTAGAATTTGCTTCCATGTTGTAACTTTGAAATACATGGAAAGAGGAATGGAATTTTAATTATATTAGAAATGCTTATTATACTAGAAATTGGTTCTATTTTGTAACTTTGAAATATATTAAAAGAGGAATTGAATCCTAATAAGAGTAAAAAGCAATAAAGTTCCATAATTGGTTCCCACATATATATATATATATTTTTTTTTCGGGAAATAAATACCATATATATCCTTTTGAAATATTAATGTGCCTTTTAATAGCAATTATCTTTGATTTTGGTCACTTAAATCTGATTCTCCAAATATATCTACCAAGTGAGAGCCTTTTTTTCCTTTCGGGTTGAATTAAAGTATTTCTTAACTTACAAATTAAAAAGGGCTGGAGGATGCCCTAAAATACCAGTCAAGGTTAGAAATATATAATTATATACAGCCATATATCTATATGTTACATTATTTTGGGCACCAATTCCCTGGAATGGTGATTGGTAACTATAATCACTTTCTTTTCAGCAATACCTGTTTAAAAAAGTGTGTAATTGTGTCATTTTAGATTGTTCGGGGGTGATTTAGTTTTTCAAATTTAGTCTGTAGAAATACAATGTGATACATAAAGTTGTTGCATTTTGTGTGTGTCTTTGACTGTACCCACTAATTATCTGTACGAATTATAGTTATCACTGTTCTAAAACTTGTTCTCTAGAGTTTGTATATTTATTTGATCATTTGTATTTCAGGCTTGGATAGGAGAGCTAAAGTGGACTCTCTCTTGGGCTTGGCCTAGGTCTATTGCTATTTCTGATCTCACTCAGGCCCTGAACAGTATGCATCCTCCTTCCTCAAATGATCAACTGATGTGGCTTAACAAGGACAAGTTCAGCATTGGGTCTACTTGGGACACTGTTAGATCTAAAAAAGACAGTGTTCCATGGGCAAACTTGATTTGGTTTAATGGAGGTGTGGCTAGTGTCACGGACTTATTCTTGAGCCTCCGTGACAACACACCTTGACCTTTCGAGAGACAAGCATGCTGACTGGTGGATGTACTTCAACATCAAATGACTGGAATGTTCCAGTGAAGGGCGTACATGACACAAGGTGGTAACCTCCTTTGGGCCACCCCTGCACAAACTGGTCGGGAGCTGGAGCCGTTCCCCTGACGAGACCAAGGCAGGTCGAAACCAGTTAGTGTGCAAGCCGATTGAGGCACGTCGTGCGAGGCTTACCATGCCCTCACAAGCTCATATTTGGGGCATGGTGCCGCACGGGCCGTGCTGCTGCGCGTGAAAACTCTAGGCCCGTGACAAATGGTATCAGAGCAGGACTTGGGAGTAAGCACATGCGATTGTGTCCCCAGGTAGATTCTTGGGCCAAGACGAAGCAACACGTGTATGCCGGAGGGTAATCCTCCATTGCCACCTCCCACGAAGAAAGCGCTTCACCCTGAAGCTAATCAGGTGATCTCACTGAAGTCAGGTGTCCCGGGCCATTTTCACACCGTGATCGTCCGTAGAGAGTAACCACGGCGATTGCAGAATTCACCCGACTCTCCGTGATAACGTAGCGTTGGAGGCCGACGGGGTAGAAGCTGCAGCGGAGCTGTTTAGATCTCTTGGCCACACCTACCATAGACCTCGACCCTTGCTCGAGGATATGGCAATGAGATCCACTTGTGACTACGACGAGGACGTTCGCAGATTGAGTGGGGGAGAATGTCACAGACTCATTCTTGAGCCTCCGTGACAACACACCTCGACCTTTTGAGAGACAAGCATGCTGGCTGGTGGATGTACTTCAATGTCAAATGACTGGAATGGTTCCAGTGAAGGGGCGTGCAGGACACAAGGTGGTAACTTCCTTTGGGCCACCCCTGCACAAACTGGTCGGGAGCTGGAGCCGTTCCCTGACGAGACCAAGGCAGGTCGAAACCAGTCAGTGTGCAAGCCGATTGAGGCACGTCGTGCGAGGCTTACCATGCCCTCACAAGCTCATATTTGGGGCATGGTGCCGCACGGGCCGTGCCGCTGCGCGTGAAAACTCTAGGCCCGTGACAAATGGTATCAGAGCAAGACTTGGGAGTAAGCACATGCGATTGTGTCCCCAAGTAGATTCTTGGGCTAAGACGGAGCAACACGTGTATGCCAGAGGGTAATCCTCCATTGCCACCTCCCACGAAGAAAGCGCTTCACCCTGAAGCTGATCAGGTGATCTCACTGAAGTCAAGTGTCCCGGGCCATGTTCATATCGTGATCGTCTGTAGAGAGTAACCACGGCGATTGCAGAATTCACCCAACTCTTCGTGATAACGTAGTGTTGGAGGCCGACGCGGTAGAAGCTGTGGCGGAGCTATTCAGATCTCTTGGCCACACCTACCATAGACCTCGACCCTTGCTCGAGGATATGGCAATGAGATCCACTTGTGACTGCGACGAGGACGTTCGCAGATTGAGTGGGGGAGAATGTCACGGACTCATTCTTGAGCCTCCGTGACAACACACCTCGACCTTTCGAGAGACAAGCATGCTGGCTGGTGGATGTACTTCAACGTCAAATAACTGGAATGGTTCCAGTGAAGGGGCGTGCAGGACACAAGGTGGTAACCTCCTTTAGGCCACCCCTGCACAAACTGGTTGGGAGCTGGAGCCGTTCCCCTGACAAGACCAAGGCAGGTCGAAACCAATCAGTGTGCAAGCCGATTGAGGCACGTCGTGCGAGGCTTACCATGCCCTAACAAGCTCATATTTGGGGCATGGTGCCGCACGGGCCGTGCCGCTGCGCGTGAAAACTCTAGGCCCGTGACACTAGGCACTCTTTCATCTTTTGGACTGCCCTCCACAAGCATATGCTTACTCAAGACTGTTGTAAATCACTTATGGTGATTTAGTTAAGCCCAGGATACACTCATATATGAAACACAACACTTTTATTTCAAAAAAAGAGAATCGAACACAAAACTTTTACACTACTCTCACACTGATTTTTCTCTCTTTTCTTCTTATTTTTCAATACAGCACAACACATCTATATATAGATTTAAAATACAGATACAAACAACTGAAATTAGCCTTTGTAGCTATTATTGATTTTGGAAGATGTTATCTTCACTCATGCTCTTGACAAGCTCACTCATGGTTATCTTCAGCTATTCTTGACATTAAGGGTTTGATGTGGATATGTATGATCATGACTGATGCAAGTTTATTTTTCAACATTCCCTCTTAAACTTGATTCTCTACATTTCTGCATTCCTAACATCATCTTTAGTCTGTTGAACATGTCTGACTTTAATGGCTTTGTAAAAATATATGCAATTTGATCATTTGTCTTGCAAGATATTAATTCCACTTCTCTGTTCTGCACATGCTCCCTGATAGAATGATACCTTGTATCAATATGCTTGTTTCGTTCATGGAAGACTGGATTCTTTGCAAGTGCAATTGCTGAACAATTATCAATGAAAATCTATGTAGGTTTTTCTTGTGGAAAACACAAATGCTCCAACACATTTCTCAACCAAATAGCATGACACACAGTTGAGCTGGCTGCTACGTATTCAGCGTCGCATGATGATAGCGTTACTATCTGTTGTTTCTTGGATGACCAAGTGAATTTTGTATCTCCAATGAAAAACACAAATCCAGTTGTGCTTTTTCTTTCATCCAAATCTCTACCCCAATCATTATCTGAATAGCCAGTGAATCTTAATTCATCAGTTGAGGTATATAGCAAACCATCATTGGTCGTACCTTTGATGTAGCGCAGTATTCTCTTTACAACATTCAGGTGTGATTGATCTGGTTCCTCCATGTATCTGCTGATCAATCCAACTCCGTAGAGTATATCTGGTCTGGTACAAGTCAGGTACCGAAGACTTCCAACTAAACTTTTAAAGTATGTTGGATCAACATTTCCCCCGTCTCCATTCTTTCTGAGTTCCACGCTGCTTTCCACCGGAGTTGATACTGAATTGCTTGATTCCATTCTGAACTTCTTGAGAATCTCCTTTGCATATCTACTTTGGCAGATCGAGATTCCTTCAGCATTCTGCTTCACTTCAATTCCAAGAAAGTGTGACATCAGACCTATGTCTATCATTTCGAATTCTTGAATCATGGTTTTCTTGAACTCTTCAAACATGGCTGGGTTGTTTCCTGTGAAGATCAAATCATCAACATATAGACCTGCAAATAGTATACTTCATTCTGGACCTTTCTTCAGGTACAATGCATGCTCGTATGGACATTTCTCAAACCCATTCTTATGGAAATATTTGTCAATTCTTGTATTCCATGCACGTGGAGCTTGCTTCAATCCATAGAGAGCTTTCTTCAACTTGTACACCTTGTCTTCATGTCCTTCATTTGTATATCCCAGCGATTGTTCGACATAGATTTCTTCTTCTATAAATCCATTCAGAAATGTTGATTTCACATCAAGTTGGTACAACTTCCATCTATTCTGAGCAGCAATAAATATCATCAGCCTGATTGTTTCTAATCGGGCAACATGAGCAAATACTTCACTATAGTCTAGTCCCTGTCTCTGTTTGTATCCTTTTGCAACCAGACGAGCTTTGTATATCTGAACTTCGCCTTTTTTCATTCTTATTTGTCTTGTCCATTTGATTCCAATAGGCTTTTGACCTTTTGGTAGACTACAAAGCTCCAATGTGTCATTCTTGTCTATGATCCTGATTTCTTCATCCATTGTTGACTTCCACTTCTTCTCTTGGATGACTTCTGTGAAGTTGACATGATCACTATCCAGAAAGAAGGAAAATTTATTTGCTAAATGATATAGTGATTCGAATTCTCTCAAGATTGCCTGTTAGATCTCTCATGCTATTCCGTCGTGTCTCCAAATCATGGAACGCTTTTATCAAAGATCCCAGTTTCATCTCAATGCACTTTAATAATTACACTCAGCTCCTCCTCAACCACCAATGATAGCAGCATTGCCAATCTCGTATTCGGGCCTGTTTACAGCTATACAAATGCACCCATCTTCTCTTTACTCTCCTTTGATAAACACAACTTCCAAACTCGTGTTTCCTCACTTCAATTTGATCTCTCACCATTCTTAAACGGATCTCTTTTTGGTAATGGTTGGGCAATTTTCGGTTGCTGTGATGGCATTGTCTGCTTGTATGGCCTCGAACGGAATAAAATTGCTTTGTGGAACCCTGCACTTAGACAATTCAGGATTCTCCCCGAATCCAGCATACCCTGTTCGCTCCACTCTTTTGGCAAAAGGACCGGTGTTGGACTTGGTTTCGATTCAGTAACTGTTACATTCACTGTGTCAGATCAGTCCAAGTCGAGATTTACTCTTTGAAAACTGATTGTTGGAGGAAATTAGATGTTAATTATGTGCTCGCTAAGCTTAGTGGCACTAGCTGTTCTTGGAGCTGCAGCAAGAACAATACAATGATATGCTGGTGGGCGAAAGTGAAAGACGATGATGAGGTGATCCTTTCCTTTGATGTGTCTAATCAAGTGTTCCTAACCACACCGGTTCAATCATTTTATACAGGCGCTTTGGGTAATAGACAAGTTGTGCCTTTCCATGACTCATTCTCCTTCATTACTTTTATTCAAGGTGAAGAGCAAGTTGTCGATATATGGGTACCGAATGAATATGGGGTGGACAAGGCTTGGACTAAACTAATGTCTATTGATCCTCCTCTTTCACAACCTTACGGAACTGTTCGCTTCTGGAAGGATGGTGAGTTCCTTCTCTGTACTAGCTCCGACCAACTGGTGTTCTATAATCATGTCACTACACAATATAGATATCTTCAAAGTAGAGGAGGATCAATAGACATTAGTTATACCTCAAACTAAAATCCAACACAACAACTCATACTATGGACACCATGGTCATTCCACTTTATCATTTCAAATGATGGGTAATACCCATCTATATCTTTTAATTATTTTTAATCAGGTGTCTTAAATTTATTGGGTCACTACTAAAAGGGAAAGACCCAAGTATTATCCTTTTCTTTTTTATTGGAAACGAAAATTTTTCTTTAAACTTTTATCTTCATTCTCTGATATACTTAATATATATATATATAAATATATAAACAATGACTTGACTTCCCATAAAATTCACATCGTTATAGTATTAAGTTGTTAAGAAACTACTAAATGAAAATAGCCACTACTACACAAACTATATAATGAAAATAACCAGTAAATTCAATAAGTTGTCCATTGCAGCTGTGAGGTAAAATACAATCACGAACGAAAGGTGGTTCCATCAACTTCAATGCAGAATCTTATTTCCAATAATATTTGAGGTCGTTTTCGTCGACTCTGGCATATTATTCGACCAACCTTTCCAGTTACGGTTTGTATCACTTGCTCATATACCGCTATATTGTGTCAACTACCCGGCGATATACCTATAAATATTACAACACAAAATATTAAATGCAAAAAAATAAAAAATTAATGTTAAATGCAAAAAATAAAAAAATTAATAATGTAACTACCACAAGTTTGAAAAACTTATTTCATTTGGGATTCGATGTGTGTCATCAATGCTATGGCTGCACTGAAATAAATTCTGACATTGGGATACACGTCTAGGTAACAGTTATCAGTGTAGTCCAGCAGGTTTACCCAAATATAGTCTAACTTTTTTCTCATGTCAGAATCAATCTGAAACATAAAAGTAGTCAGTTATTAAGAATCAATATGATGGATAAAAGTAGTCACTTAATTATAAAGCATGCAAATTTAAGATGGAAAAAGTAGTCACTATTGATGGAAATTTACATCAAATATGCACACATATATATAAATTTTCATGTATATATATATCAACATATATATAAATAGTAATTTTGTTATCTTTTGAAGAGTTGAATTTTGCGAAAACTTTTGATCCAACCATCGTTTGTGTCACGACTTTTCTACCTCGTCCGATAGAGCGGCTACTAGAGTCGTCTATATGTGTTCCACAATCCAAAACATTGGTTGATGACTACCAAAAAGATCAATTTGAGAGAGAGAGAGAGAATTCTATATGGAGAGAGTTTTTCTTAATGAAACTCAAGCAAAGTTTTTCCTTACACACACCTTCTACTCTTCAACAACCGAAATGTTGAATATACAGATTGTATAAAGATGGAATCATTATTTTTTCTTTCTTATCCTTCAACCATATGTTGGAATGATGATTTTTTATAGTGGATGCATGATTGTTATTTAGGGGACACACCACTCATGTCTATTACTTTCAATAATAAAGTAAAATAACAAGCCAAGAATGTCCAATACAATAATTGACATTTAATTAATCCAATATCTCCCACTCATCCACATAAGGAGAGTTAGTAAATTCTATATCTCTCATCTCTACCACATCTCTATATACAGGAAATGGATTGTGCGACTAGACAAGAAATAATAGTGTAGGAATATTATATTAAGTTACCATCAACTAACATGGTACATCACTACTAACAAGTAATCTCATCTATACCCCAAACAATTTCGTTACACATGATTCATCATCCATTATCCTTCTCGAGACTTATCTCGATGCAATGATTGAATCCTTTAATCGATAATTGTACTCAAGACTATATCAGGAAACAAATTTCGACAGTGTCGCCCGGGCTACGAGTCACAATACGATAGTGTATCACAAAATTATTTTCCCCAGCCACTCACGTTAATCAAAACGGGCTTCAACTTTCCTTGATATGCCCCGCCGGACCGCATCAATCATAGTCCTTTAGGTACATACTAAAGTAGCATCATCAAATCCTCTTATCATAATGTAGTTCTAGGTCATAAGGGTATAAGCAGAACTAATATAACATGGTCCTTAGAACTCATATAGTGATGAAGCAAGGATACATTCGATCATTTTCTATCGGCAGTCGAAGCACATACAATATGTTTTGTATGCTATGACGGAGCTCCCACTCAATTGGGCATGTCAAGCTCATATACGTCATACGAAACTTAGTCTAGTTGCTATCTCAGTGCCTAACCCGATCACTTCAACACAGTCACTATCTAAGCGCCTGTTTGAAGTCTCGCATTCGGTTTTTGTCAGGCAACATGAAAAATATGGTATTATTTCATGTTCGATTCTCATTAGAATCTCATCTTGACCTTTTGTCAAGGCAAAAAATGAAGAATTCTCTGTACACAACTAAGAATTATATGTCTCATCTTGCTCGTTATCTAAGCGCCAAGGCGATTTCTCGTGTGAGAGAGACAATCCATGCATGTTGACATTCATAAGAAATGTATTATAATATGCATAAAATCATATTCAAACTAAAATATCATTTAGTGTCCATTACATCACATCCTGAGTAAACCCATACTCCTTACATGAGCTATGAAAACATTTCTAGGGATAGGTTTAGTCATTGGGTCAGCCACCATATTGGCTGTGGATATATGTTTTAGGACCACATCCTTTTGCGCAACCATATCTCGAATGTAGTGGTAATAAATACCAATGTGTTTGGTTTTTCCATGATACTTGGGATCTTTTACATATGCCAAAGCTGTCATACGATCACAAAGAATGACCATAGCATCCTCTTTGTGTGGCGCTAAGTCAAAACGTCGCAAAAAATTCCGTAACCAAACTGCTTCTTGCACTGCAGTTGAGCAAGCTATATACTCAAACTCCATTGTTGACAGAGCTACACATGATTGTTTCTTGCTACTCCAAGTAACAATTCCTCCACAAAGAAGGAATGCATATCTCGAAGTGGATTTGCGATCATCTCTATTACCGGCCCAGTCAACATCACTGTAACGTTTCAATCTCATGTCCCCACCTTTGTAGGATAACATTAGATTTTTAGTGCCTTGGAGATACCGAAAAATTCTTTTTACTGCTTTCCAATGAACAAGTTCAGGGTTACTCTAGAACCTACTGACCAATCCCACTGCAAAACAAATGTCTGGTCGAGTACACAACATAACATACATCAAACTACCAATTGCCCTTTCATAAGGTACTTTGGACATCTCATTCTTTTCTTCATCTATTTTTGGGCATTGACCTAGATGTAAGTCGCATCCTCTTTCTATAGGAGTGTCTATGGGCTTGGAATGATGCATCCGAAACTGTTCAAGAATTCTCTTTATATAAGTCTCTTGAGACAAACATAGAAATTTCTTTGATCGATCTCTCAAGATCTTCACCCCTAAGACATTACTTGCTAAACCCATATCCTTCATCTCAAAAGTTGAGGACAACCACTATTTAGTGGCTTCTATCTCCTTCATATTGTTCCCAACAATCAAAATGTCGTCAACATATGATGTAAGGATAATAATACTATCCCTGGATTGTTTCACATACACACAATGCTCTTCCTCTATCATCTCAAATTGATGAGACAACATGGTAAAATTGAACATTTTGTTCCATTGTTTAGATGATTGCTTGAGACCATAAATAGAACGCTTAAGATGACACACTTTGTCCTCTTGTCATTTGACTACAAAACCCTCTGGTTGAGTCATATATATCTCTTAATCTAGTTTTCCATTAAGAAATTCAATTTTAACATCCATTTGGAAAAGTTCTAAATCCATATGCGCGACAAATGCTAGAACAAGGCGAATTGATGCAAATCTCACCACTGGGAAGAATGTCTCATCATTTTCTATACCTTCCCTTTCGGTATAACCTTTCGCCACAAGACGCGCCTTATTTCTGTCAATGGAGTCATTTGCTTTTCGCTTTACCTTTAAACCCATTTGGTTCCAATGGCTTTACGTTCAACAGGAAGATCAACTAACTCCCATACATGATTCTTTCTCATTGAACTCATCTCATCCTCCATAACATTAATCCATTCCTGATATGTAGGTGAAGAGAGCACTTCTCTAAAAGAATTTGGCTCATCTTTCTCCAGTGGTGTGCATAAGAGAAAAACATGTATAATTCATTCATTATGAGCAGGTGAAGAGAGCCCTTCACTAAAATAAGTTGACTCATCTTTATCCAATGGAGTGCATAAGAGTGTTTCTTCTTCAATCAAAAATTGACGACGAGGAACTACTCTACGTTCACTCCTACGAACTTGAATCTCTTGAGAATCCATTTGGTGACTCCCACTCCCATTGGATTGAAGATTACTATCCTCTTTGGCGATCGGATAAGAAATTAATTCCCCACCCTTGCTAAAAGGAGAAAAGTGATCTTCGGAGTCTACCATCTCGAAGAGTTCAAAATTCAATTTTGCTTCACCTATGCTTGGGAACTGATCCTCAATGAATATGACATTGCGCGACTCAATTGTAGTCATCCCTTTATGAGGTTGTTTACCATACATCACATAGCCTTTAGAGCTTTCAGAATATCTTATAAAAACATTCTTATATGCTTTTGGACCAATTTTCCCATACTTATGAGATGTATTGTGAACATAACCTGCTGAACCCAAAGGACGCATATGTCCTAATTATGGCTTCCTATGATGCCAGAGTTCATAAGGGGTTTTAGGGACTGACTTAGAAGGCACACGGTTAAGAATGTAGGCAGCAGTCAATAATGCATCCCCCCAAAAACTAATAGGGAGATTAGCTTGCGCCATCATTGATCTAACCATGTCTAACAATGTTCGATTCCTACGCTCTGCAACTCTATTTTGTTGCGGCGTATTAGGAATTGTCAATTCCCTGTGTATCCCCTTGTCTTCACATAGTTCCTTGAACTGGTCTGATAGATACTCGTGGCCACCGTCAGTGCGAAGAACCTTTATTCTTCACTCTATTTGATTCTCAACATCTGCATGAAAGCGTTTGAAGCACCCAAGTGCCTCATATCGGTGAGAAAGAAGATTGACATAACCATAACGCGTACAGTCATCTATCAACGTGAGAAAATAAGAGGCATCATTGCGTGTCTTCACATTTATTGGTCCGCAGATATCTGAATGGATTAATTCTAGAGGGGAAGTATCTCGTGTAGCCTTACCAAAAGGCTTGCGACTATTCTTTCCTGCCAAACAAGGCTCACATCGGGGCAAGTTAACCATAGTTAGAGACCCCAATAGGCCTTCTTTAACTAATCTGGTAAGCCTTCCCTTCCCAATGTGACCAAGTCTTGCGTGCCTTAGTTTAGAATCATGATTAACATCTTTACATGTCAAATATTCAGATGAAGAAATCTTATCGCCCAAATATAGGTGATATAGATTATTTATGAGATAACCTTGTCCATAAGCAACACCATCCAAGAACATATCCAATTGCTTATCACTTATTTGGAAAGAAAACCCAAGTTTAACAAGTGTTGGAATTAAGACTAAATTATATTGGACACTAGGTGCATAAAAGCATATCATGCAATAGTAGTGTACGTCCTAAGCGTAGTTTGATCTGATATGTACTAACTCCAATAACCGCCTCACTAGTACCATTTCCCATGAAAATGCTTTGACTACTTATTGGTATCCGATGGTAATCCACAAAACCAACTCGCTCTTGCGTCACATGTTTGGTCACTCCTGTATCCAAAATCCACACAGGAGATGAATGAGCAACAAGTACATGTAAGCAAACCAAAGTAAAAAGAGAGTTCGGTTTAGTAAATACCCTCTTCGGCTCAGTGCACTCACTGATAAAGTGTCCCAACTTCAAACAATTGAAGCACTTCAGCTTAGACTTGTTTTTCTTTACACCACGCTTACCCCTTTTCCGTTTGTTGACATTGCTAGCACCTATGCCAGCATCTGGTATCAAGTTACTAGTTCCTCTTTGCCTCTTCTGACTACCTTCTCGTCTTTTACGATTAGGCACACGTGCCATATCATTGCCTCCTTCACCGACAAGTATAGTAGTGCGAATCGCCCCTTGGCACTCCGCTTCTAGTTCTAAATGACGCAAAATATCAGAAAAAGTTTTGATATTTTCATTGTGAGTTAATGTTTGCTTCATTTGGTTCCAGGAATCAGGCAAGGAGTGGATAACAGCCATAATTTTCTATTCATCCGTAAGATCATTTCCAACAGACTTTAGATCCATAATCATTGCCAACATCACCCTTAGGTGTTTAGACATTGTGTGCTTGAAATCCATCTTATAACTTTCAAACTTAAGGGTTAAGGCACGTAGCCTTGTTGCGGTTGTGCCACTAAAAATAATTTTCAATTTGTCCCACATCTTTGAGGCTGTAGGGAAATTCTTAAATTCCCATATAAGATCATTATGCATGCTGCTTAGCATAGTAAAGCGCGCACATCGATCCTTTTTCACCCAATTTTGATAGGATTCAATGTCCCGACGGTGTTGGGCCATAGTGCCCTCCTCAAGTGGGGTCATTTCATTGGTTAATGTCTCTAAGACATCTTGTTCATTAAGCAAATATTGAATTGTCCTATGCCACATGTCATAGTTGGCACTGTCTAGCTTTTCTCCTTTAGTAAGATCAACAATTACATTCTTTGAGGCCATCTACATTCAAGATGCGCAATATGACATTTAGCATAAATTTCCTTTTTATTTGGCTTCTAAAAATTCAATTGAAGATATTATTCTATTTTGGCATAATGAGATCGAAAATTTTGCTATGCTCATAATCATCTCCCAATTATGCTAAACAAAAAAATATTCTCAATTAATTTTGAGCTAAATAATTATGAATTAAAACACATTTAATTTATCCACATAATAAATAATCATTCATCCACATGAACTCCCATTGGAGCCCAATTGACATTCTAGTACTTCATGCCAAGATAATTCTAAATATATGAGTATGACGTGCAATTACATTCCCTTACAAGGCTTCAATAATAAGATACATCACTTGAATCAAATTACATCCCAAAAAAGCCTAGTACATAATTCTATTATGAATAAATTGAGGATGCCGCACCATATCCCATATATCTAAAATGAAATCTTGTTATAACACTACAACTTAAACACGTGTACTAGAATATCAATTCAATAATCCCGTCAATCTTTAAATTCTCACATCCATCCACAAATGAAATATAATTTTTTGATTGTTGGGATTTTCATACTCACCCAAGTGGGAGTAGATATTGAGTTTCACATTGAAAATGAATCAATAATCATTATCAAACTAATATTTAATAATGAAAATCATACATTTGATGCGCGACTTGCTGCATACCCTTACTTTCAACATGCATATAACTCAAAATTTTTTTTCCAAAACAATAAATTGAATCAAATAATCAATTTAATAATTTGCAGAAAATTTCAGGGGATATAAATGTAATTTCAGTAAACTACAGGGGCCAAAATGTAATTCCAGTGAACTACAGGGGTCACACTGTAATTTCAGGAACATTCGGGGAGCTAAATGTAATTACAGTAACTAATGACAGTAATATTCGGAGTCAGTATGTAATTACAGGAACGTTCGGGGAGCTAACTGTAATTACAATAACAATTTTTGAAAAATAGTCTTTTCTTTTAAAGAATTTCAAAAATTCATATATTTTAAACCGTATGTTCAAAAAATACAAATTATATATGCACGGAAAGCTCTTGAGACAAGGATTCCAACAATATAATTTTCATGCTTTAAATCGCAACTAGTAGAGAGAAACAAGCAAAACAAGTTTTTATTCTAGAAAACTTTTTATATTTTCTAAAATTCCAAAACTAGGCAATTTTGCATAAAAATTTGCAGGACTCTCCCAATATAGATGGAAAATACATACTTGAAAAATCATAATATCTAGACTTCAATTTCTTAATATTTGATTTTTTCAAGTCATAAGCATACTTTCACTTAATAAATTGCATAAATTTATTTTAAGCATGCTATAAATAAAACTAGAGGTAAATCCAGCGAACAACAAACATTATGACTCTGATACCACTGATGGAAATTTACTTCAAATATGCACACATTTATATAAATTTCCATATATATGTATATCAACATATATATAAATAGTAATTTGATTACCTCTTGAAGAGCCGAACTTTGCGGAAACTTTTGATCCAACCACCGTTTATGTTACGACCTTTCTACCTCGTCCGATAGAGCGGTTACTAGAGTAGTTTGTTCCACAATCCAAAACCTTGGTTGATGGCTTCCACAAATATCAATTTGGGAGAGAGAGAGAGAATTCTATATGGAGAGAGTTTTTCTTAATGAAACTCAAGTAAAGCTTTTCCTTATTCACACCTTCTACTCTTCAACAACCGAAATGTTGAATATACAAATTGTATAAAGATGGAATCATTGCTTTTTCTTTCTTATTCTTCAACCATGTGTTGGAATGATGATTTCTTATAGTGGATGCATGATTGTTATTTAGTAGACACACCGCTCAGGTATATTACTTTCAATAATAGAGTAAAATAGCAAGCCAACAATGTCCAATACAATAATTGACATTTAATTAATCCAATAGGTATAATTAATTTATAATACTATGCAAATTTTAGAAATAACTTCACACCTCTCTGGAATCAAATTGAGAAGAAACACACGTGTCTAGGGTAGAGCCATTATTCAATGACGGCCACAACCCATGAATATTAAAATTTTGTATCACGGGACGCATGCAAGCGGGGTTAATGCAGTAGCTGTTTGGCCACTGCATAGGCAGTATGAAATAATCAAAAGATGCAGCCTTTATCATTGTAATTAGCAAAGAGCGCACCATGAAAAATATGAAGCTTTTCATTTTATCTGCTCGACAAATGAAAACAATGAATTGGTGTGCCTATGCCTAATTAGATTGAGAAATGAAATGATATGCCCTTTTAAACTCCCTAATACACATGGCCTACCCACCACAAGAGAGACATCTCATGTCTAACCTACCCGGAGGCCACCACAAAGCTGAATGTTCCATACCATATGCATGCACCCAACTCATCACATGCATGTTCCATTCCATTGGCAAAGAAAGCCGCGCCACCCACGTTTCCAAATCACAGCATCTCCAAATGTCAAGATTTGCAACTCCATGATTGTGCAAGTTGGTTTTGTATTCTACTATCCTCCACACCTATAAATATGGGTGTGTTGAGCGTTGTATAAATCATAACAAGAATCACAGAGAAAAAGAGTTCTCTGAGAGTGAAACAGAGAGTTTGAGAGGTAGAGTTGAGTTGAGAATTGTATCTTCCTCCTTCCCCATTTTTCTACAAAATATAGTGAATCTCTCTCCCATGGACGTAGACCTTCATTTTGGCTAAACCACGTATACATCTTGTGTTTATATTCTTTGTCTGTGTATGTTTTTTAGTTGGTACAGGTATAACAAAGTGGTATCAGAGCTTAGGGTAAAAAACAGAGTCATTTTTTACTATCCTATTTCGAACCAATCTATTCATCAAAACACCACACTAAACACATTTTAAGGCGACCCATCTCCAGACGAAGCTTCTCCCATCGAGAACAGCCTGAAATACCACCGCACGCGCCTCTACACGCCGCCCAAAGCTCGGCGCATCAAAGACCTCAGTGTTACGCACCCCACGCGTCGTCTACCTTCAGCGCGCGTGAGGCCCACGCGCCCCACGCGCTGCCACGTCACTACTGATGTCATCATCAGCTATCACGGCACTGCTGACATCATCATCTGCCATGTGTCACACGCTCATGTTGCCACGTGTCACACCCTTATTCTGCCACATCATCAATATTTTGTAAAATTATAGTTTTGCCCCTCACCACTATTTTTTACTATTCTGGACTCATTCTAAGTCCGATTTGAGCTCAGTCAGAGGCGATCTTAAGATTTTTTACCGTTCCGAACGCAACGGTACACTTTGTTTTGCGTGATTCTGCTCCAAACATATCAAACAAGCCAGAGAGAGCTTAAAATTGATTTGATTCGATGGAAGATTCAGGATCCGAAGCTATGATTAAATTATCGGCATCGAATTATACCATATGGAGACCCAGGATGGAGGATCTCTTTAATTGCAAGGATTTGGCGGACCCGTTAAAAAATGAAGGCACAAAACCCACGGCAATTGCGGAGAAAGATTGGACCAAGATGCACAGGAAAATTATTGGTCAAATCAGACAGTGGATAGACCATAGTGTATTCCACCATGTTTCTCAAGAGACCAACACCTACGAGCTCTAAAAGAAGCTCGAGGATATGTATGAAATAAAGCTCTTCTAATGATGTGACTCATAAATTTGAAATTGAGGAGCGGAACCTCTATAGCCGAGCACACCAGCGAGTTTCAGAACCTGGTGAACCAGCTTGCAGATGTAGAGTTAAATCTTGGCGATAAAACTCAAGCCCTACTTTTGCTCAGCTCCTTACCACCCAATTGGGTGACATTGGTAGTTTCCCTCGGCAACTCAACACTAAACGATAAACTCACTATGGCGACAGTAAAGGATGCCATATTCAGCGAGGAAGCCCCAAGGAAGGAAATTGACATGAACCAATCACATGCCTTTGTCATAGAAGGTCAAGGAAAATCTTATGGAACTGGTAGAGGTAAAAGCAGATGCAGAAGTATAGGAAGGTCTAGAACCCGCGACAGACCCTGCGATGACAAAAATAAAAAAAGGGTAAATATGTTTGTTTTCATTGTGGCATCGCAGAACATTTAAAGAAGAATTACCGCAAATTACAAAGGGAGCAAGGTCAAAGCATCCACCAGCCACAGAAGGAAGATGATGACTCCATAGTCACTGTTATAGGAGATATCGCTATATGCTCAGTCGATGAAGAGGTGTGCCTCCATGTAGGAAGCAACAAAGTCTAGTGGGTGGTTGATACAACAACATCTTACTACGCCACTCCCCACAGTGATTTCTTCACCTCATATAAAGCTAAAGACTTTGGTACAGTGAGAATGGGCAATACAAGTTTCTCGAAGATTGTAGAAATCGGCGATGTCCAGATCAAGACCAGTATTGGTTATACTATGGTGTTAAAAGATGTCAAACATGTACCCGACCTTCGTCTCAATCTCATTTCAGCAATGGCACCTGGAAGTTGATAAAAGGAGCCATGGTTGTAGCCCGAGGACAAATACACAACACACTATACAAAACCCATGTGAAAATAATTTTTGATAGTCTCAATGCAGTTATAGATGATACTTCACCAAATTTGTGGCACAAAATATTTGGACACATGGGGGGAAAAAGGTTGCTTACACCAGCAAGGAAGAGACTAATTGTAGTACCGAAAGGTATTCCATTAAACCCTTGTAATCACTGTTTATTTGGAAAGAACCATAGAGTCTCTTTCAACTCAACTACCAGAAGAAGATCAGAGTTGTTGAGTTTAGTACACACTGATGTTTGTGGTCCTATAGAAGTGGAGTCTTTAGGCGGTAACAAATATTTTCTCACATTCATTGACGATGCTTCACGAAAGGTATGGGTATATTTTTTGAAAACAAAGGACCAGGTGCTCGATTACTTTAAAGCATTCCTTGACATGGTAGAGCGAGAAACCGGAAAGAAGCTAAAGTGCCTCATTTCAAATAATAGAGGCGAGTACACTTCCAACGAGTTTCGAGCATACTCCTTTGAATGCGGTATCCGATATGAAAAGACGGTCCTATATACCCCACAGCATAATGGAGTAGCCGAGAGGATGAATCGGACCATTATGGACAGAGTTAGAAGTATGATCAGTATGACTAAGTTGTCAAAGCCATTCTGGGGTGAAGCAGTTAGAGTCGCCGTCTACCTGATCAATAGATCACCATCAGTACCGCTGCAGTTCAAAGTACCAAAAAAGGTATGGACTGGAAGAGATCCCTTATACTCTCACCTGAGAGTATTTGGGAGCAAGGGATTTACACACGTATCCAAGAAGCAAAGACAGAAGCTCGACCTGAAGTAAACTCCATGCATCTTCATCGGCTATGGAGACGAAGAATTCAGATACAGACTATGGGATTCAGAATTGAATAAGGTTATCAGAAACATGGATGTTGTGTTCCAAGAGAACCAGACATACAAAGACACTGAAAAATTCACAGAGCCTAGTGGTTCTAGTCCTAGTATTATAGACATCATCCCAGATCCTGTTCCAGTACAGTTGACCCCAGATAATGAAGAAATGCAGGATGAAATTCCAGAAGTAGAGGAAGAAGAAGAACCTGAGGGTATTGAGTAAGGGGAGCCACAAACCCCTCCACCAGAAGTTACAGAACCAGAAGTAGCTCCTCCAGTTGAAGAGCCTCAGCCAAGAAGATCTGAAAGAGGCCGACCGCTGATTCTATCGAGGAGATATCTAGAGTCAGACTATATTCTGCTTACTGATGAAGGGGAACCAAAATGCTTTCAGGAAGTGAAGACCCATATAGACAAAGGTAAATGAGTGCAAGCTATGCAAGAAGAGATGAGTTCCTTGCAGAAGAACTAGACTTATGAGTTGGTGAGACTTCTCAAAGGCAAGAAAACATTGAAAAATAAATGGGTGTTTAAGCTGAAAAAAGACGCCAACGGAAAACCTATGAATCACAAGGCCCAATTAGTCTTCAACGGATTCCAATAGAAGAAAGACATTGACTTTGACGAGATATTCTCACCAGTTGTGAAAATGACCTCAATTCGAGTAATACCCGGATTGACAGCTAGTATGAACCTAGAGCTTGAACAGATGGACGTCAAGACAACATTCCTCCATGGAGATCTACATGAGGAAATTTACATGGACCAACCAGAAGGTTTTAAAGTTATAGGGAAAGAGCATATGGTCTGCAAACTGAAGAAGAGTCTCTATGGCCTTAAGCAAGCACCGAGGCAATGGTACATAAAGTTCGACTCATTCATGGTGGGTCATGGTTACAAGAGAACTACTACAAATCAATGCGTCTACATTCAAAAATTCCCGGATGGTAACTTTGTTATTCTATTGTTATATGTTGACGACATCTTGATAGTTGGACATGATGCTAGTATGATCAGCAAGCTGAAGCAAGAACTATCCAAGTCCTTTGGCATGAAGGACATAGGCTTAACTCAACAAATATTGGGCATGAAGATTGTTTGTGATAGGAAAGCCAATAAATTGTGGTTGTCACAAGAGAAGTACGTTGAATGGGTGATTGCAAAGTTCAACATGGGAAATGTCAAGCCAATCAGTATTCCACTGGCTAATCACTCCAAAATAAACAAGCGATCGTGTCCCTCTTCAACGAAAGAAAATGAAGAGATGGAAGTAATCATTTACTCTTTAGTCGTTGGTAGCTTGATATATGCAATCGTTTGCACCAGACCGGATATAGCTCACGATGTAGGCGTTGTAAGCAGATTTCTTTCAAATCCAGGCAAATACCATTGAGAAGTAGTCAAGTGGATTCTTAGGTACTTGAAGAGTACATCGAAACTATGCTCATGCTATGGGGGAGCAGAACCAGTCTTGGAAGGTTATACATATTCAGATATGGCCGGTGACATTGACAACAGGAAATCTACATCAAGATTCCTATTCACTTTTGCAAGGGGAGCAGTCTCATGGCAATCCAAATTGCAGAAGTGTATTGCTTTATCTACAACAGAGGCAGAGTACATTGCCGCAGCGGAAGCTGGGAAGGAAATGTTGTGGGTGAAGCGGTTTCTCCAAGAATTGGGTGTTGGAGAGAAAGAATACAAAGTACATTGTGATAGTCAGAGTGCTCTGGACTTGAGCAAAAATTCAATGTACCATTCCCACACGAAGCATATAGACATTCGTTATCACTGGATACGTGAAGTAATGGAACTACAATTATTGAAGATTGTGAAGATCCACACAGACAAGAACCCGACAGACATGTTGACAAAGGTGGTTACTCGAGAGAAGCTAGAGCTATGTAGAGACATAGTCAGGATGAACATCAACAGAAGCGCAACAGAAGACGTTCTCCTCCGATAGGTATGGAAGGGGGAGAATTGAAGGTTCCATACCACATGTATGCACCCAACTCATCACATGCATGCTCCATTCCATTGTCAAAAAAAGTTGCGCCACCCACGTTTCCAAATCACAGCATCTCCAAATGTCAAGATTTGCAACTCCCTGATTATGCAAGTTGGTTTTGTATTCTAATCTCATCCACACCTATAAATATGGGTGTGTTGAGTGTTGTATAAATCATAACAAGAATCACAAAGAAAGAGAGTTTTGTGAGAGTGAGGTAGAGAGTTTGAGAGGTAGAGTTGAGTTGAGAGTTGTATTTTCCTCCTTCCCCATTTTTCTATAAAATATAGTGAATCTCTCTCCCGTGGACGTATGCCTTCATTTTGGCTGAACCACGTATACATCTTATGTTTATATTCTTTGTGTGTGTGTTTTTTAGTTGGTACATGTATAACAAAAACATGATTTTTTTTAATGGAAATAGATATGAATACATATGATCATCAGATACTGATTGATAGATGGATCATTAATTATATATTAACAGACAATTCAGCTAATTCTGTGTTATTTAGAACATTTTTGGAGACCTGAAAAAGGGCAACAACCAACCATATATCATCCTTCTAGAATATTGATTAATTATATTGTTTAAAAATTCGTAATATATTGGTTATGCAATTGTTGACACCCTAAATGAGCCAACACATGACAACGGAAGCGGACCGAAACTAGGCCAAAAATTGGGCAAAACTGGGCTGATTTTCGGACCAGAAACTGGGCTGTTTGTCAGGCCTAATTTGGGCTGGAAAATGGGCCGAAAACTGGGTTGCAAAGCGGGCTGAAAATGGGCCAAAACTGGACTGTTTCATGCCTAAACTGGGCTGCAAAGCGGGCTGAAAATGGGCCAAAACTAGACTATTTCGGGCCTAAACTGGGCTGTTTTTCGGGCTGAAAATTGGGTTTAAACTGGGCAGAAAATGGGCTGCGAAATGGGCCAAAATTGGGTTGTTTCGGGCTGCGAAATGGGCCAGAAATTGGGCCAAAAATGGGCTGTGAAAATGGGTTATAAGATGGGTTAGAAGATGGGTCATATCATGAAGAAACCTTGTTGATTAAAACTACAAGATTACAAAGTTTGTGGATCATTGGACACTTTTGAAAAAGAGATGTAGTTGAGTTGGTTAAAGTGTTTAGATATGATTAGAATTTATGTGTTTTTATCTTTTATTTATTTATTTGTTAATTTTCAGTTTATCTTTAGGTTAGTTTCATTATAAATAATGTACGTATACCTCTGTTACAGAGTTCCACGACCAAATACACTTTTATCATTATGCAATCATTTATTTTATTTGCACTATTCCTTTCAATTCATTTACATTCCCAGTCATTTATTTGTTTTCCTTCAATATCAGTTTATTTCAATTCCCTGTCATTGCACATTTTCAATTCCTTTCGCAATTTCTTTTGGTTACCCAAAAGTCCTCTTTGCTGAGACAATCAGAATCCTTCACGAGAGTTGAGTTCTCTTTCTCGTAAATCGTCTGATTCTACTCCACATGTTCAAAAGAGACGAAGATCCGTTCCTTTTGAATCGGTTGAACTCCGTCACCGGTTCTGGCACGCCCGCACCCTACGGATACGAAAAAAATTATCGGCCCTACTATTCGGCCGATGATTATTATTTTTCGGAATCCCACGAAAATAATAATTATTATCGGCCCTGCTATTCGGCTGGTAATTATTATTATTTTTCGGAGCGAACAACAATTTAATTACAAAAACTAGGTTTGTTTAGTTTACAAAATCAGAACATGAATCTTCTTTTGAAAAATCCATTTTTACTTATGTGTTAATCGGTCCATAGAATATCAATATCAACATGTGTTTAATAAAATGTGATTTCCTTAAATGTGATATTGATGTTTATATTTAGATCTATGGACAAATTATAATGATGATTTTCATACACACCTATCAATAGTTATTTTTTTATATATATAATGTTATATTTTTTTTCTTTTTCTTTTGTCAATTAGCTACTTACACCAATCACATCAACCCTCACATATTGGTGTGGATAAAAATATTGTTTCCCATTATATACTAATGAGATAATTCATTAATTACTTATGAAAATCTTTTCTTAGCATTTAAACGATCTAGTACCGACTTAATCATCGAAAACTCCTTAGCAGTATAATACGGTCTACTTTTTCTGTCTTAAATTTGCATACTTCATAATTAAGTGACTACTTTTATCTATCATATTGATTTTGTCATGAGACGTTCTTTAATGCTATAACCCAACTCAGCTTGATTAGGCAAGGGCCTCCTCGCTGACCTTCCAGTTAAATCGTGTGGATGCAATGAGTGAATTGATATTTATCTTTGGCTAAAGGTAAGAAATATTATTGTGGTGTTTGGGTCGAAACGATTAACTTCATGTTTTAGAGTTTCGTTTAGTTTAGCCTAAACTTTGTTTTAAAGATCTTTTTGGGTTTGAGTTCATTTGTAACGGGTCATGGGTTATGCCCCAACATAAATTATGTAAAAAAATAAAATTCGTTTTAATATATTACCAACCGGAAAAAAAAAAAAAAAAATCACCTCTGTATTATTAATTGGCTGTCTTTGGGTATTTAGATACTCTCATTATGGGATTCTTTATAACCTAATTGAACTACCCTTAAGAAATAATAACCACAATGACTACCGTTATCCAAATCATTACACTTTTATGCTAGATACCATGACCTGTTTTTGGGATTCCACTAATTTGGAAATAAGGCAATGATGCATTTGATGTGCAGTTAGGGTGGCAACTGGGCAGGGCAGTTGTGGGTCGGATTGTAAACGGCCGGGTTTAAATAGGTCAATAATTCATTCTGAAAGTGCTATGACGGGTTGTAACTGGGTCCAATCAATCCGTTATTTTTTTTATATATATATATCTATCTTGCTTATACAAGTACAAAGGATTTTTTTTTATATTTCCAAACATTTTTTTGTTTACATTTAAATAAAAAATTGAATAGATGTGTCTTTTAACTTAAATTAAATATGTGTACCTTTTAACTATAAAATTAAATGGGTGTTTCCTTTATATCTTTTTAATTTTAATTTTTTTTTCTCTAATACTCACACACTAAATTTTAATAGCTAATACAGAAACTCTTATATATCATTTAATATTTAGTATCAATAACACATCTTCAACATATTATTTCACTTTCAATTATCATGTTGCCCTCCAAATCACACTCTTCATCACTATATATATATTCCACATCATTTTCTATGCAAAAACCCATAACCACACACACATTCACACACAAACTTTACACCATACATACTTCTCTTTCATTAATATTCTTTCTCTTTCATTAATATTCTTGTCATGTTCATTATTTTTCTTCTACCTTTATTAAAATTATAATATTTATAAATATATTTATACTTCATTCATTCACCAAAAATCTTACAACATCTGCAGATGACATGCTTATACACAGAGTGTGTGTATATATATATATATATATATATATATATATATATATATATGTAACGGTATGGTAGAAGTTTAAAATTTGTCAAAATACGTATAAAGTTCAGTTTCATTTTTAGCAAAATAAAAGTGACAACATTACTTCAACAACCGTGGAACAATAAGAATATTTTAAAAGGGACATCATATGACGTGTTATAAACTTCTTTTAAACCATCCTCAATGCGAAAGTTCATTGGAAGCACTATTGCAACTTCTCGGCATCTTCTCATTGACAAATTATTTGTTGTAACAGTTATACCACGATGTGGTAACAAACCATATAAATTTATTCACAAATCAAAATATGTAAGCAAAATCAAGATAAAAAAAAGAGTTATTTTAAAAAAAATTATTCTATCGGTTCCAATTTAAGTGTCAACATTCACTATTTAATTCATCCCAAAATAAGTAAAGTTAATGTCACTTTATTTGATCAATTGATCAATTTACCCTTCAATCATTTCAGTTATAAAATATATAAACTACAAACATCACATTACTTGGTGGGACTAAGGTTAAAATTGATTTTTCATTTACTATCACACAAATAAAAATCATCATCTCAAAAAATTGGATTCTCCAAAACAGACTTATAATTTGGGACAGAGAGATCATGTTTTATGGGCAATTTTTTAATTTGTTTGGGGTGAAATCTAGATTTTATTTGTATCTTCACTCTTTATTTTCATCTCCACTAATGAAAAGTCCAACAGCTCGAGGTTATAAAAAATATTAAATTCTTTAAATATGCGTTGGCCTCTATCTTAAATTAATCAATGAGACCCATAAATGCAGACCAAAAATATGTAAAATATTGTACTGTTGCCATTTTTCAAATTTCCTTTGATTCTTTGTCGTCTTGATTATGTAATTAATTTTTTTGTGTATTATTCTTTCGTTTTGATTTGTAAAATATACTTTATAGTTACGAATAATTTCTCCTTCTGATTCATGGCCGCATTCCACATCTATCCGACAAACATATGTAATATACACACATATTTGAAATGTTCTATCATTACAAAACCATACAAAATTCATATAATTTCAAGTTCAGAAATGGAGAAAAGAACTAACAAAATAGAGAAGACTAATATGAATAGTCACAATTCAATTCATATCACCCTGAGGCGACATTTCACTGATTCTATGGTATAGTAACAAAAATTCATAAAATTACAAGTTCAGAAGATGAAAAACAAAAATTCCACGAATAAAATGAATAACATAAATATTATTGACGCCTAAATTAAAGCGTAATTTTGTTTAAATCAGGAAAAACGAAACAACAACAATAATATAGAAGACCGTATATGGACAATAACAACTTTAAATCATAAAATTTTGACACGCCAATTCAGTGTTTTATCGTAATAAACATTCATATGATTTCGCAAGAAGAAAAACACAAAATTAACTAAGAAATGGAAAACTACACAGAAAAATAAAACTCAAAACCTAATTTCTATTAAATTATAGGAGAAAATTAAAATGAAGTAAAACTAACAAAGGCGAAAACTGTGTATGAGTACTTGAATAGTAACAACATTCAACACAAGTCTTTATATGATAAACTTCCTTGAGGGTCCGTTTGAGAGCATGAAATTGGAGCTTTGAAATTGAAATTGGAGGCTTCAATTCCAAATTTATTGTTTGGATGTAACAAAATAATTTGGAATTGGAATTAGAATTGAAATGCAATTCTAAGGACACCAATTCTACAACGAAGTTGTGATTTCTAATTTCATATCTTCTCCAAATCTTGACTTACTAAATACTCTTTATAACTACAAATTTTTCACAACCACAAACATACATACATATATATATATATACAAAATACCAATATATATACATACCCCTATATATATTCATACCTATACTTGTATACTCATACCTATATATATATATATATATATATATTTATCTAATTTAATTTTAAAGTTATGATCTTTTACATTCAAATTGGATTGTGTTTGTGATTGAATTCCAACTACACTTGAATTCCAAGACACATCCAAACAATATATTTGGAATTACATTTGTGGAATTGAAATACCATGACATTTCAATTCCAATATAATTCCAATTCAATTCCAAATCCGCGTAACCAAACGGACCCTTTGAGATTTTAAGTTCCCAATAAAAGACGTAATCATTAAGATTTTCGGTCTCTATGGTTAGGGATGGCAATAGGGCGGGTCGGGGCGGGTATCACCCGCTCCGTCCCCGAACCCGATTATTTTTCCCCGCCCAGTCCCTGATTAATTTTTTATTTTCCCGCCCCGCCCCGCCCCGTACCCGGCAACTCCCCGCCCCGCCCAAATTACGTATTATTTTTTCCCCAAATAACAATAAAATCCCAAAATCAAACTTAACTATAAGATATCAAAATCAAACAATAAATCTATTTGAAATCAAAATCAAAGATTTCAAAAGCATAATAAACAACCTGTCAATACATGTTTATTCATATATATAGATAAATATATATAGCTAATCGGGGCGGGTTCGGGGCGGGGCGGGGGTGCCCCATACCCGCCCCGATTATAATCGGGGAATATTTTTTGCCCCATACCCTTCTCGGTTAGCTAAACGGGACGGGGTGGGGCTGGGCGGGATAAACGGGGCGGGTTCGGGGCGGGGCGGGTTTTTTTGCCATCCCTATCTGTGGTGACATTGTGGATTCTTTATCTAGTAGTACTACCTGTGTCACGGAATACAATTGCCGCTAGGGAATTTTAAGGGGATAGAACTCAGGTTGCCATCGAGTCTTGATCTGCTGACAACGAGCAAATGAGTTGTTCATATATATGGGTAAATTACACTTTTACCCCTTGCTGTTAATGTAAATTACATCTGCACCCCTCTAGTTTTGCTAATTATAATTTCATCCCTTATTCGTTTTACTTTGACCCCTCAGTTCAACCTCCGATGAAGTCAAACCCAGGCAACCCAATTTTAAGATGTGAAATGACTAATTTACTCCTAAATGTGTGAAATAACATAATTATCCACACATAAAGATGTGAAATGACGAACCTACCCTTTATTTTACACCATATGTGGACCACACTACCCTTTGTATATGTATACACCCATATGCATACATGTGTTATAATCTAGTAGTTTTATTATCACATGCGTATTTTGGTCATATATGTCGAGTTACCCTTTTCAGAGGGGTATTTTCATTATATATGACTATACAACTTCATGGCCAATTAGACTAAGCAGGATAACATTTTGAAAAATAGAGGTAGTTATATGATAATTTTACTAGTTGAGAGGATTTTAGGACATTTTTCTTAATAACAGAGGGAGTTTTGTAATAATAACCCTTTAAAATATGGACACCACTATATATGTGCATCTATTCTAAATAAAAAAATGTCACCTAAAAGAACATGCTAAATAGTTTACCGTTATCCCCTTGAAGACTTGGGGTGGGGACTTTGCCTTTGTGACATGGGCAAAGGCCCCAAGGCGGCACCCGTGAGCATGAGGGCTGGAAATGACACTTGGAGTGACATTGGAAACGAAGTCAGAAAATAAACTAAGTGTTGGAGAAAAGTTAAGAAACACCCTTGTGGCAAATGACACAAATCTATAAAAGGAGGTTCATAAATATTATTGGGATTTATTAATTAACTCCATTATGACTCCTCAAGCAGGGTTCATATTTGATCTGGAACACAGTGGCATTTGTGTATTCTATATATATAGGGGGTAGTATGAGCTTGACTCATGTGGGCATCCAACAATCAAGCAAGGCCTTGGCTAGGGTACGTGTGGGGAAGCCCAATGATATGTTTAGACATGGTTTGTCAACACTTTAGTTGGAGGCATAGGTCCGTGATGATGGTGTGGTGCTGATGATATTGTGGGCACTTGTGTGTGCACTTGGCTTTGCCAACCTTGTGTGTCATGCCCACAATTGTGCTAACTTGCAGGATTGCCTTGACTTGGCATGTTCTGGAGTACATGCAATGTGCGTGGCTTGGCAAGCCATGCACACACCAAGTCTTAGCAATGCCAACTTGTCTTTGACAAGGCAATGACACCATTGATGGCTGACTTCAAAATGCAAGGCATGACACAATGCATTTCTTGGCATTATCATGGCATGACGCAATGCATGCCATGACATAAGCATGGCTTAAAGCATGCTAAATGGTGACACTTGTGTGTGGTAAGAAGGCAACAATGCAGGCAAGCTGGGAAATACACCAAGGCATATGCTTGACATAGTTTGGTGTGGTGCCGGAGTGCATCAGCACAACATAGGTGGTATTCAGACAAGGAAGGCCTATGTAGCTTGACAGTTCTAGAGATCAAGGGACTATTGATGCAGTTTGCTGACATGGCTGTGGTTGTAACTACTTGGCATATGTAGCACAAGGCTGGCTATGCCAGCACACCTATTGGGAGGGGTTATCTCCCAGATTCTAGGAGGGAAGTTGTATAAACAGTTTTGGTGTATGTATAATCTATATATGCCCTAAGGGGATTCTGCAATTGGTAAGGAATGTTTGGCTTGTAACTCTAATTACAGAGATAGGTGTTTCCTTTTGTATACTATTTGAGATATAGTGAAAAAGATTGGAGGTGTGAACCTCTGTAAATCTCTGTGTGTCCTTTACATTGTTTATATTGCTTGTGTACTGAAAATATATTATGAGTCTTGGCATTGTGTTGGTAAGAATTGGCTGATTTGGTGTGCAACCAAGACTATCATAGGGTGAAATTTTGGTGTTGAAAATTGGACCCTGTGACAGTTGGTATCAGAGCCCCGTTGAGATTCCATGGAAACATTGCGTGAACGTGTGACTCGATTGGAGTCCATGGTGAGTGCCCCATTTTATGGAAATACATACACTCTGTTTACCCAGGTAAATCTTTTTACTACAAAGTTACAGACTCTACGCAAACTTATTGAAGATTCAGTGACAGACATATATGCCAAATTGGATGCCAAAGTGAATTCGGTGTCTAATGACGTTGGTGCCACTGTTGACGTCTTCAAGGAAAATCTGAAGGATGTTGAAGACGATGTCGCGTTACTGAAGAGGGCATGCCACAACATGACAGTCAACTGTGGTGAAAGTGCCCCATCAAAAATTAAAGTACCAGAACCCAAGGCATTCAGTGGTGCACTAAATGCCAAAGAGTTGGAGAATTTCTTATGGGATATAGAGCAATATTTCAAGGCTGCTCGTGTTCCAAACACAGAGAATGTGACAATCATAAGCATGTCCGGGGATGCAAAAGTGTGGTGGCGCACAAGGATGGAAGATGATGCAAGTGTTGGATACCCCAAGATTGAGACTTGGGATGCTTTGAAGAATGAATTGAAGGATCAGTTCCTCCCTTCCAACACAACATGGGTTGCAAGGGAATCCCTCAATAAACTAAGGCATACAAGCACGGTACGGGAGTACGTAAAGGAGTTCAGTTATTTGATGTTGGACATCAAGAACATGTCGGAGGAAGACAAACTATTCAATTTCATGTCAGGGTTACAGACTTAGGCCCAGACAGAATTGAGAAGACATAGTGTTAAAGACTTGCCTACAGCCATTATTGCGGCAGATGGGCTGATGGATTTCAAGATCTCTGGTAGTAACAACAATTGCAATGAGAAGAAATCCAATAATGGTGGCAACAACAAAGACAATGGAAAGTCTATTGGCCCCAAATTTAAGAAGAAGAGAAACAACTTCAAGAAGAATTATGGTGGTCAGAATCAGAATAACAAGCCCAAAAATGGAAGCTAAGGGAGTGAGTCCTAGTGGTACCAAACCCACATACACTGGTGGATGTTTCATTTGAATGGACCACACCGAGCAAGAGACTGCCCTAGAAAGGAAAAAGTGAATGTTATTCAGGCTAACAAGGATGACAGTGATAACGATGGAGAGACACCAACAAGGGTGAATCCATTGCAACTTCTCAATATAATTACAAAGGCAAAATCCAAACCACAGAAGGGGCTGATGTATGTCCATGCATGGGTGAATGGCAGAGAAGTGTTGATTATGGTTGATTCCGGTGTTTCGCACAACTTCATAGCAGAAAGAGAAGTGGAACATCTTGGCCTCAAGTTGTCCCAAAATGCTAGCAAAGTGAATGTAGTAAACTCGGATGCCTAACCTATCCAAGGCCTGGCCATAATGACCCTCAAGGTGGGGGAGTGGGAGGACAAGTGTAGTGTCATGGTTGTGCCCCTGGATGATTTTGACGTGATACTCGGCATTGATTTCTTCTTGAAGGCAAAGGTTGTATTATTTTCTCATCTTGGAGGTATGTTCATTTGTGTTGAATCATGCCCATGTTTTGTACATTATGTTACAAAGGTGCATTACAAAGATACAAAGCATAAATGAGTGATTTCTGCCTTGCAAATGAAGGACGAGTTGCGTAAAGGGGAGTGCACTTACCTAGCGACTATGATTGAGATCAAGCCTGATGTGATAGTGGAAGTGCCGGATGCAGTAACAGACATTCTGATGGAGTTTAAAGATGTAATGCCACCAGAATTGCCCAGGATATTGCCCCCTAGACATGCAATATCATAAGATCTAGTTGGAGCCTGGAACGAGACCCCCGACCCAAGCACCATACAGAATGACGCCTAAGAAATTGGCAGAATTGAGGAAACAACTAGATGAGTTACTTTATGTAGGCCTGATTCAACCCTCCAAGGCCCCATATGGTGCCCCTGTCCTATTTTAGAAGCAGCAAGATGGATCCATGAGAATGTGCGTGGACTATAGGGCTCTAAACAATGTGACAGTGAAGAACAAGTATCTTATTCCTAATATTGCGGATTTGTTTGACCGATTGTCTAGAGCCACTTAATTTACCAAGTTGGGCTTGCGATCTGGGTATTGGCAAGTCAGAATTGCAAATGGTGACAAGTAAAAAATGGCATGCGTGACCAGATATTGTTCCTATGAGTTCCTGGTAATGTCATTCGGACTCACTAACGCCCTAACAACCTTTTTCAATTTGATGAATGATGTATTTTATGAGTACATTGATAAGTTCATTGTTGTATATCTAGATGACATTGTGATTTACAATAATACTCTTGAGGATCATTTGAAGCACTTGAGGTGGGTGTTCTCACGGCTTAGAGAACACATGTTCTATGTCAAGAAGGAGAAATATGAATTATGCATGAAGAAAATCATATTTCTGGGGCACTGGGTTAACAAGGGCACAATCCGCATGGATGAGCGGAAGGTGAATGCCATTGTGGAGTGGAACTGCTTCAACCAAGTTGAGATCATTCATTAGTCTTGCTAACTACTATCGTAGGTTCATCAAGGGTTATTCAAAGATGGTGAATGCCTTGACAGACTTGTTGAAGAAAGATAAACTATGGTGCTGGACAGAGGATTATGACAATGCCTTTGTGAAGGTGAAACAAACAATAGCATCAGAACCGGTATTGCGGTTGCCAAACTTTAGCTTGCCATTTGAAGTTCACATGGATGCCTCTGATCGTGCTATTGGTGGGGTGCTGGTCCAGGAGAGACACCCTTGTGCATTCGAAAGCAGGAAGCTTAAGGATGCAAAACAAAGATATTCCACTCATGAGAAGGAGATGAATGCGGTCATACATTGCCTTAAGGCTTGAAGGCATTACTTGTTTGGGATCCCGTTTGCAGTAGTGATTGACAATATTGCAAACACCTATATACTTCAAAACTCAGAAGAAGTTGTCCCTGAAACAAACAAGATGACAAGAGTTCTTGGCAGAATTCGATTTTGTATGGATGCACAAACCAGGAAGACAGAATGAGGTGGTTGATGTATTGTGCTAAAAAGAAGTGCAATAGTATGTAACTTCGTTTCTGCAGTGCACACTGATTTCCTTGAAATAGTCAAAAGGGAAATCACATGAGATACTGCCTACATCAAGCTTCAGTAGCAAGTGAATGAAGGCTTGGTGAGGAAATACTGGCTAGAAGATGATCTGCTATATGCCAGAGGAGGCAGGCTCTATGTAACAAGTGGGGGAGGACTAAAAAGAGAATTGATGTGGGAGATGCATGACACCAAGTGGGCTGGTCACCTAGGAGTTGAAAGGATGCATGCACTGATTTTCAGGAAATACCACTGGCCAAAGATGGAGGATAACATTGAAGCCTATGTTCGGAGTTGTCTTGTTTGCCAACTTGACAAGCTTGAAAGAAAGAAGAAAGCAAGATTGCTACAACCCCTGCCCATTCCGAAAAGGCTATGGCAGTCAGTTTCAATGGACTTTGTCCCCGGACTCCCGAAAGTAGATGGAATGAGTTCCATATTTGTTGTTGTTGACAAATTTTAAAGTATGCAGTGTTTATTATTGCACCAAATGCATGTCCTGCTAATGTTGTTGCGGAGCTGTTACACAAGAACGTGGTTAAACACTTCGGGCTACCAGAAGACATCATTAGTGATCGGGATGCTCGGTTCACAGGCCGGTTTTGGACGGCTTTCTTCAACCTTCTTGGGACAGAGTTGAAGTTTTCCACTGTCAATCATCCACAAACAGATGGGTAGATGGAGAGGATAAACCCGTACCTGAGGCATTATGTGACTGCTTCCCAGAATAATTGGGTTGAGTTGCTTGCTACAACTTGCATCGCTCATTAGCAAGAAGAATGAATCTTTTTGAATTAGCAACAGGACAGCAGCCACGAACACCACAGGAGGTGGTGTTGTAGTAAATTGGTGGGAAGTGTCTCATTTTATACAGATTGGCCAGGTCCAGACAAGAGATGATGAATGAGGCAAAAGGCAGTCTATCTAAGGCTGGAAGGCGTATGAAAAAGTATGTTGACCAACATAGGAGACCCTTGTAGTTTGATGTTGGTGATAAAGTGTTATTGAAATTGACACCACAAATCATGAAGAAGATTAGCATCAAAACTGTGCATAGAGGGTTGGTTCCAAAGTGTAATGGTCCTTTTGAAGTGATGCAAAGGATATGTGAAGTTGTTTATCATTTAAGGCTACCTGATTGCCTTAAGATCCACCCAACTTTTCATGTCAGTTTCCTCAAGCCATTCCATGAGGATACTGCAGATGCAAGTAGAGTGCAGACCAAGAGAGCACCACCGGTGATAATGAATCAATTTAATCAAGAGGTTGACAGAATTTTGGCACACAAAATTGAAGGCCAAAGCAAGAAAAACCGGAGAACAAATTATTTGGTTCAATGGAAATGCACTGGTGAGCAGAAGGTTACATAGGAGAGGGATATGACACTATGGTAGCTTGAGAAACAGATTCAGGAATATCTAAACAAGCAACAGTCGACGAGGGCGTCGGACTCCTCTAGTGGGGGAGGTTTGTTAGCCCCTTGAAGACTTGGGATCGGGACTTTGCCTTTGTGACATGGGCAAAGGCCCCAAGGCAGTACCCATGGGCATGGGGGCTGGAAATGGCACTTAAAGTGACATTAGAAACGAAGTCAGAAAATAAACTAAGTGTTGGAGAAAAGTCAAGAAGCACCCTTGTGGCAAATGACACAAATCTACAAAAGGAGGTTCAGAAATATTATTGGGATTTATTAATTAAATCCATTATGACTCCTCAAGCAGGATTTATATTTGATCTGGGCATAGTGACTTTTGTGTAATCTGCATATATATGTGAGCTTGACTCTTGTGGGCATCCAACAATCAAGCAAGGCCTTGGCAAGCCTTGGCTAGGGTACGTGTGGGGAATCCCAATGACATGTTTAGACATGGTTTGACAACACTTCGGTTGGCGGCATGGGTCCGTGATGATGGTGTGGTGCTGATGACATTGTGGGCACTTGTGTGTGCACTTGGCTTGGCCAGCCTTGTGTGCCATGCCCACAATTGTGCTAACTTGCAGAATTGCCTTGACTTGGCATGTACTGGAGTACATGAAATGTGTGTGGCTTGGCAAGCCAAGCACACACCAAGTCTTGGCAATGCCAACTTGTCTTTGACAAGGCAGTGACACCATTGATGGCTGACTTCGAAATGCAAGGCATGGAACAATGCATGTCTTGGCATTGTCATGGCATGGCGTAATGCATGCCATGACATGGACGTGGCTTAGAGTATGCTCAATGGTGACACTTGTGCGTGGCAAGAAGACAACAATGCAGGCAAGTTGGGAAATAAATCAAGGCATATGCCTGACATAATTTGGTGTGGTGCTGGAGTGCATCAACACAACATAGGTGGCATTCAAACTAGGAAGGCCTATGCGGCTTGACAATTCCAGAGATCAAGGGACAGTTGATGCAGTTTGTTGACATGGTTGTGGTTGTAATTACTTGGCATATGTGGCACAAGGCTGGCTATGCCAGCACACCTATTGGGAGGGGTTGTCTCCCAGATCCTAAGAGGGAAGTTGTATAGACAGTTTTGGTGTATGTATAATCTATATATGCCCTAAGGGAATTCTGCAATTGGTAAGGAGTGTTTGGTTTGTAACTCCAATTGCATTTGTATACTATTTGAGATATAGTGAAAAATGTTGGAGGTGTGAACCTCTGTAAATCTCAGTGTGTCCTTTACATTGTTTTTGTCTGCAACCAATACCATTATAAGACAAAATTTGGGTGTTGAAAATTGGATCCTTTGACATTTACCTTAGTGGTTAGTACACAAAATTGAAGTGTACTAACCACTAAGGTATTCAAAAAATGAATAATATGATATTAGCTAAACTATTATGCAGCTATTTTTTATTATTCCCATTCAACCTGTTTTTTATTATTTCACCTTCATTATTGACGTCGGACAGAATAGAGATTATTCTGCAGGCTAGTGCAATAGGTAATTTGCAAGGAAAAAAACAAGAGAATTCGACCCAAAATTTCAGAGAACACTCTGGAATTCAATAAAAAAAATTATAATCAAGAATGAATAAAAACAACCCACAAGCCGGGTATAAATAGCTGAAAATCGATCTCTAATGGGATTTTTGCCAAAAATATCAAAACCCTAAAAGTCCTACCAAAACAAAATATGGAAAAAAATAAAAAGATTGCCAAAAATCTGGCCCAAATCGGGTTTAGAATCATCTCCTAATTAACAAATAAAAAATTACCATAAATAACAAAAATTAACTAAAAATAAAGAATTGAAAAGGAAAACAGCGGATTTGGGGCTCGAAACGGCGGCCACGACGTCCGTGCCGAGATTAGCTTTCCGAATTGGGGTCACGGGCGCGAATCCGACACTTGTAGCTCCAGTTATGGCCAAAAAACCGACGCGTGCACGGAAACTGCCCCAATTAGGCTAGATCACGATTTTTTGTCATTCTTGCGCTGATCCTCCCACTCCAGGTAATCCAGCGCCATCAATGAGCAATCTGACAGCTCGGCATCGTCTGACTCGGATCCCTCTGCATCAACTATCCAGTGGGAATAACCAAAGTATTCCCATGAGCAGTGTTTTTTTACACTAAATTTGAGAAAAGAGTGTGTGTGATATACCATTCCACCAAGTTTATTGCTAAAATGAAACCATCAACCACTGTTCTTGTACTCTTTATTATCTTTCTCATCCCAACAAATCAGATGCCCATAAAAAATACTTTTAATATACCAGCAGGGTCAAGTCAACTCTCAAACCAATGTCTTTATGTTATATTTTGATAAAGCACAGGTATTAACTTTTACCTCCTATAATTGCATAGTATATTTACATATGTTTCTAATCCTAAAAAATTATGTAATTTTTATGGCTCATTTTAACCATTGAATTCTATCATCTATTAGATTGCTCCGGCAGTTATTCAAAAAATGAATAATATGTGGGTCAATGTTTTGGACTCGTCCAAAAATGACATGCTTAGAAACCATGGTACCTAAACTTTTATTTATATATATTTTTTAATTATTTAGTTTTTGTAAGAAAATAATGGTTAACTTGTCATCCTGATCTTATTTTGAAGGTATTCAAGTGGCCACACGGCATGATTTATCAGTTTATCAGCTCTGCTTAGATCATGATGCAAAGATCTTTATTCACTGTGTAGTAGTACAATCTGAATAAAGGAGAAGAAATTTAGATATTATTATGTAACATTGAAATATATTGAAAGAGGAATTGAATTCCAATTGTACTAGAATTGCTTCTATTTTGCACCTTTGAAATATATCAAAAAGAGGAATTGAATTCTAATTATACTATATTCGCCTTTTGTCTTACCTGTAAAATAAATTCTAACAAAGCACTGTATACATATTGCTGGGGAAATCCCAAGTACATATGACACACATTAATATAACAAATTTTAAACCTTTAAAATATTTCTGACCAGAATATGCAGTAAAGAGATATGTAAAGCACCGAATACACTAAAATGAAAGATCGATGTTACAAAAATATAGATTTTTCATCCAAGGTGCAAAATAAGTATTTAACCTTAGTGGTTAGTACACAAAATTCAAGTGTTAATAGTTGAGGTTAACTTTGATAGACACAAGTACTTAAAGCATTAGTACACAAAATTTTCCGGTACATTTTATTTAAGATGTCGGATTTGGGTGCAATTAGATTCAATATAAATGGAATAATTTTCATGTCTCTCTTTAAAATACTCTTCATTCATATCTCTTACAAAAACGATTTTATTTTTATTTTAAAGGTGCATGGTTACATCATAAAGTTAAAAACCTTGTGGTGGTTAGTACATGAAGATTGCATTTTATTACCTCACACACCCATCTACTTGAAAAGTGTTAATTTCAATAAATCCTCAATATTATTCAATTTAATTAATTAATTTTTACTGTGTCCACTTTATCCCATATACTATTCAATTTCATTATTATGCCCCCTCATCTCACATTTTGAGTCAAAATGCCTAAACTACCCTCAATAGTATAATGGGGTTTAGTGAAATCAACCATTTTAAAAAATTATTTTTTGAAAATCAATTATATTTTTCGCAAAAATTATAAATTCAAAAAAATATATATATTTTTCGCAAGAAAATTATTTTTTGGAGGGAGTATATTATTTTCCAAAATATGAATTATTTCGGAAAAAATAATATATATTTTTTGAAAAAAAAAATCATATTTTGGAACATATATATTTTTCTAAAAAAAATTATTTTTCGTAAAAGATCATATTTTGGAACATAATAGTATATATTTTTCGCAAAAAAATTATTTTTCGGAAAAGATCATATTTTGGAACATAATATGTGTTTTTCGCAAAAAATTATTTTTCGGAAAAAAATTCATATTTTGGAACATAATAAATACTTTTTCACAAAAAAATATTTTTTAGAAAAAAATCATATTTTGGAACATAATATATATTTTTCGGGAAAAAAATCATATTTTGGAACATAATATATATTTTTTGTAAAAAAATCATATTTTGAAACATAATATATATTTTTCGCAAAAAAATTATTTTTCGTAAAAAATCATATTTTCCGAAATATATATATATATATATATATATATATATATTTTTTGAAATTTATAGTTTTTACGAAAAATATAATTTATTTTCGAAAAATAATTTTTTTAAGGGTTGATTTCACTAAACCCTCTTATACTATTAAGGGAGGGTAGTTTAGACATTTTGACTCTAAATGTAAAGAGGAGGGAGCATAGTGATGAAATTGGATAGTATAGGGGGCAAAGTGGACACATGAGGGGTTAGTTGATTAAATTGAATAGTATAAGGGGATTTTATGAAATTAACCCACTTGAAAACTACTCAAGGTCTGCATCTGATACCCCATTTTACTTGTGATTCTTATTACAATCCATCTCTCAAATGCTACACTTGTTTTTATTATTTCCATGCAGTTGTTTTTAATTTATTATTCTCATTCAAACTGTTTTTTATTATTTCACCTTCACAATTCAATGGCCAAAGATTCTGTTTATACTGTGTATTAGTATTAGCATCCTTCTTTCAACAGGCAACAACTGAATCCTACTGTTGTTTTGATAATTCACATGCATATATATAGATAGATAGATATGTTATGCAGTTATTATTTGACATTTTAAAGGGGTTTTGGCCATCTGTCAACAAAGGTATGAACTTTTACCTTCTAAAATTGCATGCTAAATTTACCTATGAATTTTCATCCAAAAATTACAAATTTTATAATTAATTTTTATCTACTCCGCCTTTAAATACTGTTGTCTGTAAACTTCTATTTATATTTAATTAGTTCTTTTAGAAAAATATGTTAAACTTATTTATTCAATTAATCCTCATCCTATTAATTCAGGAAATAGGAGTTGTCCAAGTCGCAAATGGTTGGGAGGAACTGGTCGAGTTGTCCAAGTCGCAAATGGTTGGGAGGATATAAAGTAGCCCTCTAACTAATTTATCTAAGTTTTTCTCTAATTTATATGTTATGAATGTTTCTCTACATTAAAATAGGAAACAAAATATTTTTATTTCCCAAGAGCAGCATAAAGGAAACAAAAACAAAAAATTCTTCCATTAATTTGAAAACTCAAGAAACTTCATCTGCAATCAAAATAGAAAATATCAAATATCATATGAATAAATATATAATATTTATAACAATATAGATATATATGCAAATTATTGTGCTGAAAAATGTTTAATGATTGCATCCAGATCATGATATGCAAATCAGCTGCATATGTATATCACAATCCATCGTTGGCCTCATTTCCAAAAGCTTAACCGTGGTTAGCATTAATTGCACTATGCATATATACAACTAAAACAATATATAGCTCTTGATGTAACTTACAAATACATTCAGTTTTTGCTTCTAAAAACAAATATTGTTTCGACGTGGACTTATTCAAATCAAAATACTAAAAACTTGGTCCAAGACTTGTCAACCCCAAATTCATTCAGCACCCATATATCGTGGTGGACCAGATCGTTGGATAGAGTAATAGCAGCAAATGAGTTGTCAAAAGACACAATGTGCCTAAACGCCCAAGGATGAACTGGTGTGGTTAGGAACACTTGATTATCTTTCATGAGTTTCTTTTAAAAATAGAAAGATAGGGGTATTATCATGGAACCTCCTGTATTATCCAAAAACGTCATAAAACCCCTTCTATTATTGACGCATGACAGAATAGAGATTATTCTGCAGGCTAGTGCAATAGGTATTTTGCAAGGAAAAACAGGAGAATTTCGACCCAAAATTTCAGAGAACGCTCTGGAATTTAATAAAATTGTTTATAATCAAGAATTATGAAAAACAACCCACAAGCCGGGTTTAAATAGCTGAAAATCGACTCCTTATGGGTTTTTTGCCAAAAATAGCAAAACCCTAAAAGTCTTACCAAAACGAAATAGGGAAATAAATCAAAATATTACCAAAAATCTGGCCCAAATCGGGTTCAGAATCATATCCTAATTGACAAATAAAAGATTATCATAAATAGCAAAAATTAACTAAAAATAAAGATTTGAAAAGGAAAACAGCAGATTTGGGGCTCGAAACGGTGCGCGCCGAAATTAGCTTTCCGAATTGGGGTCACGGGCGCTAATCGGACACTTGTAGCTCCAGTTATGGCCAAAAAATCGACACGTGCACGGAAACCGCCCAAATTAGACTAGATCACGATTTCTTGCCGTCTTTGCACTGATCATCCCGCTCCAGATAATCCAGCGCCATTAATGAGCAATCTGACAGCTCGGCATCGTCTGACTCGGATCCCCCTGCATCAATTATCAAACGTTTTCTTATATTATAAAAATGTCATAAAACCTCTTCTATTATCAAACATTTTCTTGTATTATAAAAATGTATCATAATGCTCCCAATTTCTATCACAGTCGTTAATTTGATAGTACATGGAGTTTTGTGATATTATGATAAAAAAGAGATCCTTTCACAAGGGTATTTTTGTCATATATTTTCAGAAGGGAACTTTTGTCATATATGACCGTTGCCGTGATCATAAACGACGGAACTAACCTGATAGCATTTTCAAAAATAGGGGGAAGTAGTAAACTAGAGGAAATGGTGCATCTCTTTCAAAAAGAAACTTTTTCATCCAAACAAACATGAAAAAAATAATTTATTAACCTTAGTAGTTAGTACACAAAATTTAAGTGATTTTAGTTTAAGTGTATAGTTAGGTAAAAGTTACTTAGTGCACAATATAAGTGTTTAAAGTGTATAGTTAGCATTTTATTGTCCTTTAGCAAATCAAGTTTTATTCTTCTTTATCAAAAATGAAACCCTCAACAATTCTGTTTGTATTGGCTATTAGTAGTATAATAATTCATCTTGCAAATGCAACAGTTGTTTCTGATAATTCAGAGGTATTTGTTTTTCTTTATGATTATTATGGTCCAATAGCTTTTGATTATTTCACCTTTATATATATATATATATAGTTAATTTTTATTTTAATTATTTTCTATCAAATGAAGAAATTATTGTTTGGACCTGGTCCACCACATCATTTAGCTGGTGAATTAGACCAATTAATTTTTGCCACATCAACATTAATATAAACTCATCGAATACTTTACCACTCCTAAAAAGTTCACTTCAACCGTTTAATCTTCATCACATCTCCACACCATTACCGGAAAACTCACCACCACCATTACCATTGATGATTTGCCCACCATCACCGTCAAGCCCAACCACCACCCCGAATCACAGACCATCCCAATTCTCTTTTATATCACTATATATATATATATATATATATATATATATATATTCCACTATGTGTATATACCCCTCAAACCAAAAATATATATTCATAATTTTATGATTTACATCTCCTCCATTTTTATACTACTTGATTATTTCATACTGTTTTTATATTTGTTCATATGTATATATATACTAATTGAGGATGAAGAAGACATTGATTTATACAATAATGATTAAGGGAATAAGGGTGAACCTTTTTAGGAGAGCGGTAATGGGGTTTGGCAGTGATGGTGGGAAGATGGTATGTGATTGGGGGTGGGGGTTAGGCGGTGATGGTGCACGATTGGGTTGGGGTTGGGGGTGAGTTTGTCGGTAGGTAGGGAAACTATCGGTGGTGGTAGTGGTGTGATGATGAGTTTTTGGTATCAGTAGAAGATGGTTGGTGGCGGTTGCGATGGTGAGAGTGAAATTTTTAGGGTTGAAAAAAATGTTATAATGGGTTGATAAAAGTGTTGATGTGACAAAAAATAATTAGTTTAGTCCATCACATTACGTGAATGTGATGGACCATGTCCATATAATAATTAAATATGAATATAATTAATTTTTATTTTAATTATTCTCTATCAGATGGACCCTATTGCAAGACAGAAAATGTATAAGTGGTGGGCTAATCTTGAGAGCTCATCTGAAAATGATAAACTTTGGACATATGAATGGGCACAACATGGAACCTGTGCTTCTGATGTCTTTCCCACCATCAACACTTACTTCAAAGCTTCCATCACATTGATGACAAGCATTGATTCAAACATTTACTCCGTTTTTAAAAATCATGGTACGTAAACTTTTATTTATATATTTTTTAATTATTTAGTTTTTGAAAAAAAAAGAAGAAGTTAAACTTGTATTTATTTAATTATTTGTTCCATTAATCCTGATCTGATCTAACTTTGTAGGTATTGAAAGTGGTAAACAATATGATCTCATATCTTATGAGATGGCGATCCTTGAATTAACCGGATGCATTCCTCAGTTTATACGCAAAAGTGGGCCGGTGGAGCTATCTCAACAATTATTGGAGATACGCTTTTGTATCGATCATAATGGAAGAACCTTCATTGACTGTACTTTACCTAGCCTTTGTGAGCCTAACATAGGTGTAGAATTTCCATAGTTGAGTTGTAAGGATTTTAGTTATTCCCTTCGATAATGCAACTAACTTTAGCTTGAGAACCAAAGGTGATCCCGGACATAATAGAGATTATTCTGCAGGCTATTATAATAGATAATTTGTAAGAGAAAAAAAAAAGGAGAATTTAACCCAAAATTTCAGACAATACTCTGGAATTCAATAAAATTGTTTATAATTAAGAATAATAAAAAACAACCCACATGCCGGGTTTAAATAGCTGAAAATCGACCATTAATAGGATTTTTACCAAAAATAGCAAAATCCTAAAAGTATTACCAAAACAAAATACGGAAAGAAATCAAAAGATTGCCAAAATTCTGACCCAAATCGGGTTCAGAATCAATTCATAATCGACAAATAAAATATTACCATAAATAGCAAAAATTAACTAAAAATAAAGATTTGAAAAGGAAAACAGCGGATTTAGGGCTCGAAACAATGTACACCCAGCTTAGCTAGGTGGTCATGACGTGCGCGCCGAGATTAACTTTTCGAATTGGGGTCACGGGCGCGAATCGGACACTTGTATCTTCAGTTATGACCAAAAAATCGACACGTGCACGGAAACTGCCACAATTAAGCTAGATCACGATTTCTTGTCATCCTTGCGCTGATCCTTCCGCTCCAGGTAATCCAGCGCTATCAATGAACAATCTGACAGCTCGACATCGTCTGACTCGAATTTCCCATGCATCAAAAGGTCAGAGGCAAGGATAAGCCTAGGATGAGTGGTGGCTCTTAGAAGACCAGTTGGCATCCAGTTATCAAACCATAAGAAGCTTCTCATGCCATAAAACATTAGAACTATGAAATTACAGTTTGATAACAGAAATTAAGATGATATAGGTAATCTAAATGCTAGGCATAGTTTACAAAACTGTTATGATACCATTTATACTCAACATACTCGCAGAGTTCCATAACAAAAATTTATCAGCAAATGATCCGAGATAAAAATAGATTGACCATCCAGTTGCCCCTATAATGGGGACAATTCGCACTATATCAAAAGATTTGGGGTGAAGTAAAATTACAGGAGGTTAAACGCGTTGTATGAATAATATAGGGGGTTAAACACTTGCACCATTCTAAGGGCAATTAGCACCTTATTTTCTTATTTTAGAAAAAAAAAAACCAAAAAGAGAAACTAGGTAGGTTTATTTACCCAAAAAAAAAAAAATTTGTTTAGTTAAAACCCAAATAATTGTTGACATCATATTTTTGGATTTTTAATGTGGAAAGTCAAGTATTGCCCCTTATAAAAATATATGAATACAAAAAAATAGATAATTAATTTTATTTTAGAAACTCATGAAATTAAAATATATATATATACAATTTCAGTGATTCATAATAACTTAAGTGTCAATACACACATTTTTATTTGTATGCCTTAGACATTTTCTTTGATATTATATATAGAACTTAATTCTTCCAAAAAATATATATACACATTTTTAAACTAATGAGTGATATAAGCATAATGTCTATATTACATGGGTATTTTAAGCACTTGTCCAAAACAAGTAGGTGCAAAATACACATTTTAAAACAAATGGTATTATACGCACAATATCTATATTACAAGGGTGTTTTAAGCACTTCTCCCAAAAGAATAGGTGTCAATACACACATTTTGAAACTAATGATTATTATACGCACACTATTTATATTACATTGGTGAGGTACTTAACCCAAAAATAAATAAGGAAAACATCAAACATCATACTAGAAGGCATAGGGTGCGTTTGGATAACCTGTTTTTTGTATTTGTTTTCTGTCTTCAAATATAAAAACTGTTTTTGTATTTGTCTTTGTTTTTTTCAGCAAAAAACTAAAAACAAAAAAGCGTTTGGATGAAAATTTGTATTGAAAAATAAAATGGTATTGGTGGGCGGCGGTGATGGTCAGCGGTGACCGGTGGCGGCGGGGGCGGTGGTGGTGGGTGACTGGCAGCGGCCGGAGGTGGCGGCGGTGGTGGTGGGTAACTGGCGACGGTGGGGCCCGGCGGTGGCCAGCGGCCGGCAGCTATCGGAGGTGGTGGGGGTCGGCGGCGGCGGGGGGTGGGGGCGGTGGTGGGGGCGGTGGCGGAGGTGGTACCCTAAACAGTGAAAAAACTCAAAAAATAATTAAAAGTTGTATTTGGTGTTTTTACCACTTTTACACACTATTCACATAAAACAGTTTTCTTGGGGAAAAAAAAGTGAACAGTAAATGCATGTTTTTTTTTTTTAACTCGGTGAACAGTAAAAAACAAAAAATATATTTGACAATATTAAACATTTTCACCATATAGCATAATAGCAAACATAGTTATCACAAACTGTTATATGACGATCATATCCAAAAAATATGGCCATGGCTGCATATCATATCCATCATTGCCTGCCTTGTTCCCAACAGCTTTAAGTTAGTGAAATCTAAAAGAGAGGTCAGGGAGGTTAGTTTAAAAGTGTAATGATTTGGATATCAGTAGTCAGTTTAAGCATATTTGGAAAGTGTAATGACCATTGTGTCACAAATGTTGTTATTATTTTTTGGACAATAGTCCTCGCAAGGAAGAGTATGATGTGGTCCAATGACATTTAGACATATGCCTAAATATTTTTATAAAAGAAAATTAATTATAAATTTTATAAAACGAGAAATTGATCTCAATTCTTTTTCTGAAAATATTTAATCATGTGTAGTACCACACCAGTAGGGAGGACCCGAGCATAGTCCATATTATTTTTTAGGCTACTTCAATTAGGTGGTCATTGATGACTTAACTGGGCTAATCAAAGCTGAGTTAGGCATTACATCAAATTTAGACTGGTGTGTCGAATTTTAGTTTATCAAGTATTGTGGGTAAAAGTACACTGGATCCGAATTTCGATGGAGGGCTCCACGAGATAGCGCAATCCAACCCGCCTCAAAATTAGTTATAGCGAACCGAATAGAAAAATATTGAACCAAATGCAAGCAAATGGTGAGGAGCAAAGAGTGCGGCCACTAGAATGAGCGGGAGACCAGGTAGGGAGTCATGAAGAGCTTCACTCTCTATTTTTTTTTTCTCTCTCTCCCTCTACTCCGAGTCTGTCCTTTTCTCTAGATCAGAAAAAGTCTCTCTATCGTACATCACTCCTACTATTTATAGTAAAGTACCTCTTGTGTTATTATACAAGCAGCTCATTCCAGCCTCTCCCATAGCTTCACGAGTCCACCGCACATGTCGTGGATCATGCTAGCAACTAATAAAGAATATCCTTGCCTTTGGGAAAATTTTCCTCCGTAAGCTCCTAACATGATGAACCCGGACCCCTTGCATCCAAGCCACATACTCCATCAAATCCCTTCATAATGTGAAGATGTGTCACATTGTCCATCCGTCACGGCTACGCAGTGATTGTGATTGCAGCCGAATCGTCATGCAACGAATCACTCCCCAATAATTCCTGCAGTGTATGCACCCACTGCGAAGGATTGTCCATAATAGTGAGAGACTCCCAAGATACCATCATAGCATCGAATGTTACGAGTTGAGTATGAACTCGTCCTCTGTGTTTGTTGCTCGGTTCATTGAGTTGCATTCCCACAAAGATAAGTTATTCGGCCGGTTGGCCCAAGGATCACCACGAGATACTTATATGGTAGTCGTAGAGTTCACTAGGTCATGTCGCCCAGCTCCCATCGAATTTAGAAAATTCGAAAGACTCGAGGATCACCCTAAGATACTCATACGGTACATTTAAGTTCGCTGAGACATGTCACTTAACTCAACCCAAATAGTGAGTTCGGGCTTCTACCTACTAGCCCCGAACCATATCAAAATTTCCGGGTCAAAAATTTCCTCCTTCAATAAGTATAATATATTGTCCCAATGCATTGAACTTGTACTTCCACTTTTCTTCTCACGTTTTGCCTTTTCCTCATCGCATTGTATTATTTATTTTGCACCACTACTAAAGATAGAAGTATATAAACCAAAAAACAACCAAAGAAAAAAGAAATTAATTTCAAGTGGACAAATCTGAAGTCCATAAAATATTATATCGTAGTGTGATTAAATTACAGAAGTTCTAATGATCTCCATGTAACTAAGAAATGCAGACAGTTGGGGTTTAACATAGAAATTGAAGCAATTTATTTAAGTAATTCAAAAATATGAGTGTAAAAATAAGGATCTGATTTAGCAAACAAATAAACTGTCTATAACTAGTAAATTATTCAAAACATATATTCCTTTCTTTTTGCGATTGAAACTAAACTTTCATTATAAGCGAGTGCATTCAACAAGGTATTCTTCAAACCTTGTCTCGTTGGTTACCATCTACATATTGTAATATCATCATCCCCGAGGAAGACCTAAGTATTGTTCATAAAAAATTACTTTGATTGGTGTGTATGAAAATTATCATTATTTTACATCTATATATCTAAATATAAACATCAAATATCACATTTAAAGAAATAACATTTTATTAAATACATATTGATATTCTATGGATTGATTAACACATAATTAAAAATTTATTTTTCAGAAGATTTATATTCTGAAACAAAGCAGATTTTTGTAATTAAATTGCAAAATCAATATAGTACGAATTTTTATACAATGTAATCAATGTTCTAGTATTAACTTCAAAAGGATGATGGTTCCTTTTTAGTTCTTAAAATTGTTATAAATACTTAATGTTTTACGATATAGAATTAGGTGAGTTGTCTGTTAATAATGATCCATCAATCACTATCTAATCACGAGTAATACACATTCTTGAAACTGATATAAATGAAACACTTTTCAGATGTATCTCTTTAAATCTTATTAATCAATTGTTTCAATTTATGCCATATTTATTTCAAAAAGAGTTTTGTTTGATAGTTTTATTAATCTTAGTAGTTAGTACACTGAAATTTGAAGTGTTTTTAGGTTAGTTGGTGCACAAAGTGTTTTGTTATGTAATAGTTAGTTACAATCCTGACGCTTTCTTATTACAATCCATCTCTAAAATGTTACACTCTTTTTGTAGGTGTTTTTTAGTATTTCCGTGTAGTTGTTCTACGAGAGGCTCATATACTTAAATTTGATGCAGCACACGTATAACTTTTACCTCCTATAATTGCAGAATGATACTCAACCTATATATAGAGAGAGATTATATGACAACTCTACGGAGTGTATATATAGATTATATAGATTTACTGGCTTTTGACTATTATGGTAATGTGGTATTTAATTATGACGTTTTGTTTGTTACTCTTTAGGAGTTTTGTTTTGTTTTGTTTTTGTTTTAGAAACTAATTTATGTTTGGGTAAGTTAGTTTTAAGTTTTTAAGACAAAATATTTCAAAACTTATTAAAACCAAACCTTTCTTTTTATAAGTGATGAAAGACCAAAAAAAAAGTTGGTATTTCTTCGTTTAGCCCACCTTTTTTTACTTTTTTTTTTCTATCTCTCCTATATATATATATATATATATATATATAATTAAAAAATAATATTTATTAATAATTTTATTTTATAATAATATTATTAAATATATATATATAAAATAATATATAAATTTTATTTTATAACAATAATATAAAATAATATATAAAATTAAAAAATAATATATATTAATTTATATAGAATAATATATTTAAATATATACAAAAATAATATATATATAAATATATATAAAATAATATATAAAATTAAAAAAATAATATATATTAATATATAGAATAATATATTATTCTATATATTATTAATATATATTATTTTTTAATTTTATATATATTTATATATATATAAATATATATATAAAATTAAAAAATAATATATATTAACATATATAGAATAATATATATTTTTTATTTTGTAATAATAAATATAGAATAATATTATTAAACATATATATATATATATATATTAAATATATATAAAAATAATATATAAATTCAAAATTAACATATATATAATAATATATAAATTAAAAAATAATATATATATATATATAAATATATATAAAATTAAAAAATAATATATATTAATAATATATAGAATAATATATATTATTTTATAATAATATATATAAAATAATATATAAAATAATTTTATTAAATATATATATATAATATTTTTAAATATATTATTAAATATTTATAAATATATATATTTAATAATATATAAAGTTATATACAAAAAATAATATATAAACTAATATATATATATAGTTTTTGTTTTCTCAAACTAGACCACTTACCAAACAGAGTTTTAGATTCAAGACAAGACCAGACAAAACCAAACCAGACAAACCCCTTTCCAAACGGGCCCTTAGTCTGTATTGCTCAAATACCTTTTGTCCATTGTTGGGGCGGATGCTAAAATCTAGTAAAGCAGAAGTAGGGCCCGCAATTCATGTTGGTGGGTCGTTCTCGTGCCTGGTAGAGATCGTGTCATGTCGAAAAAAATCTGATTCATATACGTGTTAAATATGTTTAACTCTAACCCAACTCACATGTTATCCATTTAATTGGCCTATTTATTATAATATATTAAATTAAATTTGACACAATTCAACACGAAATAAACAATTTAACCTATTTTCAGTAAAATTAAATTGAATTTGACATGATCCAGTAATAGTTTATTGATATATTTCAACTCATGATCAATTAGATAAGAAAAAATAATAATATAAATATAATCGTGTCAAACATGTCGTGTTCAGGTTACTCGTGTCACGTTCGGGTCGACTTTTATACAGCTTTAACCCTTTTATGATCAACCCTAACCCTTTTAATTCATATCGTATTTGTATCGTGTTATCATGTCGTATCTCATTTTGTCAGCTCTAAACATAAAGTTCAACATACATGGTCTGTGCAGGGTCGGCCCTGACTATAGGCGACCAAGGCGGTCGCCTAGGGCCTCCGGTCCAAGGGGGCCTCAAAAACAAAATCCGGTACTTTTAATTTAAGAAATTTTAATATTTTTATTGCTCTTAAGAAAATTAATTCATTTTTCAGTTCAACTGAAAATAAAGCTTAATATAATTACACAATTTAGGGCCTTAACCTCAATATTTTTTAAAATTTTATTTAACAGCCCAATTTGTAATAAATTCAAAACTAATTTCATTAGGTAGGGCCCCCAAAATTTTACATTTCACTTACTATTACTATATACTTAAAAACAAAATCTCTATTTTTTCAAAATAAAGTCAAATTTAAATCAAACCATTATTTTAATTAGGGTTAGAAAATTATTGTTGCATACGCACAACGTTTAACGACTACACTCGCGACTGTCGCATTTGCTCAACGACAATAATTTTTCATGCGACTATAATTGAGATTTCGCGACTGTCGCACTCACATGTACAACAACAACTTTTCATGACAACACCAAGATGGAGGCTATTTTCAAAATTTTAAATATTAGTATATTTAATGTATTTTTTAAATATTTTTCTCACAATTATCACTTTTTAAGTTTTTTTTTCGGTAAGTTTATTAATACTGAAAAAAGAGCACAAGCCTAACTTTTTTTTCCTTTTATATTAGTATAGACCTAAATATGATTTTTTAAGTTATAGTCCAATATAAATTATAATTGAACCCAATATTACACTTACAATAGGGAAAGTTCCTTTAGAGTAGTATTTTTGCTCTCTAAATTTTTTTTACCAGGACACATTAGTCCTACTTTTGACAAACATTTACAAATAAGTTCAAATTCAATTTTTATTTCAAAAGTATCTTGTACTAATCATTCATTTCATACCCTTCATATTTCTATGCTTTAATATGTGAAATCTATACAAAAGAAACATCAAGTAATTATGTAGTGCTTTTGTCATTCGTTAGAAATTTAAATCTATAAAATACTTACATTTTAAAAAAAAAATTGCATCGCGTGAAGTGAAGTGACCCAAAAAAAATTTCACGTCAGAAATTTGCATCGCGTAAATTGAAGGGCCCCAAAAAAAATTTCTCTTTCAATCTCGCCTAGGGCCCCAAAAATTTTTGGCACTCTCAGGCCAGCCCTGGGTATGTGGACAAACTTGCTACGGTGGGACCACCCACATAACTGTAAGGGGAGTTTTCTTACCCAAATGATTTAGGGAGCTTGTAACTAATTTATTTAAGTTTTTTCCGTAATTAATATATTATGATTAAGTTTTTTCTTAATTAATATGTTATGAATTATATTGAAGAAGGAATTGAATTCTAATTGTACTAGAATTGCTTCTATTTTGTAGCTTTGAAATATATTTTTAAAAGAGGATTTGAGTTATAGTTATATTTCTTATGTTATGAGTAAAATAAAATTTTCGTACACTGGTTCCAGCAATGTCTTGAACTGTGCCTGAATACAAATGTTTTGGACTTTTCTCTCACACCCAAAAACACACAGTTACTGTAACATTAAAATAAATCAGTGCTCTCTTTCACATGCACAGATATATATGGTCCTATTGTAACACATTGGATAAAATTTTGTTGTGATGGTAGCATTGTAAAGTACATCCGATGAAGGACGATAACAAATTTAAGGGAAATCAAATTTAATTTTCAAATATACACATTTGTGCCTAGTAGTAATATACATATATATTTCTGGAAATCCCGAGCATGAATGACCCACATGTTAATATAAAAAATCACGACCTTGAAATATTTCTGACCAAGACTACGTAGTAAATAGATATGTAAAGCACTGAACACACTAAAATCAAAATGTTACAAAAAGATTAGGAACCAAACTATGCAGTAAATAAATATGTGAAGCACAAAATACATTCAAAACCAAAGATGTTACAAAAAGATGGGGAAATAATACTAGCAAGCTACTCCGCAAAAATTCCAGTCTAGCACAGACAGTCATCTTCCTAAACACAGCCTCTTAAGTACTACAAACTAATAGCAGCTCGAGAATTGTCATCTATCATACAAATTCTTTGGCAGAACAAAATGTTTTATTTTTTTTGGCGGGAAAGTGATCTCCACGAAGAATTGGCGTCTAAAAAGAAAACTGGAAGCCAATGCTCTACATTGTTGAATCACTACTGGAACTCTGATTACTGTTCTTTCGATTTTCCTCCACGATTCTTTGAAATTCCTTCTCACTGGCTGCAATCAGGCGTTTGACCGTGTCAAATGTGGTAAGCCTAATGCTGTATTAAGAAAAAAGATATATTAATTTCGAGTGTGCTGGTAGACAGTGAAGAACAATAAAACAAAAAAGGAGAATAATGACGAGATCAACTCAATTCTTGCTTGGTATAACACTCGTCATCCACAATAAGAAAAAGATGGTCTGAAACTCATTTAAGGATGTGACGTCTTCGGACTACAAACATTCACCGACAGTTTATAGTACAAGGGATTCTAGAGGAAGAGGAGGAGTAGAGAAGATACAATTGGAAGGAACTTGAACCTGCTATTTGGAAGAGTTTTCAACGCATTGGGTACAAAACCCCTGTACAACCCAATTAGACCATCGCGTGCCACAATACCTGCATTGACAAGATCCGAGCAGATAGTTAACAATTGGTGGCTTTAACTAGTTAAGAGAGTTCAGAAATGCATCACAAAAACAAGCATGGCTATAATGTTTTATTTCTTTAGAAATTTGTAAGTGTCTACACTAGTACCTCTTTGTCTGAAAAAAAATATCACTTAATGCACCGAAGTGCAAACAAGTCCCCTTATCCTGAAATCAGGTGTTCTGCCGAATCACATGCAGTCAAAATGAAACCCATACCGAACTCGGTAAGTATGATGGTGTCTCTCGAGTCTCGATAAGTCAATTTTTTTGCTTTGGTGCAATGAAAACACCATCAAATTTACACATTGAGCCTCAAGTTTTTTAACAGAACATTTTAGTACTGCAGGGAACTAACTAAATATGAAAATAACCAGAAGGCAGTGTAGGAGAAATAGAGCTGTTATCCCGGAAATTGCCCAACAAGGAATAAAAGATTGATGAGCAGAGCATTGCACATAGATTCTAGGAGATTCGGGGTAAGATAAGCTCAGCGCACGAAAAATGGGAAAGAAGTTGGGATATAAATAGAGATATAGCAAACAAAGATCAACAGCTAAAATCAGGCAGTGACTTGCCAAACATACTGGCAGGTTGATGTGACACAGTGGAGTTCGATCGACTGATCAATGTGGGATAGCCAAGCATGGCGAGAGGCAGCGAGGCCTCATGCAAGGGAACCCATAGATATGCCCCTTGGCTGCCAAAATGAAGTATAAACAGGAAGGAAGATAAAGAAAGCAGAAGGAAAGAGGAAGAGAAAGAAAGAGTGGTGACTCCACAAAGATATCTCGCAAACTATGTCATGAGTGACCTGCAGGAAGAGAGATGTGTGACAGGTGCAAGAGAGGCCTATATGGAATCCAGGATAGTAGACCATCCACAACTACTGTTGATTTCGGTCATCGTACAACTGAGAGTAGTTTCTGACATGCACTACAACACAGTTTCTCAAAAATGAAACTGGTGGCAAGAAATTGATAGTCATTGCTAGTTAATTACCTAGTCCTATAGAAAGATCATTTTGACCATCAGATGACATATCTCAGCCTCAAGGTACTACACCAATAGGTGGAATATGAAGACACTGACCTATAACCGCTGACAAATAAAAACCTCATCCGAAAGTTCAACCACAGGATGATGCATTTTATAGAACTCACTAACAGTAAGACAAACTTATGATTTACCAGTAATAGCTGCCATACATTATATTAGCCCTTACTCAAGAACCGTTCAAACCAAGGATCATACCAAATCTGTAGTATTACATTACTTTTCTGCCGTGGTAACTTGAGTGATTGTTGTGTTTGAAAAATAATAACCTCCTGAACAGTGGTCTAATACCCCTAACTGACCCAGGCATCAGAGTGACCCACTAATTTCAGAGCTGCGAGCACACGGTGAGAGTATGACAGAAGTCCTAAGCTATAGAAACAAATTATGGGATATAAGAGCAAGACAAGACAGTTAACTATATCTTCATAATTTAAAGATACAAAACCCAATATATGCAGACAGTAAATTCTAAATTTTCAAGTACGATTTACAAGGAAGTCATAAAGGCTTTTATGGTATGTTCATAATAGGAAGAAAAACCTACTTAAAACACATTCATTAATTTGAAGAGAATTTAAGAATTACCAATCCTGATATTTTCTGACTCGCCAAATTTTAAGGGGAAACCTATTGCAGCTCCAATAGTTTTGACAACTCTACAAATGCACTAAAGGTCCAAGTGGAATGTCTTAAACTTATTTCACGGCTTCCTTTATACAAAACTGATTCACATTCAATAGCAATGCAATTTTGGCCATTTGTTAGTTACTACTTACTAATAGCATAGATTTACCTGGAAAGGCATCCAAAACTGTCTTGTAAGGTGTACCCCTCATTTGCATTTGCCTTCTCACTGTGTCCAAGGGATAGCACATGAGTGTGGCAAGAGTAGCTGATACCAAAGCTGTTGCTAGAGACGTTTCAGTCCTCTTCTGATACTTTTCTGGCAATGACTTCTTCACCCTGACATTCATCGGGTAGATTCAAATTCTATGAAAATGCGACTATATGTGCTCTTCCTCAATATGCTGTAAAAGATTATTTTTCTGATGAGTAAGCTTACAAGTCAAAAATGCAAAAGTTCACAGCAATGTAAGGGGCTATTCCAATAAGAGAAGGTCCAAGACCATTGTAAAATGATGCAATTCCTTCCTCTCTTAGCATGTTCAAGGCAACCTGAAAACAGTTAAATGGAACCCCATTCATTTTGTGAGTTTTCCTTGTCATAAGTACAAGTTAGGTTGGTCCAACTTACCTGAGACATAGTTCGGTGCCCTGTCTCAACTGCTAACCGTAACCTTAAGACATCTAGTGGGTAGGTTACCTATAAAAAGAGAGTCAAAGAACTAATGATCTGAACACCCTCATAGATATATGAAAAATAGACATAGAGACAGAAAATAAAGATGTATAAATTACGAAAGAAAGAATAACCAAAACAATACAGATAGATTAAAAAGTAGAATTGAAAGGTTAAATCCTTTGCTATATTACTAACAAAAGTTGAAGTCATGCCAGCACAAGCACCAGCTGCAAGTCTGCCAATAACGGAAAGCTCACCATCCGTTCCCTGAAAGAGTTTCTAGCAATTCGATTGTAAAGTAAAAGTCAGATGGTTTTAACATTATCAACTCCAAATAAAAATATAATGGGGACAAGATATTATTATAATTCTCTCTCTATTACCTTGTACGTCTCATAGGCAAACAGCTGAACAGCGCTGTAAGGTATGATGCGTATCACCTGTAAAAGTTGACATAAACCTTTTGTCTAACTCCATAGAAATCTTATCTGAGAAACATGGGCAAAAGATTTGAAATGCTATTTAGAAAATTCTTATCGGGCACATATAGAATTGGAGGATGAAAAGAACCTGAGGAAGGTTTCCTTTCCAATATCCTTTGACTCCTTCTTCCTTCCCTATCATTGCTATGGCCTATAATTCATGTCCAGGTAGGCAGCATCAGTAAACTTGCAGAATATGAAATTTGAATTTTTTTTTTTTTCGAACGCATTATCAACTCAAGACCCTATTAAGCCACAAACTAACAGGTTTGAAACAAAAAATAACACACTTCAAAAAAAAAAATTGAGTTTTAACCAATTAAATAACTGAAATTTTAATCATAACCAATCAAGCATTTGAAGATAGTACAAAAGAACCCACACAAGAACACCAATATTAAGTAAGACATCTCATACGAGATAAACAGCAGAACCTTATCAAATTATCAAATCCACCAATAGAAGAAAGGTTTGCAACCCAAAAAATCTGCTGTTGACACTCGATTAATTCGCTCCTCATAAGATTAGTTCTTCAACTAGTCATCCAACTCTTATACTGCTGTGCTAATGTGTTTATGCTCTGAACTCGTTGTACTGGATTAGTAATAATCAAGATTCAAAGAACAGTCACCACCCAGATGCTTGATGATGAGTGACAGAGATACATGATCTCAAAATGGTATAGAAGGACTATGGGGCAATTTCAGAAGCTATGCGGCAAGGACTTGGGTATGTACATTGGGATGGCAAGTGTCTAGGTGTTAGACCTTCTTATTCTGTCCCTTAGATATGAATACTTGGATTGAAATCTCTTTATTCAGGAGTGGGCACAAATAGAAATTTATGTTAAAAGACAACACAATTACAATATTATTTTTCTTAGTATATATTCAACAATAATTTAATTAAATATCATGTGGCGAAAGAAAGGATCCTCATTTATTTCAAAACAGTGATTTCCTCTCCAATAGTAGTTTTTTGTTTTCCTTCTTCGATCATTTTGTCTAGAGTATCAGTGTCTCTCATTCAAGGTTGGTGCTAGACACATAAACTATACCCATAACCTGATCATGTCGCGTTGACATAAATATATCGAAGGGGAAAAAGGAGAGTCCATACAGCAAACATGGTAGAAAAGATAGGGTATTGAAAAAAAATATAGAAATAAAATGATTTAAAGAAATAGGTCTGAATATTGATTCCCACCTAAGCAAGAGAGGTTCAAGAAGCAGAATGAGAACATACTTAGATGTGGAAGTGATACTGTAACAAAAGATGGATTAAGACATAAGTGCATTACTCAGTGTACTACTACCTCCAGCAGTTGATGGCTGTGTTTATATTATATGGATGCTAATTTTCAGTTGATAAATCTGTCTCATCCCATAAATATTATGACTGCCCATTCATTGCAAGCCAAAAAAATGAATATGAATGACAAGCTGCCTAAGAACGTGTAATGTGGAAAAGCTTCAAATGGCTCAACAAAGTATCGAGAGAAAGTCAAGACAATATTCGACAGACAATATTCGACCGGTATAAGTTGATAACGACAGACATGAAAATCTTACTATGTAGCAAGTGAGCATAACCAAGTAATTAGTAAGATTGAACAATAAAATACCTCAAGGAATCCAATTCCCTTCTTTGCACTTTCCTGCCCAGCTCGTAATCCATGAGTCTGTGAACAGAGAAAATCAATTGGGACTACATATTCACCATGAAACTAGCAGATAGCATAGCAAAAACTCGATGTACAAACAGAAGGGGAAAAAAACAAATAATAATAATAATAATAATATATGTTTGTACATACAATTGAAGAACATTTGGTTCAGAAACTACTCAGGTCATTCTTTAAGTGTGAAATGGAAATGACTCACAAACTTCCATTTTTGTGCCTGCTAAACAAAATGCTACTTCCATTGAGAATATGTCTGTGAGAAATTATCCATACTTCCATTTTCAGATGGTAATCTTTGAGACTGACAACTGATTTTTTATTTGTTTTTTCCTTGTTCTTTCAAAAGTTTGGAACCCAGTATAGCCTTTCAAAGTTTCTCTTAGAACAAAGACAAATTTTAAAAGCAGATGTTATTTCCCAAGTAACTAAAAAATTGCCCGAAATAAAATATGTGGATAGGCAGATATGCACATGTTAGCTTGGAAAAAAAGAATCAGCAAAGAAGCAAAATAATCATTTAGAAGAAAAGAGCAGTTGTCGAATACATCCTGTTGGGTTATGGCTCATAATCCAGAAAGGAAGGCCCCGGGTCCAAAGGGGTTTAGGGTTTAGGGTTTAGGGTACGGTAAAGGATAATTTTGGTATTTTACCAGTACATATGAATTAGGTTTATATATACATCATTGTAACCCTAATTCATTGATAAGCGAAATACAAAGACTCTGGTGGACGTTGGTCAAATTGACTGAACCACGATAAATCCTGTGTGTTCTTGATTCTTTATTGTTTTATTGTTTGCAATTGATCTTTTGTTTCAACACATCCCAAATAAATACTTTCAAAAGAAGATATCGTGAATTGGTGTAAAAGGGATGACTATAAACTATATGTATATATATATGTAAACAATTTGGTATTGTAGCTAGTAATTATAGAATGAGCAGTGCAAAGCATGACTTATTTGCAGTTGGACAATGAGATGACCTATGATCACTGTCATTGAGATTCTTTCTTCATGCCATGGAGAATATGGAGCAAATTTCAATTGTGTTTTTCTCCACTCTTCTTAACGGTCCCCTAACAGCCTTCTTTCAAGGTAAGGAGGCCTTCTTTTTCCTCTTCTTTCCGTCATGCTCTCAGAGCATCATCCCAAGAAGAATGTTGACAAAGGTGCTTAGAGTCATCAAAACAATCTTCTATTTAAATTCCTAACAACAGTATCATGTTGATAACACAGAAAATATTTTTACTCGGGTTTGGAACAATTGTATCTTTAAACATTGAACAAAGGGATAAACAAGCTACAAATTTATTTCAAACTCGTAATTTATATAATCAAAGACAAGATAAAATATGTAGTGATTGGAAGTCCCAAATGTGCTATTTCAACAACCACCACCACCAAAATGCATTCAGTAATTTTTATTTTATTTTATTTTTTTTGGCAATAAAAAAATCCCCATTTTGCCATACTATCACGACAGTAATCTCCCAAACAAAAGCAGTACAACCACAAAGAATTACAATCATAATTCAAGATAATGAAGTCAAACCCATATATATATAAATTGAAATAATAATTAAAATTTACTAAATTATGGAATGGGCAAAAATTAAATTACTCAAAAAATGCGACAAAATTGGGGCAAATAAATTAGTACCAAACCTGCATAAGAAGCTTGATGCGGTCGAGCGGAGCGGTGACGGTTTTGGCGGCAGCGCCCGCAACGGCACCGGCGGCGAAGAGCGCGGCCTCTTTGGGCACCAAGGCGACCAGAGCTAGTGGATGGTCAAATAGCTGTGCCGTGGTTGGCGCGAACTCTCTCTCGTCCCTCTTTTCCGCCAAGGAAACGCAGGCGAAACCACCACCACCACCGTTTGGGTTTCTCAGCCACTTGCTCCGCCATTGTTGATTGTCCGGTGGTGGTTCGGTGGCGTCACCGTTAGAAGAGTCGAGACCTGGAATGTGTCGGCACACTAACATCGCTGTGTCGGTCCGAATCGGAACACAGAAAAGCTGGAGCTGAAGCTTTCCTCTGTGTAGAATGGCGAAAATGTAAGAGATAAGGCAATAGAGTACAATCTATATATGTATATGTGTGTATATATAATTACAGAGAGTAGGAAAGGGAAGACAATTAAGAATGAAAATGAAACCCGTATGTGATTTATTACCATCTGAGCTACCTCATTTATTCTGTGTGTGCTGACCTATACAAGTGCATGTAAACCTCGATTATTTTGACTTTTTTTTAATTAATTTATATTTGGGCAATTAAATAATTGTAGTAGTTAGAGAAATCCTTTAAAAGATATTCTGGTGTCTGTTGTCCGAATGTCTCATTTTTGGTGAACACTCTAAATAATGATAATTGTTTTAGTTGTAAACTGAAATACTTGGATTATCTCAGACAAATAATTTGTTTGATCATACCCTTTTGTGGTGTATTTATACTTATCTATTGACATTTATCTTTTTATTTAAATAATTATCTCAATATGTTACCAATAGGAATCAGAATTTATTTCAACATATTGAATGTCATTTAAGCACTTTCAGTTTTTAACTGCATTTACCACATATGTAATAAAAGCGATATAAAATTACCCTCGCCACCTCTAATATTTTAAATAATCTCCTATAGACTAAAGTGTGATACTTAATAATTTTTTTAAAAAAATATAGATATTAAGAAGTGTTATACTTTAATCCTATAATAATTTTTTAAGAAAGATAAGAAAATCATGTCATCACATTGTTGAACATTCTCAACCATTGAAGCTCATACGGCATGATTGTCTTTCAATACTCATGAGTCATGACCCGGTTGACTGTTTTTCAATACTCATTAAAAAATCAGCCCGTGACAATGTGCTTGCCTTGACGTTTTCGTGATAACTTATGCAACTGTCATAACATTATCAATAATAAAAACTTGAGGGCCTGTTATTTTTGTTGAAAATATTGACCACAGCCAAACATTGCAACAGTTCGTCAGTACATGCATATATACCTGCAGGCTATATACATAGCTGTATATAGATCATTTCTGAGTGCTTGTGGGAATAATCACCAGAGAGATAGTGAAGTCTTTAACTTTAACTGCTACTCCCAAAGGAACAAAGCTATTCAAGAATCAAAACAAGTATGCATTCAGAACCTTGGAATACATATCAGCAACAAAGCATGTTCTTGCAGTTCAATATACTTTCACTTTAATGTGTTCTTAAGCCACAGTAACACCAAAAAATACCTATTCCAGGACTTCATATGACCTCAAACCAAGGGCAACCAAAGTAGAAAATTCAACTAAATATACAAGCCAACTCAGCAACCATGGATATTACTTCTCAAATCTATATAGATTTCTCTAGCAGGTCTTCATAGCTTTCCTACAAGTAACATTGTCTCAGCAACTTTGCCGATTCAATGAATTGGCGTGTTGCCTCAAGGTATAGCAATTGTTGCTGACACCAAATTCAAAGTGTTTAAACATCTGTTTCACTTCAATACGATGTGCTTTATCATCGTTATGAATGATTTGAGATGTCAATAGCAAACTTTTCGTCAAGTCATCAGGAATAGGAAAATAACTCTCACAAGACTGGGGGGAAAAGAGAGCACCATCATAGAAACTATCTTTTTTATAAAAAAAATGAATAAATGTTAACGCGCAACTGTCCTTATAAAATCCCTAATTCAGTAATGAATAAATTTCCTTCCCAGAATAAACAGCAGTTTGGTAGAAAGCTCCACTGCAGGTGTTCATGAAGTTGTTAACAACCGTCTCATCCCGATTTTCTGCTCTGCAGTAAGCCTAGAAGGGAATTTGATATTGAACTTAATCCTCAAGTTCCCTCTTTTGGAAGGTTCCTTGGGGATGGGCATTCCCTCTCCCTTGACAATCTCTTCATAGGTGGGGTGGATAATAGCGTTGATAGGAATTGTCAGATTGCGCCCGTCAAGGGTTGTCAGCTGCACAGTGTAGCCTGTCAGAGCTTCTACAAGGGAGATCTTTACTGTGACAACAAGATCATTTCCGTCCCTCTTGAAGACATTGTGAGGCTTCTCGTCAATTATGAAGACAAGGTCTGAGGGTATAACACCTCTCTGTTCATTTCCCTTCTCTGGAAATGTTACTTTTGTTCCCTTCTTCCAGCCCGGTTTGATCTCAATTGTAAGAATTTCTTCAACTGTTGTGGGTCTCCTGGACAAAAGATAAATTGAATATTTAGTATCAATTGAAGAATAACATCCATGTACAGACAATTACTAAAAGTGCGGTTTAAATTTTGTTTACTTTGCCAATCGGATCTCTGCCATTCACACTACTAGTCTATTATATATTGCTACTCTTTGGTGGTACAAACCCCCAAGTTGGATTCTCAGAAATGAGCAAGATCCCAGCGGGAAACAAATCAGTAATAGCAAAAAGAAGGGAGATTTGGTGGCAGAGAAGGAATAATGGCACAACATATAAAGTAATACGAGCAACGGTTTCGGTCTAATAATGAAGAGTCAAGATCCTGGTATTAATCTTCCGAAGGAAAAAGGTTGAAGATTTCTATTGCAACAAAAAAAATGCATGCATGCATATATAAATATATATCGATTCTACTCTGAATAAAAAGATCACCGCACCAAATACACCACCCTTTTGTGGTTCGCAGGCTAAACCTGGTTTCAGTTTGCAGTTGTAACTCAGCGGGCTACATATGCTTTTAGTTTTAGCTGCATTTTTCCTGAGAAAGAAAATGTTATAGACAGGGAGGGGGGGAGAACCCTGTTGAGGCAAAAGAAAAAGGTTTTCCCCTATAAATTTCAGCTGTTTTTGGTAGGGACGAAAAAAAAAAAACACTTTTAGGCACCACAAAGGTTTTGGCCAAAGCTCCAGTCTGATACTTTGCGTGTGGAGTAGAAGTAAGAATTATTAGAAAGAGGAATAAGTGTGATTATAGTATAATGTATTCACGAAAAGTTCGTTTTAAAATTCTATTCCTGATTAGTATCAGACCTTCCAGCAGCCAGCACTTTATACTACTCTACAAGAGAAGTTAATTCATTGAAAGCTAGAGGCAATTAGAGTATATCCTATATTATACCCCCTCTCCAAAAACTATTATTTTTTAACAACCAAAATTCATATACATGGAATTCACAGCATAATTAGAAAAATCACAATTGTGTAGTTCAAATACAAGAAAGCAACACCAAGATAAGCACAACTGATTTACTGTTTTGTCATGGCATGACCCTCTCAAAGTAGCAGGTCCAAGTATTTACATTAGTCCACAATCTTCTAGATTAATGCCCTCCCAAAAAGGTTAGTATAACAAAGAAGTTTGAATGATAAACTCGATTATCTCTCTAACAAAAAACAAACAAACAAACATTTGAATAACTTCCAACAACAATATATAGACTCACACACACAGTTAACGCGAAACCTACTTAAACACAATTAAGTTACTGTTTTTCAATGGCATGAACCTTTCAAATGTAACACTTCTAATTATTTACTTTACTCCAGAATCATTTACATAAATGCCCTCCCAAAAAAGGTTAGTAGAAAATAGAAGTCTGAATGATAACTGTGTTTATCTCTCTACCGAAAAAAAGAAGAAACAAACATTTGAATAATTTCAAACACCAATATAACACACACACACAGAGTAATGATCTTGCTCGCTGGCGCGCACATTCAGTCAACCCCAACAGGATTCTGAACCGTTTGACATTGAACGGAATAAATGAAGAACTGCTTCAATTTAGCATCTTCTAGTTTCAAAAGGAACAAGCATCGACTCCGCATGAAATGCTATTAAGCCCTTTTGACTGAAATGACATTGTATCTCATTCCCTGAGTCACGCTATTCGTGTAAAAGGGTGGCAATCCTGCGCTCTGCGCGTATATCATTGAGAGCAGATGCGGCAGGGATTCACAAATTGTGTCCACAAATTGAGAGTGGATGCAGCAGGAATTCGCGAATTGCGCACTCAGAATTCACACACTCAATTTTGAGTACGAGGATTCAAATGAGTACCATTCATTTCTTGCCACGAGTCATCATGCATGTGTAAATGAGACCAGCCATGTAGTCCAATGCCCAGATTAAGTTTCCAACCATAAGTATATTATATAAAAAAGAATTATACAAGCCTCAAAACCGGGCCTTCGATATGAAAATGGGTACAACAGACCACTTGGCTACTGTTTGTTTTATAAATAGATACCACATTATTGTAAAATCATTATGAACCACACTACAATTATAGAAACATAAAATAACAATGATAATGACATTTAATAAACATATATAATCATATATCTTATAAGATAACTAAACATACATACAATATATATAATATCCAGGCGCTCTCAAGACGCACCCGCTCTCAAGTTATATCATAGTTTGACACTCTCGCGCTCCTGCTCCGGCTCCCCACTCTATGTGATTTATTAGCTCATGCTATAATCCAATGGAAAAAGCGGGTCGTCTTCCTTTGAGTCTCCAAATCTAAAAAGTAAGAAAGAGAATAGTAATTTATATATATATATATATAGATAACAGGGGTAACGGTAGCTCTTCCGTTCTCTGGCCTCAGGCTTGTTTTATAGCATTGTTTAGATTATTAAGCCCTTTACAAACGATTGCTTTTAGCACGGGATCGTACAAGAAAAAGATTTCAACCTAACATTCTTTCACAGATTTCAAAGAATTAGGTCTAGTTCAGCACCTCGATAACATACCCAGCCATAAGGTGGAGTGAAACGTCAAAGGAAAGGTGGAGTGAAACGTCAAAGGAAAGGTGGAGTGAAACGTCAAAGGAAAGGTGAATTGAATGCTGATCAATTAAGCCCATGATGCAGAAGGTAATGCAAAGATTTGGATAGTAGAGTGAAATATTGTCTCTTTGACAGTAATGGGAATCGAATATTTGCTAAATTAAGCCCATGATGCAGAAGGTTTTGCAAATGTTTGGATTGCATTTGGTGATAAAAGGAAAGAAATAACCAGGATTAATTGCGTACACTAAGTATCTATACAAATATATATGTATCTGAGTGGGTGGGTGGGTGACTGGGTGTGTGCAAGGCTTTTTCAAAGATTTGAAAGGATAGTAAGAAATCCACCAGGTGGTTTTTCCTTTTGAACCAGAACAGGCTATAAAGGAGCGGATTTTTTAGTGAATCCATCAGTTCAGAATCCTATCGCCGATGACTGAATATATGTGTCAGTGAGCAATGGATCGTCACTCTCTGCCTGGGTGTGTGGGTGTGGGTTTCAGTTCCATGATACCACGAACATGGGAATTTAACAAGCATAGTGTCAGCAAATTAAAAACAAAAAAGAAAACAGAGAACTGAAAAAGTGATCATTTAACCCCAATACCCCATTCCATGACGAAGTTGTTAGCTACCTAGTGAAATGACAAAATTGACCTCACTCTCTTAATTATAATTTTTAAGGTAAAAATTCACTCTCACACTTGACAATGTCCGTATTGTTTTAGAGAATGTGCGCCCTTATTTAATCGCAGATGGTGGAACGACGACGTTGTATTTGGCCATTACTCCATGACAATGTAGTCTCTGAAATTGCTAGGTTTCTCTATTCTATTTAAAAAAAAAAAAAATTGGCTTCTTTCTTTCCTCTCCTGTCCCATTATACTGGCTTTCATTTTTTACTTGATGGGAACAATTAACCAATTTTTCCATCTTTGGGATTTGGGTTTTCCTTGATATCCTTCTCACCCATAGATATCTATTTTCTTTGAACAGCAAGAAGAAGAAATTTATAGTTCACTTACTCTCCATGGCGCGAGGGAAATATGCTATCAGTAGAGAGGAAGAAGAAATGCATCAAGTGCCTTGGCTTATGGCTTGAGGATGACGCTCGAGTACCTTCAGTATGTCCAAATTTTGGGTTTTCTTTCCAGGACAAGGCTGTGAAGAAGATGACCACATGACAATAAAATACCCCAAATTTAAGCAAGGGTAATTATGTCATATACAGGGGCATTTTGGTCATATGGCTAGTAAGTTTTTGCAGGAGACACTCGCATGTAACTTTCCCATTAGTGTTTGATGGCAAACTTAAAGTGATGACTTTTGGAAGTTAACATGAATCATGATGATACTTAGTAAAAGGGGTCATTATGAATAAATTTGATAGTACAGGTGTGTATTATAATTAGCACCCAGTTCAAAATCTATATAATATATTCACAAACCACTGACAAATTCCTTCCAACTTTGAAGTTACTATGACAATAGGAAAGAAATGAATACCGGATATCTGTTTCAGGTTCAGTTTTAAGAAAGTAGATTGTAAGAAGATCTGCATTCTTTCCTTTTCCCAAATTCTCATTAATTACATGAAGAACACACGAATAACCAACTTATAGTTGAAATGTAAACTTAAAGTATACATGTAAGGTGTCTATATATATCATGCATGAAGTAGCAAGTGTCACCCTGTTTCAACACTCTGATTTGTTGAACAAAACTTCGCCAACTCTACACACAGGCACAACTACATGTTCGAAACCTCTATAAAGTGCTCCATGTTATAGTTTGTGCATCCACAAACAATCATTCAAGGCTGGTAAATCACAAAATACAAACTTCGTTACAGTTTTCACAAAGAACAAGGGAAAATAAAGTTGTTCTTTTAAGTACAAAAATTCATATATATCTAGACACAATGGAAAGTTCATAGAAAGTGACTTGCATGCCATAATCAATAAATCTTATAACGATTATCCTCTAATTTTTGCAGTAACATACGATAAAACCATATTTTCTTCGAGTACTTTATTGATACAGTTAGCTTTACCTCTAAAAGTAGATACCTTATCAATTGTTGATGACTGAAAAGCAATTTACTGTAAGCCGTGTAGATTTTCTATCGCGAGAATATGACCAGCAAACAATCGGCACATAAGTAATTCATTCGAAGCCAATCAAAGTAACTTCTTCATGCATATGTGAACACTATAGTGTCTATCATGTGCAAATATATGTTCGAGTATCAGATTATCAAATCCCCTAAACAGAAACACTAGATACAACCAATATCCATATTAACTAAAATTGTTCCTTTACAATGCGACATAAGATTATTCAATTTGTTCAACATAGGCCCTTCACTCAATTTAAGCAATAATGCAATGGAAGGAAACCCTAAATCCAAACTTCAATGTTTTTTCAAATAGTCCATATATCATAGATCATAAATATCTTACTCGAAAACTAAGCAATTAAGATTAGCATTGTAGCAATGTAGCTTACCCAGTAGCATCAATAACCTCTCTGGAAATCCTCATCTTCTTATTAGTCCCCTTGTATAGATCCTCCAAACTACACGGCTGTGTCCGCTCTATTGGCGCCCCCTTCCGCGGCACCACATTGCCGGACCCGTCACCGCCTCCACCCCGAAACGAAGCAAATATGTCATCAGTAAACATGCTCCTCGGAAAACCCGAAGTGCTAGCACGAGCCCCTCCCATCTCCCCCATCCCTCCGAACGGGCTCGAAAACCCGAAAAACTCCGAGAATATGTCATCGGCATTGCGCGGATTGAATCGGAACTGCGTCGAACCACCACCGTCGGATGGCCCGGCATAGCCACCTGCGCCGGGAGGCGGCACCTGTCCCTTCAATCCTTCCTCTCCGTACTGGTCATAGACTGCTCGCTTTTGTGGATCACTCAAAACCTAACAAACCAGAATACATATATATATATATATATATATATATATATATACACACATAAAACGATACAACATTATTGTAAATTGAATCGGAAAGAGGGGAAAATAAGCGCTAGGAAATTAGGGTTTTGTATAGATATATAGATATACGTACATCGTAGGCTTCGGAGATTTGTTTGAACTTGGCTTCGGCGTCTTTCTTGTTGTTAGGGTTTTTATCGGGGTGCCATTTCATGGCGAGCTTGCGGTAGGCTTTCTTCAAGTCGTCGTCTTTGGCGTTTCGGTCCACCTGAAGAAGCTTGTAGTAATCGACCCCCATGACCCCAAACACACACTAACACACACACGCAGTCTCTGTGTAACTGTGTGTATCTCTGGAGTTTTACGGTGCTATTGGGTGGTGAAGATGTGTAAATCAGAAACCAGGGAGGAGATCGGCCTGCGATAGTTTCGGGTATCTATCATAATTAAATTGATTTTTAGGGCTATTAAAATAACACTAGAAGGTTTGCATTTTAGGAAAATATTAATTTTAGGAGGTTAAAAAAATTGGTTGATTTTTAAGTGCATGACCTTATAAATTACACATTTAATTGACAAAATATGTCATATTTGAAATCACTATAATGTTACTCCGCTTATATTTATTTTTGAGACTTTGTAAAGATGATAATTAAAATTTTCTTTTAATTTAAAGATTTTATGTAGAAATGATAATTGAATTCTTTTATTTTAACTTATGAACTTTTCATAGAGATAAATTATTGTTCAGTTTGATTTCAATTCCTATTTTTAAGGAACCGAACCGTATCATGTACACCCCTAATTATTATCCATCTATGTTCAAATCACCTAATACCACATTTCTCCAAAAAAAATCAAAACCCATTTCTCTCTAATTATTATCCATCTATGTTCAAATCACCCAATACCACATTTCTCCAAAAAAAATCAAAACCCATTTCCCTCTCTAAACCAACAGTTTTTCTTAAAAAGTTAGGATGAGAATAAGAAGAGTTGAAAAATAAAAAACCTATGACTTGTTTTTTTTTTTTTCTTACAATACCAACTCCCTTCTAAAGTAAAAGAGGGTAAGAGGATCATTTCAATTCACTCTAGAACATTCTACCAACATGTTTTGTTGTAAATGCCAAAAAAATGCATGATACAAAAATAAATTTTTATTTAGATTTTGCTTTTTTTATACATAATTTTTTTGGGTTTCGAGCTCATTAGGGCAACATAATTTTGCTTACATTATTATTTCTATCTCTCTTACATCATTATCTTTATTTTCAAGTAATTTTAACTTGAAATGGATCTTCATCTTCGGACTTTTGGTGATCTTATTGGGCTATTAGCATGATGTGTCTGGAGATTTTCACACATATTTTTTTAACATAGGGCTTTTAGATCATTTCACACAAAAATTGACCCGACCTCTTTTCCGATGTATTAAGGGAGGGTAATGAAATTTTACAAATGTTGGAGACATTGGTTGTAATAAGACCTAATTACGGAGGAAGTTTGTGATATTTACCCCTAATACATTTATAGCACATGACAATTACATATAAACGCATATCAGGTATTGGGAAAATTATTGTATTGAATAAAGTTTCTTCTCCATGGCTCGACCTCTCAAATAAATTGCAGTGTTGAATCAATTGACCAATTTTTCTTGATTAATTGGGGAATTCAAAATTTATTATGACGTAGCTTTGACTAATATTTGCCTCCTGTCTAAAATAATACTTTATTCCACTAAGAAAACTTTGCATAATTCATTTCTATCATTTTTCTATGTATATATGTAATTACAATATGATTGTGTTGGTTGTTTTTTAATTTCAGTAATTTAAATTGATATAATAAGTAAAAAAAAAAAAAAAGCAATGAGAAATAAATTGGTGGAAAACAAAACGATGCGTGGTTTACACGCTCCTCTCTCTGTTTTTAGGCTCTTTCGGGTTAAATTGATGCCAGATCTTTCTCTCACCTCACATCTACTCTCCCCCTTTGCGAATCGAATTCAACCTATAATTTTCTTTATATATTATAGTATATAATTATATATGTATATATACAGTCAGATCTATTGAATTCAGTGTTGGATCATATTTATTGTTGATGGAAATGGCTTCGATCTCTTCAAGTCCTCGAACTGTAGAAGAGATCTTCCAAGACTATAGCGGTCGAAGAGCCGGCGTTGTTCGTGCTTTGACTTTCGGTACTCTATACTTTGTATTCACTCTCTCTGTAAATTATCAATTTTTTCTTGAATTTTTTCTGACTTTGCGACTTTGGCTTCTCTCAGATGTTGATGAATTCTGTGGACTTTGTGATCCAGGTAATTCTGAGTTTCAGGTCACTTTTTCCTGATTGCAGATTTGAAATTTCACTTGATGTTATTCATTTTTTTTGTTTTTATGAATTTATTTCGCAGATTTGATATTTATGTGTGTATATATGTGTGTGTTTATTGTAGAAGTTGAGAGTTGGAGGCTTGATTTGGACTCAATTTGATTGTCAATAAAATTGGAATAAAATATGGGTTTTTGAAGTTTTACATTTTTTAACTGTGGAGAATTAGGGGAAAGGATGGTAGTGAAACTTCATTAAAGTTCAAATTCTTCTTCTTTTTGCTCTTGTAGGAGGATTATTTATTATTTTATTAATGGTTTGGATAGAAAGGGAGAAAATTTTGAATTTAAAGATTTTTTGGAGTCATTTTTCGTACAGTTGAAAGTTGTATGGATCTACTCTGAATCCCTCTGTGTGGTGTTTTTAACAAATGGACCCTTTTGGTTTCTTGGTAAATTTAATTCATTTGATTACTTTGTTGCTGAACCAAATTGTCTAGGAGTAAATTTGCACAATTTTTCTCATAATTATATCTGTTTCCTGTGTTCCATGGGACCTTTATGTTTCCTGTGTTCCATGGGACCTTTATGTTTCCTGTTCATTGGGTTTTATCTTTTGTCTATGTTTTCTTTTTTGATTTATTAGAAAAGGAGAATTTGAGTCTGTACGGACATCCAAATGAGACCTGGGAAGTATCTCTTCCGGCAGAGGAAGTTCCTCCAGAGCTTCCAGAGCCTGCTTTAGGAATTAATTTTGCGAGAGATGGCATGGACAGGAAAGATTGGCTTTCGCTGGTTGCTGTTCATTGTGATTGCTGGCTGCTTTCTGTGGCGTTCTATTTCGGAGCTCGGCTTAACCGCAATGAAAGGTACGTTTCTCCCCTTTATGTTCAGCAGTTGGAAGCAATAATTACCTCCACCTTCTCGAGCTGGGGTTTGGGGAATGTTTTTTGACACCCCTGGAGTCACCCTCATGTGCTTTCTTACCGTGGTGTCACCCCTTGTCATACCTACCACATGTGGTTGCCAAATCTTTTGTTCTTCCCTTCGGAGTCTATCCTAAATATTGTCATGTATCCATCGTGTTATGAGTTCAACCATTAATATCACATAATTATGCCAGCTTTCCTATTTCTGCAGAAGCATTAAAACACACCATTTTCTTTTCCCATTTTAGAGGTCTCACCAACTTCCTTTTCAAATCATTTCCATTTTAAGTTGGTTGTTTAATGGGATGGTTATATCCCTCACCCAATCATTTAACATCTTTTGTGGTTGTACATCAAATTTTTAATTCCTTCACTTTTCTCTCATTTTTGTTTTGTTCCTATTTCTATACTCCTTTATTGTTTGCTTTTCTCCTTGTACAAATCAAAGAGTGTCATACACGCTACCATTGTCAATATCATAACTAATATATATGTGGGTGGGTGTGGGTGTGTTTGTGCTAGCTAAGATTACAAATTTCAAAATAGAATAACATAAGAAAAATTCAAAAATGAGTAAAATATGATATGTGAAGAAAACGTATCATGTGTTAATATCAACATCCTATTAGCTATATTATGTGTTATTATTGCAATTTGATTCTATGAACAAATTACAAATGTAGATATACTACGACTCTAACAGCATAAAAACAAAAACACACATAATGAGGTTGAGAAAGAAGTTCATACTCTTTAGATCCCACTCTCATCTCTCTGAGTTATTATGGAGCCACCACTTGTCAAATCTGTTTCTACACCCGGGTGTTTTGCTTGATTGGGCTCCACTTCAAGTAAAAGGCACCTTCTTCCCGGATCTACCATTTTAGCCCTGGTTTCTTCCTTGTTCCCTGTCCCACAATTGTCTTGTTGAGAGTAAGAATGCAAGGACAATTGTATCTCCATCCCTTTCTTCTACTTTTGGTTCGGCCACATAATATGTCACCTTGTATGGAAATACACCTTCCTCTTCTCCACTCTCTCCTCGCTCTCCAATCACAGTCTTTGTTTCTTTTGCACGACAGCCACATTTCTCGTGCTATGTTGCTCTCTGTCTGTGCTGTCTCTAGTGGGATGGCAGTGTATTATAAATGTATCATGCAACACTTTCTGAGTAATGCTTGCGTTAAAGGCAACTATTTTGTTTTCTCAGGAAACGTCTATTTAGCTTGATAAATGAGCTGCCCACCGTTTTTGAGGTTGTAACAGAGAGAAAGGCTGTAAAAGACAAACCCAGTGCAGATAGTGGAAGCAAATCTCGGGGCAGCACAAAGGTAAGGTTTATCAAACTTGGTTTAGGTTATCTCCTTGTTATCTACTTTTCTAGGGTCAGAGAGGTGTACTGGAAAATACTGTATACTGAGATATATATATCATTGATGTTTATTGTCGTAATGATACTGAAGTAATGCATTGTAAGATGAATGAGGTTTCTAGATTAAGATTGATTTAGGAAAAACACAATTTCTTCAAGTAAATCTGTTTTCATCTTCTTATTAAATATTGAAACTCTAAAAAACACTGCATCCATATCTTTGTAGTTAATTTGGATTCCTTTATCTGTAGAGATCAAGTGATGGACAGGTGAAAAGCAACCCTAAGTTGGTTGATGAAAGTTATGAGGAGGAGGAGGATGAACACAGTGAAACCCTATGTGGAAGCTGTGGCGGAAATTACAGCGCAGATGAGTTCTGGATTGGCTGTGACATCTGTGAGAGGTGGTACCATGGAAAGTGTGTGAAGATAACACCTGCCAAGGCCGAGAGTATAAAGCAATACAAGTGCCCATCTTGCAGCATGAAGAGGGGTAGGCAGTAGTAATCACAAAAGGCGAACGGAAAGGGATTAACAGCATTGGTCCGGTGGCTGACAAAAGTAGTATAGCAATATTACAGCTTAAATGATTGTAATAGTATTGTTGTTGTGATGCTTATTTGTAGCTGATACTTTCACTGGGTGGAAGTTTGCCTTCTTCCCTGTTGAATCCTTGTTCCAAGTTTTTCTTATGAATAAAGATATTGTAGCTTGTTGTATATGTTTCTTTACATGCCTAGCTGTTTGTCATCATTTACTTAACTGCGGACACTACGCCTGTGACTTTGGTACTGCGTCCCTTGTCGAGCTCAGATTGTCTTCTAAAGAAAAGATATATCTATCTATCTATATATATATAGAGATATGAACCAGTGATTATCCGATTGACAAACAATATAATGATCTTGTATTTACGATGACGGATTGTTTTTCGATGGATGTATTAACCTTTTCTGGAAGCAAACAATCCCTCGACGCAATGTCAAGATTGATCCATGCCATGCCACTGAGAGAAATTATTGGTTACAACGATGAGACCATGTCAACCTTACCAGGTCATTAGGCTGACATGGTATCACCATCCAATAAAATCAAATTTTTTTGTCAGTTCAGTAATATAATATATAAGGGAAAAAAAGATGCAATACCATGTTTATCACAATCATAAGGATTAATATAGATTGTCTAAAATTTAATCCGTTGGTTTTTTTTTTCCGTTTAATTAGAAGAACAAATTAACTATTCTCACTTCTTCTGCTTCAATCTTTCATATGTATCTTAATTTCATCTTAAAATTCTCCCTTCCTTTTCATTCTACAAACAAAAACCCTCCACATTATTCTTTTTTATTTATTTATTATTATTTTATAAGTTATATAAAAGATCGCAACATATATATATATATATATATATATATATATATATATAAATATATAAATTGTTTTAACATATATCTATAAATATATATATATATATAAAGAAAATTGTGTATTAAGGAAGGGAGATAATTAGATTGAAAACGAAAATATTAGATATATAAGAGTTATACTATATATTAAATACTAATGTATTTGTTTAAAGAGAGAGAGAGAGAGATGAGTGGGTTTTTTTTTTTCTTTTCTATTTTGTGCATATATCATAGTGCTAAGCTGGATAATACATATGCAAAGAGATTTAATTTTATTGCATGGTGATGATAACATGTCAGCCTAATGACTTGGTATTACCGTTGTAACCAATAATTTTTCATGCCACTGATGTCTAAAATAGAAATTTCCAGATACCCTGTTTCTTTTGTAACTAACTGAGAAACAATCTTGAGAAAATTACTATCTTAAATCATTCGTACATTAAATTTTGTGCTTATAAATCTATAAATGTATACAGTTTAGCAAGATACACTGCAGGTAATGTAGCATATGAGAATCAAGATTCTCATCAATTTAGTGTTACAAAAGAAAAAATAAAATAAAAAATACACTCCATAGCTTCTGTAGTGCTCTGCTTCATTCTACTTTCTGACTATCCTGCATTTTATCCCCATTTTCGGCGTTCCCATTGCTTGATTTTTCTGAAACAAGCTGCCCAACCTTTACATACTTCTCCATGAACTTGTATTCCCAATCCTGCAAAGCTTCAAGCTCAGAAGCACCAAGACCATCAATGTTCCCAGTAAGATCTCGAGGGTCGAACGACATAAGAGCTAGGGCTCTGCTTGCATCCCTTCCAGCGAACATGGCATATGGTCCACCAGGACCATAAAACATCCTGCTCATAAGGTCGGTAAAATTTTATGCTCCTTTGGTTACAATTATGCAATTTCAAGAAACAAATAATAACAATAATGCAAAAATAATGAAAAGGGAAGAGGGAACATTTTCCTTCAGGTTGGAAGAGCCAGAAGCAACATATATATGTTAATATATATATATATATATGTACACATTTCAGAATCCAGGTAAATCAAAAGAAAGACTTCCAAACATGGATAAATCACTTATAAAAAAAATAAAAATAAAAAGGCAGAATTTTCTTTTTGACCATAACAAAACTTGAAAACATTTCAGAAAATATACTTGGTGATATAGCAAGAATCGAAATTGAACATGGTGGGATCAAACTCATCAAGAAGGTTAAGAAATAGGGCAGTTTCGTTCAAGGTCCTGCCTGATAACCATTTGTTTTTCGTCAATGGTTTGGTTGTCTAATATTTCAAAACAACAAACAAGAATATCTTTGCTGCCTGTTTCCATTCTTTCTTGAACAGCTTCACTACATAAGCTGACATCAGCCAAATTTTCTTCGCTGAAGGAAACAGTAATTTGCAGCACTTGCTGGAAGCAGAAAGATTCTTCCAATTCCAAAGTTGAAAAAGTACCCAATCATGTTTCAAAAATTCCCTTTGAAGCACAAGATTCTGGTTGGACAGGAATAAAAAAGGAGTTAATAGAGGCTCTACGCCAGTACTCCCTAGCGGTTATCCTATATCTATCTCTGAAAGGGTATGGGTTCCATCAACTCTGGAAAATGGTGTAATGCAACCCATAGTAAATCAATCGACATCAATTAAAAACATTTCGTAAGAATAGCAATGGCTAATTATGGAGAGGATGATTCATATTATTCATGTCCGAGTAATTTGGTTCACTCGTTGAAAGGTTACGTTTGGGATTGGTACACCAACCTTAACTCAATTCTATAGATAGTAATAAGCGATTGGAGCTATGTCTTCAATTGCTTTTATAACACTGGGTGCATGTCAGCATGATTTACACTTGCCAACACTTAACAACAGAAGGATGACCCTGTTAGCGGCTATAATGGTAGGGAACTCCAGAATCTCGAGCTTCCATCATAAGAACACACTTTTCGAAACATCTTCTATAGAGAAGTGCACCCGAAAACATGAATTAGCACTATCCACAAGACAGCATGCTGAAGACCCCTGATTAATAGTTTACATGACTAGTGACATGAAGCCCAGCAATAAAAGGAAAGATCATCCTATATAAGGTTCACATGGGAAGAATAATGGGAGCAACTCTACCCAAGTTCAACTGTACGAAAGGATCTCATAAAAGGTCAAGGAAGATATCAAATTGGTAATACTTCAAATAAGAAAATCATCTTCCAAGTATCGTATAAGAACCCTTTACTTTCGGACTCAAGGGTTCCATCTCGGATTGATAGGTTTCAAACAAATGTAGTTAAGGTCAATCATGAAAGAATATAGGAGGACTATATGAACAGAATTGTGCAAAATCATTTGTAATCCATACTGCAATTAGGGATGGCAACGGGACAGTTTGAGGCAGTTTTCTCAATCTCCATAACCAAAACCGATTAAATCCCCCACCCTCATAATCGCTCCAACAATGATGACATAATCTCCCTTCACCCCAGAACCTCCCTGCCGCGCCCTGATAAATGTTTTTTGTTTTCTTTTTTACAAAAAAAAATAAAAATGCAAGCAATACCATGCACTGTCTAAAAAGGTAGAATTGAGGTTATATATGTAGGTTATTTATGTAATGTATTTAAAGTGTATTATGGTAAATTAATATAAAATTTTCAAAAAATCTATTAATACTATAATCGGTACCGGGCGGGGAGGCTACCCGAGTCCTGACACAAAACCCCCATCCCGTGCCTCAAAATACGACCTTTTTTTCCATCCCCGCCCCATTTAAATAGATGGTTCCCCAAAGCCATTTTAAACGGGGCAAATTGTTGTTGGAGCGGTATTTTTGCCATCCCTACCGACAATTATTCAAATTGTGCAAACATTGCCATAATATATTTATCCAAATCAATTCTTAAAGTATTACCCATTTCATATTCAAGCAAATCAAAGGACCAAACAATCAAATTGCTGATGATGATGATGGATTCAATTAATTATTAAAACCCCTTATTTTCACATCCATTTTATTATCCAAATATCAAAATATTACCAATATCATAGTCAAGCAAAGGAAAGGACCAAACACCCAAATTGCTAATGATGGGTTTAATTCATAATTAAAGAAACAATCAAAACTAACATCAGAACTTCAGATTTAAACTTCTTTCACTTTCAAATGCATTCATTAATCATCAAATCAACCCTTAAACTATTTCTTTTCAAAAAAAAAAAAAAAACCCTTAAACTATTACCCATTTCACATTCAAGCAAAACAAAGCACCAAACAATCAAATCGATGAAGATGGGTTCAATTCATTATCAACTACTAAGAAGAAAAAAAAACAGTAAGTAATGTAGATTATCCAAAATCAACCCTCAGATTATTGCCCATTTCATATGCAAATGAAGCAAAGCACCAAACAATCAAATTGATGATGATGGGTTCAATTCACAATCAACTGCTAGTCTACTAAGAAGCAAAGTCAGTTAAGTACCTAGAGCGAGAGACATCGTAGATTTGCCCTTTGATGGCCATCAACAAGGGCTTGTTTGGATCAGAACCGTCATAGGCCTTCAATTGCTCCTCCGTGACCTCGTCCCCGAGCTTGACTGGCTCGCGTGGCGCGCTGTCCCTTTTGACGGCGGCGTAGTCATTGGCGGCTACGAACATCCCGCAGACAACTTTGTAGACCACCACCATTAGGGCGGCGATGGTGAAAAACGCCGCCGGTGAGAGCCCAGTGTAGCCCGTGATTGAATCCATCACCGTTGAGTACAAACCCATTTTCTAATCTCCTTTTTCTTGTTCCGTTGAGAATTGGGAGACACACCGTAGAAATGAACTGAATGGATGATATATATATATATATATATATATATTATACACATGTACAGGTTAGACAGCCAAAATAAAGATAGGTTGCAGGGTGGTCTTCAAAAGCCACCTACCAACTCCCACAATATTGTAAATTCTTTTTCTCTATTGTTATATGGGTTAACTCTTAGGTTTATTTTAACTTCATTCACATCCTCTCAGACTTGTAAATTTTCAATCACACCCCTTATGATATGAAATATTTAAAAAACCCTTAAACTAAATATTCCTTAAATCAATTTAATTCTAAAATATTATTAGTCCTATATTCAACCATAACCATATATCCAAACACCCCAACCCCCAGCCTCCATATATCTATAAAAAAAAATTTGAAAGACCATATGCAATTTTTATGAACTTATTCAATAAATAAATAATTTTTTGGGATACTAAAAGAATTTTTAAAATTTTTGAGAGGGTCTATATGCAATTTTATGAATTTATACATATAATATATAATTTTTAGGTAATAAAAGCAATTTTGAATAAATTTTTGGGATAGTAAAAGAATTTTTTTAAAATTTAAGAGGGCCCATATGCAATTTTATGAATCTATACATATAATATATAACTTTTTAGGGTAATAAAAACAAAATTTGAAAATTGTGGGAGGGGCATGGCCCATACATAGCTCCGCGAGCAGACACATATATACATACATTTATATATATATATATATATATATAACAAAGGAAGCTGATAGAAGTAAACCCAACAAAACCCACCTACGGTTTGGATCTACGACATCATAGCACAAAATTTTGGGTTTATATATTTATATAAATATATATATATATATATTCTATATGCGTGTGCAGATGGTTGGTGGTTGGGCGGTGTGGTGGGAATGTTTGGATATGTGAATAAAGGTTTTTGGATAGGAGAATAAATTCGTTTCCAAACACAATCTGAATAATGAATAATATATTGATGCTAATTTTGTTGAAAGTAAAATTTAAATTGGTCAAATAAAAATTCAAGCAACCCATGTATTATTTATGGGGTTATCATGGATGTTTCTTTCTAGTCAAATAAGGTTTATCAACTTTAGTAGGTGTGTTGTCATTCTTGACAAAAATAAAACTTATGTAATGTGTCTGTATCAGTTTATTGTGTGTTTAAGATTTATAAGCCTATAAAAGACACATGTAACCATTAGTTTCATATCAAGCAATCTTATAAGGAATTCTTTCATTAGTTATCTATTTTTCTCATTTATATTTTGTTTTCCATAAATTCTAGTGTGATAATAATCTTGTGACCCAACAAGTGGTATCACAGCCAACGATCCCGAAATTGCAAATTGAATCATGTCTGCAAACAATTTGATTCATTTACAACTTCCAAAACTCACCGGAAAAACTTACAACAGTTGGTCCGTCCAATTGAAAGTATTTTTATGGTCCCAAGATTTGTGGAATTTGGTGGAGACCGGCTACATCGAAGTAGCGGACTCAAAAATATTTAAGGCGTTAAAGAAGGAGGAGAAAGATGCGTTGATCGAGATCCGGAAAAAAGATCAAAAGGCATTATATGCCATTTTTCAAGCCGTAGACGAGTTGGTATTTGAAAAAATAGCGGCGGCAGAAACAGCACACACGACATGGGATATTTTGCAAAAATCCTACAGAGGCGGTGATCGGGTCAGACGAGTGCGACTACAAATGTTAAGAGGTGATTTCGAATCTCTAACCATGGGTGATTCGAAATCAACATCGACGTACATCGATCGGGTGCAATCCATCGTTAATCAATTAAAGGTTAATGGAGAAACGATTGATGATCAAAAGATCGTGGAAAATGTTTTAAGATCTTTGACCACAAAATTCGATTATGTAGTGGCAGTGATTGAAGAAGCGCAAGACATATCAACCATGTCCATCGAACGGTTGATGGGTTCATTAGGCTCCCACAAGCAAAAGATGAACCAAAAGGCCAATAACTCTAACACGGAGCAGGCGTTGCAGAGCATATTTGTTTCCATAAATCGAAGGGGTGGTCAAGGTCGGCGAGGTCGCGGACGCAGTCGTGGCAGAGGAAGAAATGACTATGGAGGTCGCGGTGGTAATACCGAAATATGTGACAAAACCAACGTCAAATGCCATCGGTGTCAACGGTTCGAACATTACAAAAATGAATGTCGAACCCATATACCGAACGAAAAGGGTGAGTATGCAAATCTTGCTGACACAGAAGAAACCATAGCTCTAGCATGCAACGATGTTGGGTCAGATGACGCATGCACAAATATATGGTATTTGGATACCGGATGTAGCAACCACATGTGAAGGAGGAAAGAGTTATTCTCACACTTGGACGAATCATTTCGCGGTGAAGTGAATTTTGGAAATCAATCCAAAATTCTTGTAATGGGCAAAGGTGACGAAAAAATTCTATCGAAAAATGGCACCGATGTCACTATTGTTGTTGTTTTTTTTGTGCTAGTGATGTTCTGGAATTTATTGAGTATGGGACAACTTTCAGAAAAGGATATGATATTCATATTTTGGATGGTGTGTGTACCGCTCATAGCAAAAGCGGGAAACAAGTGGCAAATGTGCAGATGATAAATAATATAATGTTCCCATTAGATCTTTATACAAAAACTGAGGTAAATCTGATGGCGAGGTCAAAAGATATCAATTAGTTATGACAACTTCGGTTCGGTCATCTAAATTTTCGAGGCTTGAGACTCCTGGTGCAGAAAAACATGGTAACGGGGTTACCACTAATCGATGCTCCTGATCACCTGTGTGGAGGATGTCTTATCGGAAAACATCACAGAGAATCTTTTCCAATTGGAAAATTGCGAAAAGCCAAACAATCGTTGGAGTTGGTTCACACGGACATATCTGGACCAGTTGAGGTAGAATATCTCGGGCACAAGAGGTATGTTCTATTTTTTGTATATGATTTTTCTAGAAAAAGTTGGGTGTATTTTCTAGAACAAAAATCAAAGGCGTTTGGAAAATTCAAAGAGTTTAAAGCTTTTGTTGAAAAATAAAGTGACTTTAATCTCAAGACATTGAGATTGAACAGAGGAGGATAATTCACCTCTAGCGAATTCAACAATTATTGCAAATCACAAGGGATAAAACGCCAGTTAACCGCCAGTTATACACCTAAGTAGAACGATATAGCTGAAAGGAAAAACAGAACCATTTTTGAAATGGTTAGAAGTATGTTGAAAGCCAAAAGTTTGCCAAAGTCTTTTTGGGCAGAAGTTGTTGCATGTGCTATATATCTATTGAAAAGGTGTCCAACAAAGAGTGTTTTGGGAAAAACTCCACATGAAGCATGGAGCGGTAGCAAACTGGATGTTTCACTCCTACGAGTATTTGGGTGCGTCGCATACACTCATATACCAGAACAACGAAGAAAGAAACTTGATGACAAAAGCCAAAAGTGTATCTTCATCGGCTACAGTGAGGTAACTAAAGGTTATAAGCTTTATAATCCTCTCACAAAAGATGTTATTGTAAGCCAAGATGTCCAATTCATCGAGGATGATACTTGGGCATGTAATCAAACACCATATACAGAGCAACATGTCATCATTGAAAATGAAACAGAAGAAACAAGTGATCGCTCTTCACCAGGCAATTCATCACCTTCACCAGCATCTTCACCGGCACCTGCAAGCCGTCCAAAATGAACGCACGTGATGCTTGCACATCTTCAGGATTATGTGGTCACAAATGATAATGATGAGGATTTTACTGATGAAACTATAATAAATTTTTCCTTATTCGCAGATTGTGATCCAGTTTCATATAAGGAAGCAGGAAATGATGAGCGGTGGATCCAGGCAATGAACGAGGAGATTCATGCAATTGAGAAAAATGATACTTGGGAGCTAGCTTATTTACCTGTCGAAAAGAAGTTAATTGGTGTCGAGTGGGTGTACAAGACGAAGTATAGACCCAATGGTCGGGTGGACCGATTAAAGGCGAGATTGGTAGTCAAAGGCTATAAGCAGAAGCCATGAATTAACTACTATAAAGTATTTGCGTCAGTGGCAAGGATGGATAAGGTCCGAATAACTGTAGCACTTTGAGCTCAAAACAGGTGGAAGATTCATCAGATTGATGTCAAGTCCGCATTTCTCAATGGCGTTCTTGAGGAGGAGGTATATGTTGACCAACTGGTGGGCGTCGGGTGTGTGCAAAATATGTGGTTAAAAATGACATATTAACGACACTTTAGGTTTTACCCTTCTGCAAGCGCACATATCAATTGTATATAGTTTTGCTTCAGTAGGGGAATATCGATCCCACATAGACGAGGATTGTCCACTTTAATAGTTTAAAAACACTGAATTATAGTTTCTAAAAAGAGTTTGATTTTGTGAATTATCTAATAATAAGGAAAATAAAATATAAAATGATGATAAATAATGGTTGTGATTCATAGAGAAAAAAAACTAGGGTTTCCTCACTCCACCACTAACCGCATAACATAGTCCAAATTCTATTTCAATTGCATGAGGGCGATCCATCGACTGTGAATCAGGTCACACCGCGCCAGCAGTTTGACCCCAAAAAGGATTATTCTCAACCGGATCGCGACAACCCATCTCAAGACTAAACTGATTAGTGCGTGTCAACTACTAACAAAAAGTAAGTGCAGAAAAGTAAATTAAAGCATGAAAATAAACTAAAACATGTCTATATCAGTTTGTCAGGGCATGACCTATGTCAACCTAGGGTTTCGAGTTTTATAACCACCATTGTGTAGAAAATCACAGATTAAGCATTCGAGTTCAAGCCCATAGTGAATAATTGTGATTGTGTAAGATAAATATATTCGAAAAGTCTAAGACAAGAATCAATTCAAATATATAAACTTGTATCACAAATAAAAATGATCTCTCATCTAACACAATCATCACAGTATAGTCACAGTTTCCCCTATATACAATTGAATATAAAATTAGATCTACATTACTTGGTTAAGGTTTTGCGAGAAAACCCTAAATACCGAATTAGTTGATCATGACTGAGAGAATCTGCATTGTCGGTGTAGAAACACTCTCCATGGCTTTCTTCTCCGGATCTCTAGATATTTAATGGTGGTTTTCTTCAATGGAAGTAAGTCTTCAATGAACGTGCGTGAAAATCAGAACCAGGACCAGCCTCCCAAAAACAATACTAAAACTGAACTAAACCCTAAACCTAACTCTTTCATATTTATATAAAAGTGAGGGAAACCCTAATGGTTGCCCTTTTATGTAATTTCATAATATATGAATAATCTCTATAAAATCTCATGTAAATATGTGTATAAGCCTGTATGTAAAGGTCTGGAATCACCGATTACTTGAAATATCAAAGTAGGGACAAAATTGGAAAATTCTGAAACAACTCCGAAACAACTTCAGCACGTAAAGGGATCACGTGGCCACAAGGTGGGATCCTACGCTCTTGATCTACGCTTGGGCGTAGGTATAGGGCGTAGGCTACGCTCTTGAACTATGTTTGGGCGTAGGTCTAAGGCGTAGGGTACAAACCAAAGCATAGCTTAAGAGCGTAGCTCAGGTCCAATCTGCCTCCTTTTCTTTCTAACGACGTAAGGTATGATGCATCTTTTGTGTAAAAACTCGTCTTTTCATATTTGAGCTAGACTGGTCGCCTTTGACTCCTGATGTTTTTTGGTGAAGTAATAATGTCTGAAAAATAACATTTTTGCCCTTTGGTGCGATAACGATGTCGAGAAATGACCATTTTGTCTTCTGGTAGTTATTATTTGCTCTAACACGCCTTTTGATTCCTTTTTCGAGATAAAAATGTACATGAACTCAGTTAATTCACCGAGATTAGCTATGTTTATTCATTAAGCTCCTGAAACATGCTTACACACACAAACGGGATAAAAATACCAAGTAACGGAATGTAAAGACATAACAAACGCAAGATAGAAATGAAAAATGACCAATATTGAGCACCTATCACCAACCACCTGGTTTTCTTAAAAGAGGTCATGAAAAATAAGTGTACCGGTTGAAGAAGGCGTTGTACAAACTGAAGCAGACACCACATGCCTGGTACACACAGATCGACATATACATGCTAGAAGATGGGTTCCAAAAATGTCCTCATGAACACACATTTTATATCAAATCAAAGGCTTATGGTGATATAATGATTGTATGCCTTTATGTTGATGATTTGATATTTACAAGAAATTGCGAGGCGATGTTTACTGAATTCAGGGAAGCGATGACTCGCCAGTTCGAAATGACGGATATGGGATTGATGGCATATTTATTTTACAAAATAAATATGCAAATGATATTCTCAAAAAGTTTCATATGGATTCAGTGACGCCAATTCGGACTCCAGTGGCAGAATGTTTGGAGATGAGGAAATAAGGAAACGGTGAACTGGTAAACCTAACATATTTCAAAAGTATAGTCGGTAGTTTACGCTATTTGACTTCCTCTAAACCATATATTGTTTATGGTGTAGGGCTTATCAGTCGGTTCATGGAAACACCTCGACAATCACATCTACAAGCAGCAAAACGGATCTTACGGTACATGAGTGGTACTCGGGATCATGGAATTTTTTATACATTTTCTGACGATTTCAGTCTAGTAGGCTATACAGACAGTGATTGGGCAGGTGATGTGGAGACTCAGAAAAACACTTCCGGGTATGTTTTATATTTGGGAGAATGAGTGTTCTTTTGGTCCTCGAAGAGGCAACAAGTTGATGCATTGTCAACTGCGGAAGCGGAATACATGGCAGCTACATCGGCAGCATGTCAAGCTGTATGGTTACGCCGCATGCTGGATGAGTTACACTACGAACATGGAGGTCCGACCAAAATCATGTGCGGTAATAAGTCAGCAATCACACTTGCTAAAAATCTAGTGTTTCATGGTCGAAGTAAGCATATTGGGATCAAATATCATTATATTTGAGATTTGGTCAAAGATGGAGAAATCGAACTAGATTTTTACAGGTCAGAAAATCAAGCGGCAAATATTTTGACTAAACTGTTAAAATCTGAAGTGTTTGAAAAACTGAAGAATATGCTCGGGGTTGTTAATTTCAAATATCAATTTAAGGGAGACTGTTGAAAGTAAAGTTTAAATTGGTCAAATAAAAATCCAAGCAACCCATGTGTTATTCATGGGGTTGCCATGAATGCTTCATTCTAGTCAAATAAGGTTTGACAATTTTAGTAGGTGTGTTGTCATTCTTGACAAAAATGAAACACATGTAATGTGTGTGTATTAGTTTATTGTGTGTTTATGATTTGTAAGCCTATAAAAAACAGATGTAACCATTAGTTTCATATCAAACAATCTTACAAGGAATTCTTAGTTCTCTATTTCCCTCATTTATATTTTGTTTTCCATAAATTTTAGTGTGATAATAATCTTGTGACCCAACAAATTTAAATATTAAAATAAAATTTGAGGATGATGTCATGTCTGAAGGGGTATAAATTATGTGAATTTAAAACCATAAGGGGTGTAAATGAAAATTTTCAAACTTAAAAGGCCTGATTAAAATAAATACAAACCTCACATATGTAAATAAAATTAATTCTTATTATATTTCACTAGTATGATGTTATTACATGGTAACTACTAAATAATTTTCTTAGAAAGGTTTTGAGTCATAATTAAAAAATATATATTAATATGCTTCAAGCGGGGGATTTGACTTCAAGTGGGTGGGGTGAATTATTCGTTGTTCGACCTAAAAACTTTAGTTAATGAATATGACCAACATCCACTCGTTATATATCTCATTCATTTTTTCATCCTTATCCGATGTGAGACAACAAATAAACATCTTCTAACAGTTATCCTCTACGATATAATACGCGTTATTTTATAAAACTATGAAGTAATATTTTATTTTATAAATGTCATTTACTATTTGTAATAATTTTATGTGTTTTATCAAATGCATAATCAGTTTAGATTCAAATTACACTTTTTTTTTATATACACTACTACATTCTTATTAGGGCAATTATCAAAAACCCCTTCATGGTTTCAAAATTGTTCAAAAATCCTCATGTAGTTTGAAAATCCCCCATAGTTTCATATTTGATCAATTTGCTCTATTTCCTCCAATTTAAGATGAAACTGCCCCTGAAACCAGATGGGGATTTACTGAAAATTTAAAAAACAAAAACAAAAATCTAATTCTTAGATTGATTTTTTTTATTATATATATTTCAGGCTTAAATTATTTTATATCTTGCCCTAATTGTTAGTTTGAAAATAAAATATTTCGGCGTTAATTTTTTATTTCGACATAAATCAATTTTTTCCTTTCGTTTATAGTAAAATATAAAAAACAAAATTTAAAAACAAAAAAAACAATTTAATTAGTAGTTTGAAATATATTTTTTATCTTTTGGACTTAATTTTTTTTATATATATTTTACACTAATTGGTAGTTTTAAAAAAAGTTCGGTACTAATTTGTTATTTCAGCATAAAATAAAATAAAAATCGTTTATAGAAAAATATATATAAAACAATTCGTATGATGAGAGGGAAAATGATTTTTTTTATATATATATTTTATTAAGGGCATTTTCTTAAAAAAAAAATTATATATTTTTTTCCAGTAAACTCCCTATGGTTTCAGGGGCAGTTTTATTTTAAATTGGATGGTATGAAACAAGTTGATCAAATGTGAAATCATAAAAGAGGTTTTCAAACTATAGAAGTTTATTGAATAATTTTAAAATCACAGGAAAATTTCCTGATCGTAGCCCTTTTTATTAAAAGAAGTATCAGATTTTTTCTAATCGTTTGAGTTTGAGGGCATATGTAAAAATAACATGTTATTTTTGTGCTTGAGCCCATATGATTTTATTTTTCTGTTTTAGTCCACATAATTTATGAACACTAGCAGTTATACATGCTCACAAGATAGTCAGAATTTTAACCTTCGCGTCCCTCAACATTTTCATGGGTCACACTTTCGGTTCAAATTGTGACATAATTCAAGACATAATACGATATTTTTTCGGTTGCACAATTTTGCTCTCGAAATTTATTTTATAAAACCTTACTCTATTTCGAGACAATATTAACACATAAAATATTTCATCTTCATTTAACTCTTAAAATTACACAGAACCATAACCTGTCAGTATGATAATTCTTTCGGTCTTTCATACAAAGAACAACGATCTTAAATTCTTAATTATATCCCAACATTATAGCTTAAGATAGAATTACATGATGATTATATGATCAACGTTTAACTTACACAAGTTAGTAAAAGGTGTACACATTATTTCTTTTTATTGAATCACATGATTAACTTGGTTATGTTTAAAAAAAAAAATCTTTGAACCTCTCTTATAATTTTTGTTTTATGAATTTTTAAACTGTTTTTATTAGATATATATATATATATATATATATATATATATATATATATATATAATATAACCACTTTAGTATTAGCAACATAATTACACAACTTGTGTATTTTTATCTTTTCCCAAAATATATCAATTTAAAAGTCCTTTCATTTGATTTGTCCGAGCCTTATCCGATTTGTGTGAGTCGCCTTATACGAATCCCGTAGATTAGTCGAGCTGCGCGTAAACTGGTCCGAATATCATGATTAAAAAAAACTATTGACACCCCATTTTGGCAAGCAAAGTGGCAAGGAGTTATGATGAAATTGGGCCAAAGAATGAGTTTGGCAGGGACAAAGTTTCAGGCCTAGTCTTGGGCCGAAACTAAAGAGAGAAGAAGATAAGGACTTAGGTTGATTAATTGGGCTTGAAATAAATGTCCAATTATTGCATCAATTAAGGATAAAAGAAATAAGTGTTTTGGGTAAGGAAGTGATGCAATATAAGCAGAAAAATTATGCACGGAATATTCACAAAACTAGTATTATTTAAATATGAAGATAAGGAAGAGAAGTTGTGTTCAAAGCATATCCAAAGATCTGTTAAGTATGCGACCAAAGTCCCACATGGGTTAAAAGTGGGAAGGATCATGGGTATATAAAAAGATGTACATATCTCAATTGATGTGAGGCCTTTTGGGGAAAGCCCAAGAGCAAAATCGTGCGGGCTGGGCCCAAAGCGGACAATATCACACCATTGTTGAGATATGTGGGGCCCGTAATGCCCAACAATTGGTATCAGAGCCCAAGTTGCGATTCGTGGTGTTAACCAGTCGGAGTGGGCTAGCGTTGTATCGACCAGCGGTGGCGGCGGAGGCCGGGAATGGCCAAGTCGTATGTGCGGCGGAGGCCGGTGATGGTCAAGTCGTATGTGGTGGCGTCGTATCAACTAGCGGGAGTGGACTGGTAGCCATGTGGAGAATCCTCGAAATGTCAAATGGAAGGTGAACCCTCAGATTAACTCACGATGGACGGATGAATGATCGTTTGAGGGGAGGGTGAGATGTGGTCCTTTGTTCGAGGGGATGATTGTTAAGTATGCGACCAAAGTCCCACATGGGTTAAAAGTGGGAATGATCATGGGTATATAAAAAGATGTACATATCTCAATTGGTGTGAGGCCTTTTAGGGAAAACCCAAGAGCAAAACCGTACGGGTTGGGCCCAAAATGGACAATATCACACCATTGTTGAGATATGTGGGGCCCGTAATGCCCAACAAATTCAAATGACAAAGGATAAAGCAAAAGAGTTTTGGTTCAAAATTAAATCAAAGATAAGAAGTTGTTAAATACACTTACGGCTCATCTACATTAATTTGATGAATGAAGATTGTGGCTGGAAGAGGGACTCTAGTGCAAAGAGATATGTTTGAAGATATAGATAAGGATGAAGTGGTTATATCAACAAAAGAAGTTTATTTAAGTTTAAATTTAAATTAGATAAGTTTGTTATTTGTAAACAAACTTTTAAGAAGTTGTTATCATTTATTAATATAAATAAAGACCTACATGCAACTTTGCAAGGGGTCTCACACCAATCAATCAAATACTACAATTGCTTCAATTGTCATTTTTTTTTATTTCAAACTCACGTTATTATTTTTCTTGTCAACTCTTTAATTTTCAAACCTTGTTTATTTACTTTTCAGTCAAATTGATTCATTTTCCAATCATTGCTCTCTTGCAAAATTGTTATTTTAAATTATTTCAATTCCAAAGCTCTTTCAATTCAAGCACCATTTAATTTCTTCATTGCAATTTCAATTACACAATTGATTTCAATTCAAGTTCCTTTCAAAAGCTTTTTTTTTAAATTCAAGTTACTATTTTCGTGCACTATACATTCATCTTCTTTCATCCAAACATGTCGATTGTTTGTATGGAATTTGTGATTTCCAATGTTACATTCCCAACTGTTAAAAGTCATCTTAATTGAGGCAAGAAAAGAACTTAAAGTAGGAGTTTCATGTTCTCCCTCTTACGCATCGCCTGAGAAGTCGAATCCAATGAGACTATCTTTGCTTTCTGACTAATCTTTGAAACTTGGGTCAAGATTCCTGACTTGCCCGCGCAAATCGACATAATCGATTGATCTAGCCGATTTTGGAGAAACAAAAACTCATTCGATATGTCATGATATTGATGTCACGGTCGCATTAGATGGTTTGTTCCAATTAACTCCTAAAATTTCTAACTAAAAAAAATATAATTTTTTTTAAGTGCATTTAACTAAAGGAAGAAATAAAAACTATGTATAATTATTATAGGCGTGGCAATTAAGCGAGTACGGCCTAAAAAATTCCAGATTTAATTTATAGGGTGGGCTAAATGTACGGCGACGGAGATGGGTTAGAGTCCATTATATAAGAAAGCTATATACAATATAGTAATACTGTAATAGTATAGTATATATACAACATAGTAATGGACCCCAAAAGTCCAAACCCTATTCTCTATCTTCTCAACCCAAAAAAGCCCTAAAACAAAGCCCTGGGTCCACTCCTCCTTCAAGCCCATTATCCCCCTTCTTCCTCCTCCAGTCTCTGAGTAGTTTTTTTTTATTTAAACAAAAACCCTAACACTAAATCGGAGTTGCAAAGCATTCCGATCAGCATGATTTGATTCCAATCGCTGCATTTTAAGGTAGCAATTTATAACATATATATATCTATACATGTATATAAATGTGTATAGTTATATGAACCTATGCTATTCTTAAGGTTCAAGGAATTGGGTTTTTTTGGTGAGTGGTGCTGATTGTTACTTTGTTTGGTTCTGGTAATCTTGTGTATATATATTTATTTATAATTAGTGTTCGTTTGTGTATTTGAGGTATTTCTGGAGACTCTATAAAGGGTTGATGTGTATGCCTATGAAGGTTCTGTGTTTAGGAATGTAAGTATGTTATCAGATTAAATTGGTGTATAGATTAGAAAGTGGTTGGAGCAATTTGCAGATTGTAAACCTAGATTTTATCCAAGGTAAATTTCCATAGCCGAAACGAACGGAACTTTTTATTTTTTTGGGGGGCAAATTACACTGGCATAGCCTGACCTTTATGAAAATTACAGATACTCCTCTAGGGGAGTGTGGTTCTTTTGGGCAGCTAACTGCATTTTACAGAAATAGTGAATTCACCATTTAACCTTCTCATTTGAATGTTATCCCACCACAGTTTGCGAAATGACTCATTTGCCCTTCACCAGCACTGCTGTGGTTTTGAGCTGTAATATGGATAAATTTGATTGTAAACAGAGTGAGAGAACTAGCTCAAGTCACCCAAGCCTTTCGGCCAACAACTTGGGGTAGGCTATATGAATCTGATGGCTTCCATTTATTGAATACACAATTTCCGACGATTGTCCATAATTTGGTTGTGTTTTGGGCTTGTACACTTTATATTGCTTCGATAACACTATGTTCTACTTCTATATATCCATTTCTTTTGATTTGTTGCTATGGAGATAATTGCATCCATTTTTTGATGTTAGTTCCATGAGTTTCGTTCTTTTTTCCCTTTGGAGCTTGAAGCTTCACACCCACCAACTTGCATCAATTTGACTGAAAGACAAGCAAGAAAGATAGGATGTTTTCCTTTTTGAGTGTGTATGAGCTCTCTCCCTCCTGTGTGTGTGTGGTGTATATCTTTATATAAGCAAACACATAGACTTCTCAAAATCGAATAAGATAGATGCAAATAAAGTATATATTTATTTGTGAAATTAAATGAAATCAAAACTTCTAATGAAGAGTCACCCAATAGTTGTGAGGAATTGATAGTGTAGAGAATTTGGTGAAGATTGTTGTGCAGGGTATTAGTAGGAGCAATATCTTTTTTTAGGTTTTATTTTGTGCATTTGTTTATCGTTTTGAAACTTAACCCTTTATAATATGTTTAGCCAAGTTCATTAAATTAAATATTTAGTAAATTCCAGAATGAAGTCTACACATATTTAGTGTCAAAGACTCTTCCTCATAAGTCTTTCACTCTAATTCAGGACCTTTTCACAGATATGGCAATTGATAATGGCCCACCCGATTTGGATACACAGCCTAACAAGCACAGGGGAAAGAGGTCCATAGTCTGGGAACATTTTACAATTCGAAATATTGATGCTGGCTGCATGAGGGCTTGCTGTAATCATTGTAAGAAGTCATATGCCTACATGACTGGCTCGAAGTCTGCAGGTACCAGCCATCTCAGACGACACCTTGCCTCGGGTACATGCCTGGTAAATCTGCTTAATCAGGAGAAAAATAAACAAACTGCACATACCCCTCGTATGAAAACCGCCTATGCTGCAAGTGGTACTAATGCAAGTAATCCACCAAGAAAGCGCCACAGTGGAACTCCTGGATCAGAGAGCATTCCTTTTGATCAGGACCATTCCAGGCACGAAGTTGCCAAGATGATCATCCAACATGAATATCCACTGCACATTGTGGAACATTCTGGTTTTATGGATTTTGTATGGACTCTTCAACCTCGGTTCAATATGGTGAGCTTTAATAATGTGCAAGATGATTGTTTTAGTGTGTACATGAGGGAGAAGCGAGGCCTTTTGAACTTTCTTGGTGGAGTTCCTGGACGAATGAGCCTTAGTGTTGATCTTTGGACTTCAGATCAACGTATAGGCTACGTTTTTCTAAAAGGACATTTCATTGATTGTGACTGGAAATTGCATCGACGGATTCTTAATGTTGTCCTTGTACCATCTCCTGACTCAAAAGTTGCCTTAAATCATGCTATTGCTACTTGCCTAGCTGATTGGAATTTTGATAGCAGGCTATTTACTGTAACGCTTGATCAATCCTTTGCGAATGATACTGTTAGAGAAAATCTCAGAGGTCTACTCACTGCCAAGAACCCACTTGCTCTCAATGGCCAACTCCTAATTGGAAGTTGTTACGCGCGTGTTTTAAGTAGACTTGCACAAGATGCGTTTGGTTCAATTAGGGAAACCATTAGAAAAATTCGTGAAATTGTCAAGTATGTGAAAACTTCAGAAGACCGGGAAGAAAAATTCAATGAACTGAAGCAACATCTTTTAGTGCCCAGCTTAAAAGGCCTGATCATTGACAGGGAAACCAAATGGGACACTACTTATCACATGCTGGTGGCTGCCTCGGAATTGAAGGAAGTGTTTTGTTGTTTGGATGCATCTGATCCAAATTACAAGGAAACTATATCCTTGGGTGAGTGGAAGCAGGTGGAAACTCTCTGTACATACTTGAAGCTTTTCTTTGACGCGGCTGACATTCTAACTGCTACAACATATCCGACTGCCAATACATTCTTTCACGAAGTGTGGAAAATTCAGCTTGAGCTGATGCATGCAGCCTCGAGTCAAGATCCCTTTATTAGCAATCTGATCAAACCTTTGCGAGAAAAGTTTGATAAATATTGGAAAAACAGCTGCGTGGTTCTGGCAGTTGCTGTAGTTATGGACCCAAGATTTAAAATGAAGCTTGTGGAGTTCAGCTTTTCGAGGATATACGGTAAGGATGCTGAGACTTGGATCAAGATGGTTGATGAGGGGGTTCATGAACTATTTCTTGAATATACTGTGCTATATCTTCCTCCGCCTACCTTTCTGGAAGAAGGAAATGAAGTTCTTAGTAACAAAGAAATACCTCAAGAAGGCTCCCTTCTTTTTGGTGGTGGCTTCTCAGATTTCGATCGTTACATCACCGAGCTTTCTAACAATCAACAGATGAAATCAGAACTAGATCAATATCTGGAAGAATCCCTCTTGCCTCGCTCTCAAGATTTTGATGTTTTGGGATGGTGGAAACTGAACAGGTTAAAGTATCCAGCTCTCTCCAAAATGGCATCTGATATTTTGTCAATCCCGGTTTCTACTGTTGCTCCAGATTCTGTGTTTGACACTGTTGGCAAGAAAATGGATGATTATCGGAGTTCTTTGAGCCCTACGACATTAGAGGCACTTATTTGTGCAAAGGATTGGCTCCAGTACGGATCTTCAGAATATTATCCTAAAGTTGTTAAAACAGAATACTTGTAGGGTTATACGCATCACTAAAGTCCCTTACCTCTAGCTATTTCCAGGTTCAATGCATCATTGTCCTTTTAGGAATTGTTAGATTAGTGCCTCTATGATTTCAATTGGCATCTCTTGATTCTTACTGTTAGATGATATACTCTCTTTTTTGCTGGTTTCCTTTACTATGTATCTGGTTGATTAGCTTTTGAATATATTGAAAATATACAACATCACAAGTATGATCCTTCTCCTAATTGTTTGTTTGGCATGCTTTACTTGATCTGGTGATCACAATGTATACTAGTTTTATGAATTTTGTTTTGTACAGAACAGGAGAGGTATGTCTCACAGACATTAAACATCCAGTTAATGAAGCTATGAACCTCAACTCTTTGTAGTTTACTGCAAAAAGTCTGGTTTGTTTTGTTTTGCTCCTTTGAGATCTGGGAACAAATCATATGCATAATGCATTATCTTTCAACCCTAATTTAACAGGGTGAATCTGTTTCTTTCTTGCTGGTGCATCACTTTCTGCTTGTGAAGTTTATTTATATATTTATTTATTTCTTATTAGAATGTTGATAAAAGGAACCTGCCCAATATCAAATTCATTATAATATGTATCATATGAAATGATACAGGTTATTCTGTTTTCTCATTCTCTTACCTTGGACTAAGAACTAATGAATCTGAAGCAGTCAATGTTCCTACTATTAAACCCAAATGACCCCTTATCTCTCCAAATCACAGAAGCAGAAAGAAAATGACATTTCTTGAACAAAATCTCAGTAGTTAAAAACCTATTGTACAATTTACTTTACACAAGTGATTGTACGTAGATACACACGCATACACACATCTAAGGTCTTAACAGTTACACTGGATGATCGTCTGTAAGACGAACCTTGTTTAGCATCTCCGCCAGTGATTGCAATGCAAACCTGTACCGGTCTTGTGATTTCCTCCCTTCCTCCACAACCTGCACAACTCGTTTGTACAAATGGTCATACCGGTGAACTGGGTTGTTAACATCAATGTTGTTGCAACCATGATCAAGAACATAATTGCGTCGAATGTCCTTTCTCCATCGTGAAAGAATGTACTGATGTGGGATTTCCTCCACGCCATTCTGGTTTAGAACATGCAATGCATGCCGGCATAGGTATCCCTTGAAGTTGAATAAACCACATACACAAAGAACCTCTCCTTCAGATATATTGAACATAACCTCATAATCTCTCGTTTCAATCCCACTCTCAGTAACTTTAGCATGTTCTTTGACTATGTATGTCATGACTGGCCCATCGGCACTTATCTGTCTTGTGCTAAAACAAGAGTACATTCCCTCCACTTCGCTTTGAAATTTCCGAAATATGTTGTTTGTGTACAATTTCGAGAGCTGCAACTCAAAATAAAATCTCGGTTTCAACACGGAACTTGAAGTTCTCGACTCAAAATCCGCCAAGATTTCTTCTTGATGAATTTTCTGTACAATTTGATCATACTTGCTAAGAAATTCTTTCAATGGAGTATTTTTAAACAAATATCCTCCAAAGAATGAAGTCACTCCCTCACTTTGATAGATAGGAAACATTCCCGCCAAAAACGTTTCCTTCAAATAAACAGGAACCCACTGTCTACGATCTTCATACAATGTCTGAAGCCAATTATGGTCCCCTAGTCCATAATGCTGCATCATATCCTCCCAAGCTGCTTCAAACTCATCTGCCCTCAAAAAGTGGTAAACTGCTCTGGTCAATGTCTCCTTAATTGCTTCGTATTCACACAACTCTCCCAGTTTCTGTGGAACTCTTCTTATGATATTTGTTAAAGAAAGAAAAATAGAAGCTCTAGGAAAAACATCAGCTACAGCAGTTTGCAAGGATTCATTTTGGTCAATGATGATCGATTGTGGTGGGCGTCCTAACATATATGTAAGCCATGCTCTTAACAACCATGTTAACGACTCTACTGTCTCGCCTGCAATTAGACCACAACCCAACAGCACAGATTGTCCGTGGTGATTAACTCCAGTTAATACCACCAGTGGCACTTCATAATTCTCCATCAAGCATGTTGTGTCAATTGCAACAACATCACCAAAACAGCCATAGACACCCTTAGACCTTGCATCGGCCCAAAACACGTTTCGCAAGCATCCTCTGTCATTGAGATCCATCACATAAAAGAAGTGTGAATTCATCAACTGTAAACGACAAAAGAAATCACATATAGCATGCGCATCTCCTTGTTGAAGCTTTAACTGATTGGACTGGTCAACTTGATTCCCATATTCTCCTTCATCAATATACAAGTTCCCATTGTCCTCGGTATTTATAATGACTGTTCGAAACAACCGTATTTTTTGAACTTCTTCAGGGCTATTTAACTGTACTGGTTTTTTGGTTCCAACACCAAGGGTTTTATGGGACTTGTAAAATTTTCCACTGACTGGACTAATCAAATGGTTGTGCTCTAGCTCAACTTCTATAACTCTCCACCTTTTGCTGTCCATCAACCTGAACTTGATCATTGCAGGACAACCAGTTCTTGTTTCTGGTCTTGGCCGGTTTGCTTCACTTCTCTTTTTGAACCCAGCATTGCTACAGCTTAGTTTTGCCCTATATCTTTCTTTACTCTTCCGATACCATGTATTGCTCACTCTGACTCCAAATCCTTGTTCCTTAGCGTAGCAATTGTAGAAGTAATAAACATCTTCGTAGGATTCAAACTCCATTCCAATAGCTGGAGGCAGGGGATTTTCTCCTTGAAATACACTAGTTTGACCAATGTACTCTGTAATACCACAATCTCCTTCAATCTCAAATCCATCAGCTTCATCATCATATAGAGGTTCACTGTTGAGAGAAACTTCGTCCATCTAAAATAGAAAAAGAAAATTACGAAAGAAGAATACAAAGGTTAACCGTCCAACTAGTAACGGTGTCAGGAAAAAATGTGATATTAAGTTTAAAAGAATAAAGAACATACATACATACTTATATATATATATATATGTATATATATATATATAATTCTGGGCTACTATACACGTATTGTTCCTGATTAATCGCATCAGTCTGTTGCAATAGAATTCCTTCCCGTTGAATATAGACATATAACAGCACTGATGTCAACCAGTAACAATTATCCGAGATACATGAATTTCATTTTACGGAGTACGAAAGGGGAAAGCAGCTTCCATCCACCTGCCCCTCCTTCCATCTTCTCAAGACATATTGCATATACAGCAGTACATATTTCAATATTAAAAGTGGACACCCTTCACCAACCAGTGAAAAGATTAAAGAAAAAAAGAAAGAAGAATAAATAACGAGGAATCCCTCCCTCTTTTTAGATCAAAAAAGATAGGAGCATATAGTTTGGAATTCAAATAATCCACAAAGGCATTACAGGACTAATCTTTTTGCGACTCTATCAAAGTGACTCTACGGGATTCCTCCTCCTCCTTCATTATCCATGTAAACTTAAGCCCTTATTACCTTCAAAGTAACCAGAATCAGTAAGCTGCAAAAAATATATATTTTTTTTGGAATGGTAAGAAACGCACTCACACACCCTCACATGAGCCCCATGGGGCTCAAACCCCTAACCTCCCCTTTGGGAAAGAAATGTGATACTATCAGGCTACAAGGCCTTTGGTAAACTGCAAAAATATTGGTACCCTTATCGCTTGCATTATCCTTTAATAGGGCACTTCCATATTTCACATACAGAACTCGCATTAGTGTCAACCTTCATCACCCCAGTATAAGCTTGAATTATAAAAACATTGTGCATACATCACTGACAGAGTAGCTAAGCACCACAAATTATACTAATATAGAGGAACAACATACTAAAAAAGAAAGCTATCAAATTTGGTCGCTATAATACAGACCACTCAATATCTAAGTGTTATTGTTGAGAATAACTTCTTGATCTTCCATACCCAGCCTAAAGTCTCATATAGCTCCTTGAATGAAAGTGGTAGCTGGAGCACCTAAATTCGAAGACAATTCCGGAGAAGGTGCGAGTGTAGCAAATGCTGACGTCGCACACTAATCTCTCATTTTTTCTGACATTTTATTAAAATGTATCATGAGATGAACACTTGAATTTTTTTTTTTTTTGAAAGTAGAGATAAACACCTTTTGCTTCAGCTATTCAATCCAATCTATACCACAACTTGTTGAAAAAACCCATTTATCCCATAAACCCTAGAAGGTGGTTGTTGGTGTAATTGATGTGCATAATTGTGCCAAACCACAGGAAAGGTTAGTCTAATTTACTTAGCAGTATTAAATAATAATAGTAAAAAAAGAAAAAGAAAATTTGATCACTTGGGGTTGAACATCTACCAGTAATGACATTAAGGGTGACCTCCCAGGAAATATATTTTCTTCTTATTGAAATGATGAATCAAAAAGTATACAATAGTGATAATTGTTATATATATATATATATATATATATATATATATATAACTACTTTGGTTGGGCCTGTAATAGAGTAATTACCAAAAGGAGGATTAATACAAAAAAGTTCTCTTAAAACAATTTGATCATCAAATTGATCAATTTTGCACAGCTTAGAAATACTGTCTTTAAGCAAAAGACTATACTGACTACATATAAAGTAAATCAAATTTGGATAAGCCATAGCGATAGTAGTAATTCGCACACAAGGTCAGCAAATCTGATTCAAAGCATCTGAACTGATATTATCCTATACACACTTATATACATACAGATATATATATATATATACATATGAAATGCACAAAAAGTGTTACCAAATATAAACCAATTTGATTTGTTCTTGCTTAATCGAGATATACATTACCTATGGAATCGAAAGAAGCAGTCGCGGTAGTTATGGTGGTTGTAGAGCGTATCTGAACGGAGATATGGCCAGAGAGTCGCCGGCGGGGGGAAGTGGGTGCACGGAGCGGACTGTACCTCCACAGGTTTCTTTAGAAAAAAAGGATAGTTGTTTCACCACTCAAAATTGGTCATTGCTTAGCTCGTCTCTCTATTGGCTGAAATTAATCCCAAAGAGACTAATTAATATTACTAATTTGTGTGTGACCCAACTAGAAATACTGAAATTTTGTGTAAGATGTAGACATGTCAATTGATCGGATTCGGATCGGATCAGTTAAATCTAAATCCAATTTATTAAAAAATTGAATTATCGGATTCGGATCCTAATCGGGTTATCGGATTTTATTTTCAATCCATATTCGGTTAATATCGAATTCGGATCATAATCGGATTATTGACAAGTCTATTAATAAGGATGACAAAAACTCTCGATCCGCGATCCGAATCCAATAATTTGACGGATTTTCATTTAGTTAATTCATATTCGAATTTCTTCATTATAGAATATCTGATTCGAATATCTAATTAAAAAAATACAAAAATACAAAAATCAATAAATACCGAAACATTAAATTATTCACACTTTTAATAATTATATTTATGATCAATCATTATTAATAAATAATAAAATAATTAACAACTAACATTTATATACATGTACAATATTAAATATATACACATAAAAATATCAAATATATATTTATATATATATAAATATATTTTATATCGGATCGGGTTATTATCGTATCGGATGACATAAATCCAAATCCAATTTGTTAAGAAATCGGATTATCGGATTCGGATCCTAATCGGGTTATCGGATTTTATTTTCAATCCATATCCGACTAATCGGATCGGATTCGGATCAAAATCCGATCAATTGACAGGTCTAGTAACATGGGTAAATTAAGTTCACACTAATTTACACATCAATAATCTATCATGTTTATTACTTTATTTAATATTAATTTGCTCAAAAATTTTGAATGTTAAACATTAACTTTTATATTATATTAATCCATTATCATATGATGGAAAAAAAAAAAAAGTCATGGGTATGTAAAATTGGATTAATTTCATTTATATCCTCTTAGATTTATTTTTATTTTAATCACACCCCCTCATATTTGAGTATCTTCATTTACACTCCCATTAGGTTTGAGATTCTCATCATTTACACCTCTTACGATAACATCATCCTAATTTTTTATTTATAAATACCTAAATTACCCTCAATATGATAACATAGTATCGTTTGGAAACAAGAATATAGTATTTTATCAATTTGACCCCCTCCAATCATTTAATCATTTAATTTTTTATTCAAAAAAGTTTCACTTTATCATTATCATTTTTGTTAAATTTTGAAAACATATATAAAATTCGAAATATATATAGATATAATTCAAAATATATATATATAATTCGAAAAAATATATAAATTTTGAAAAAAAATATAAAATTCAAAACAAATATATAAAATTCGTAAAAAAAATATATATATAATTTGAAAAATATATATAAAATTCAAAAAACAAATATATAAAATTCAAAAAACAAAATATAAATTTAAAAAAATCATATAAATTTCGAGACAAATAAATAAAAAGGTTGATTGATTTGTAATTAATTAAATTAAAAATTAAAATTTGATCAATTTGTAATTTATCCTCCCTAACTCTCCCTATACGTAGTTTTCCCATTTGATTATATGTTTTAAGCAAAAACATTATCTTCATTATTCAATTTGTAAACTACCCTTCATGTTATTCAGGCTGTGTTTGGAAAAAAGAATTGAAATTTTTTATCAATTTGACCCCCTCATTTTATAATTTACCCAAATATTATTTATTTTTATTTTTATCAAATAATATATATAAAAACTAATAAAAATATGAAAACTAATAAAACTATATTAAAATAATACAAGAAATCTGAAAAATTAAAAATTAAAAATAGTAAATATATATATATAATGATGTATTTATTCGATATATAAAAAAAAGTGAACAAATATACAATGAAGAAAAGGTTAAAAAAATAAAAATAAAGATAAATACTTAAAAATAATTTAAATGTACATATATTTATGAGATATTTATTGGAACTAATATACTATATTGGCGTGTATAAACTAATATTTTTTCAATTTTTTTTATATTGGCGTGTATAAACTAAATTAAAACTAAAAAATAAAATAAAATAAAAGCTGAAAAATACAAAATTAAAAGAAATTAAAACTGAAAAAATATGAAATATATAAATATACATATACATAAATATATATATATATATATATATATGCATATATATATATATAACCCTAATAGTTGGGGTTGGGGGAAGATGGGCGGCGGGGGCACCGACTGGGGCGGGTGGTAGGGGTTGGGAGGGTGGTGGTGTATTTTTATATATGTGTATGCATATATATATGTGTGTGTGTAGATGTGTATAAGATATATATATATATATATATGTATGAATTGGAAAATTGGGATTGCAAAGAGAGAAAATCAAATGGGAAGTGAAAATCGGGGTTTTTAGAGAGAGAAAATTGGGTTTTGGAAAGGCGGTGGGTTAGATCATCAACATGAATCGAAGGTCGCTGGTGGCAGGTTTCCAGTTCACGGTGGTGAATTTCCTGTGGGTGATGACGGATCGGGGGGGGGGGGGGGGGGGGGGGCTGGGGTAGTGGTGTTTGGATATAGGGTTAAGACTATTCTAAGATTAATACTATTCTGGATTAACACTATTCTAGGATATAGTGTATAAGAGGTGTTTGGATTCAAGGTATTTTAGACATTTCATATTATGAGAAGGTGAAATTGAAGATACTTAAACCTGAGGGGGTGTAATTAAAATAAAGACATACTCAGGGGGTGTGAATAAAATTAACCCTTAGATCAATAGTAGAATCGATGAATTATATTTTTTGGATTACACATATTTAGAATATAAAATTCTAATTTCAAATAATGTCACAAGATTAATTAAATCTTGAATTCAACAAACGGACTAGATGTTCCAATGATATTTCCTTTCATTTTCAAGAGGTGAGAATTTCGAATCTGCTTGGAGACAAAGTGTGTCTGAATTTGCTTACACAATATTTTTTTTGTTAATTATAAATAGCTCATATTTATCCTAATAATTTTGATATTTAAGAAAACCTCTTTATTATGGTGGTTAATTAGTTATTTGACTACAATAAACATTATAAAAAAGGAAATAAAAAATATATATAAAATTTTCAACTCTACTTATATTTTTTGAGTATAATTGTGATGGAGTGGAGGTCTTTAAAGAGGGTAGGGAGACTAGTGGTGGTGGGTTGGGTTCAGCTTCAGCTCCGAAACCAAAACGAATGGCTTGGGCTCTTCTTCTCCCTCCTCCTCTCTCACTCCCATTCACCTCTTCTTCTTCATCATCATTGTCAAACCACTGCATAATCACCAAGAAGAATAGAATTATCTCTGTTACCAAACACGCCAAAAGAAGTAGATTCATGGTCGTTAAAGCTTCAGAGAAGAGCGACGAAGACGATAAGACGCCGTCATTCAATCCTTTCGGCTTCGTCACCGACAATCCCTCTAGCCGAACCGCCATTCAGCTTCCTGAGTCTCCCGCCGAAGATGGAAATGTCGGCCAAATGCTCTATGTATGTATACACACACATATATATATATTCACACATGTATTATACGCAATAGCTCAATTTCAGTCTCTTAATTGATTTTTATGTATATGCACATTTTGTAGCACTCTCTGCTAAATTGTCTCTAGATAATTGTAGAGTTACAGTTGGTATTCTTTTAATTAACATGAACACTACGTTGAACACTCTTCATTATTATCGTCCACAATGCTGTATAATACACGCATGCTTTATATATGCATATATAGATATGTATTGCAAAGTTCTGATGTGTGTAGACATGAATTGCTTAATTCGTTGTCAAATTTTTTTTAGCAGAACTACTTTTAAGTTTTCAACACATTTTGTTAATGTTTTGAATGGAATTTTTAGATTAATTGATGTATATAGTTAATCGGACAATGTTTTTCTACTACACTGAAAAGATAAAAAGTTTTCAGTTTATTTATTGATCTATTTGTCCCTTCTCAATCTCACTTAAGCCTAAATTTGATTGTGGTACCTTTTCTGAATTCCAATGGGGCCTTCTTGTACTGTTATTTGAGTTCATGCAAAGAAGTAGTAACAACTAAAAAGCAACAAAAGTTCTTATTGTATGATGAAGGAACGTTTTTGCGAGGAATTATGTACTTTATTGCGAATTATTATTGGATTTGCAAACATGTTCTGCATCATTACGTCGCTCTTTTGTTGAACACTGTGGATTTCTATGAAGCAGTAATATGTTGATGATATGCCGATAATGGCAATTGCAACAATTTAATTTAGAGTGAATTGTCATACATATTAAAAATTCTGTTCATTTTGATTGAGGTTGGGAGAACTCTGAAAATGTCTACTTGGACAAATAAAAGGAGTTGCATAATAAACAGAAATGTGCTCCATGTTGATCTTCTCCTACTGCCCTTCTTCATCCTTCAGCAGGCCTTGATTGATGAGTCATCTCAAGTCATGAAGATGTCATCTTAATTCTGACTAAATTAGAGTTGATGACCCAGTTACTTGTGATATCATGTTTAAGAAGGGTGCACCTGTAACTCGTTGCTTTGTTCGTCTAAATCACATGGTGATATTCTTAGCAAGACTTGAAGCTTGCACTGCACAAGTCTCGGCTCCCTTTTTGACATCTTGTTTAATTTATTTGGTCATGAGAAATTTTGAAGTGAACGATGTTTTTATGCTTACCCCTTAGCCCTTTACTTATCAAAAGATTTACTTTTATGTCACTATAATAGACAATATTAGTTCTTTGTCATTGGAGTCGGTCATCGTGCAATATGCAGATTAAGGCAATGTAAATCTATTGAAAACTTATTTGGTAGTAGGTTAGACCTGCTTCTTCTGTTATTGAGAGCAATGGGGCAATATTTCAATTGTACGTAATTTATGTGATATTTCGATCTACAGATCAGTAGTATCTAAGCACTCCAATGACCCTATTTATCTGCGATGATAACATGCATAATTTTTTAATTTTAGAGGATAGAAGACAAGGGAAAAGATTATGGATCTTACATCAAATCTGGGAAGCTCAGATGGTTTGTGAGAGAAACAGGTAAACTTTATGCAGCTGTAGTCTATTTTCTTCGTAGTATATTCTACAACTAAATTTGGCCGTGCAGGATCACCTGAAAGCAGACGTGGAACCATTGTCTTCCTTCATGGCGCTCCAACACAATCTTATAGCTATCGCAATGTTATGTCTCAGGTTTTGTTTCTGATTTAACTTATGACAATACAACTAAGACATATGACAGAGTTATAGGATAGGCAGGATCATGATGCTTCAGTAAAACATGCCTTTTTTGTTTCTATTTCCCTCTGCTTTCTTCCATGTTCTTCTGTCGCCAGCAATTCCATGATCTTCTGCCGCCAGCAATTCAATTTTAAAATGGTTTTTCATAAAAATAATCCTTGTATAGGCAGAAAATACTATCATATTACCTATACCTACCTAACACGTTTCTCATATTAATGGACAGGGGCATTCTCTAACTTATACATTTGATGCTTTTAGCTAATTCATTCATGTGTACTTGTTGTTATTAATATTCACTGAACGATATTTTTCTTTCATGACTAGATGGCAGATTCTGGGTTCCACTGCTTTGCACCAGATTGGATAGGATTTGGTTTCAGCGACAAGCCACAGCCAGGATATGGTTTTGACTACACTGGTCTGTGATTTTTACAAAGTTAATCACAATATATAATGATACTATAATGTGTTTGCAGCTCTACAATGCTCAAATTCTGATTTTTGATAATCAATTTATAATGACAGAGAAGGAGTTCCATGATGCATTTGATAAATTACTGGAAGTCCTCGGGGTCAATTCTCCTTTTCTTCTTGTAGTTCAGGTTTGAACAACTTTGACAAAGTCCAAAGATTTACCCGTGGTGTATAATGAATATGTATGTGGCAAATTCATGTTTTATACCCTGGTTATTCTCACATTATCGTCTACTTACTTTAAAGGCATACTACATTTAATGTTGGTTCTACTTGTAAGAAAGTCATAATTCCAGCAAAGTATTATCTGTTAAATATTTGTTTCTAAAAGATTATCAACTGAAACTACATATCTGAAGTAAAAATTTCATATTCTTCTTGTAGGGATTCCTTGTAGGTTCGTATGGATTAACTTGGGCTTTAAAAAACCCAAGCAGGATATCCAACCTTGCAATCCTGAACAGCCCACTAACAGTTTCATCTCCCATTCCTGGACTGTTTCAACAGCTCAGGTTTGCTTTTCACGGTATTTATTAGAAGAAGGTTTATGGTTAAACACACGATGGCAGTTCTGTAAGATAAGCCATGAACTTTTGGTATTCAGAATCTTCCGCCATTGTAATAATTTAGACGTGATGGATCATTATGTTTGTGCTTACCCTATGTCTATATAGTGTGCTGTCATCTTATTTTCTTCAGAACATTTATAACATGTAGTTTCCCGTGTAATGTATTTCATGCGATATATCGTTAACTTACATATAATACTGCTTTCTGTATAGAGTAGAGAAATTCCAAATAAAATTTAGTTCCATAAAACCAAAATAATTGTATCATGTTTTTACGGTACTGCTTTATAAGTGCCAATTGTATAGGAGGTGGCTGATTTTACTAAATTTCAGAGTAGTTGAAAAGTTATATCATTTGCATCATGTTGAATGCTGCTAGATCTTCCTTCTAAAATGATGTGCAACCCAAATGATACTTTACTTTCCGTGTTAGTTCATTGGTTAGGAAATCCTTCTGAATTGCTGTGGCTCTTCATTCTTATAGCTCATTTGTGCGCATAATAAGCATGATGTATTTTATGTACCGAGCTCTATGTTGTATTTCCTTGTATGTTCTCCCAGATTTCCTCTTTTTGGTGAATTCACTTGCCAGAATGCTGTGATGGCTGAGCGCTTTATTGAAGCAGGTAGCGCGTACGTATCCAAATGCATCTTCTACTTTCAGAAACTGTTGATTTTAATTGGACCTCTGGCTAACCTTTACAACCCTTAATGGCTTTAATATTCTGCGAGTCATTTATTGTGCTTTTTAATAGTTCAAAAATGTAGAGAATTTCCTCTGATTTTCCATGTTGACTTTAATCCCTCTGTTCCCAACAAGAAAATCCAGTATCATATGGAATGGATTGATTAAAATTAGAACGGCAGTAATGCTAATTAAAGTTAACCAACAACTAATCACAATCAGCAACTGTCCATTATGCATGTATTATGGTGGAGATTATATTGAAAACCCACTCAATCCATACATGAGCACACAAATATTTATGCACAAACCACAAGGGAAAATCCGCATGACCTAGTTCAGCTGATCATAAGGAAGAAGTTATACAACTAAGCTAGTTAGACCCTTACAACACTAGAAATCTCCTAGTTACCTCTCGAACAAGACTTAAGCAAGATCCAGTCTTATCTCTTCAGTTTTGTTCCATCAGTAAATCCACTTCTCATGCAATCTGCATCTCCATGAATTTGTGATCTGCAAAACCAGTTGGTGGATCCTTCTGTTACTAGTGTAGTTAAGCTTTTAGTTGTGTATTTCATCACCAATACACCGTAATGATGCTATACAGCGTAATGGAAATGTGAAAAACAGAACTTCTAGAATGGAGTCAAATTTAAAAGTCCTTCTGCCTAGATGTTTAGGATTGCTCTTTCCGTTCACACATGTGAGGGGTATAAATACATTTTAGGATATAAGAGATTAGTTTCATTTTAAAAGGAAACTGCAATCTGCGGAGGTTAATCAAGATTTCAATCAATTGAAACATGACGATTGGTCTCCAACGGATCCTTTGATTAATCAAAGTCCCTGTCCGATTCACCTTTTTGCATTTCAAAGAGGACTTTAATGATCAAAGGTTGTATACCCTAATCATTTGATTGCAATGCATAAACAGACTCTAATTCGTGAGTGCTTGGAACAGTTGAAATACCTTTTTTCCCTTGTTTATAGCTTGAATTCCTATTCTACTAAAATACTGGATTTTAGGAATTTAATTAGAACTTGAACCTAGCTCATGAGAAAGAAACCACAGGGAAAGCTTCTTTATCTATTAAATTGGTTATTCAGGTTGCTTGCAGTCTACTCTTGTAGTTACGTAGTTCGTTCATAGAACCTATTATCTACCTTATATAGAACCTCTTTATTGGCGATCTCCTCCTGTTGCTTGTATTGAGTTTTTGTGACTATTATGCAAGTCCTATTGACCTAACAAAATACAAAGCCTAGTTAATCTTAAACAATTGTAGTCCTTTCAATTGGTGATTGGCAATCTTCTTAGGGAAAAAGTCAAAAAACCGTCTTGCGGGTTGAAAAACTCGATCAATACACCATTCTATTGAGATCTCTTAGCAAATATATTTCGGCATTGTATTATATCCATGGTCACTATGTTAAGAAAACTACGGTCATCCTTTCTATGCTACCTACCTCACGCCATTTCCATCCTGTCTTCTCTTGACTCTATCTAAGGCCATTATTTCAACAAAACAGTATCGACATCTACATTTTTGTTTACTGCACCAACCAACCAGGCACCTAAGTTTTTCAAAAACTGTTATGTCCTATTCTACTTTACCCTCATAGACATTACATATCATGTCTGTGATCTTACAAGTTGTGTCATTACATCTGCTTATGCACGGGCTTTGTCTTTTTCCGAGTCAAAATGACTTCTAGAGGTAATTAGTTTTTCATCTCATCTGAAGATCCTAGTACCTTTTTTCAGCTTTAAAATCACAAAAAGAGAAAGTATGCTACTAGTGTTCTGGACAGGTTCTCTCCCACGGTGTAGAAATAGTGGACTAAAACATTTCTGCCAAATATTGGTAATCCAAAAGGCATGCAGTAAATGTGAAATTTTCACTTAATTGCTATCCAGATATAAAAGTAGAAGTATGGAGTGAACATTAATGTTGCTCAACAGTTTACATTGGCCGAATAAGTTTACTTAAATTTATATTTTATTTTTATGGTGAGAGTGAGCTGTTTAAAATTTTCTATATCCATTATGTTATTTCTCTCACTATTTTCTTGGCAGTTATGTCCTAAAGCTGGAAAAGGCTGATGTTTATCGACTACCATATTTGTCAAGCAGTGGACCTGGATTTGGTTTGTAATTCTGCCTGTTTGAGCATTGTTATGATGTTTGTAGACATTTCTTCATAGTAGACAGGTGTAAATTATACATATCTGAAACTGAATTTTTGTCTTATCGATTCCAACTATCCAAATATATCACAATACTCGGTTAATCCACCATATTTTAATTTAAATCATCATTCAGCAAAGAAAATTGTGAGGTGGGTGAAAATTTTGCATAAAATGTGTAGTGTACCCCTGATGAGAAGCTATAATTTGTTACTATTTAGTTATTACTTTGTAGGCACTGTAATTAGGAAGAGAGTTAACATAGCATGCCTACAAGTTTCTTTTGTAGGAGAGCTGAGAATTGCGAACAGAGTATGTAAATGAAAAGGTGAGACATAAAAATTGGAGCAAGGACGATTAACAAAAAATGTTGCTCAAATAAATAATTTTAAACTAGATAACCAATTTCATCAAGTCAGCCTCAGCGTCATGGATAATTAGTACTTGCTGAAGTGAACTTCACTAGAACTAAAAATGCATTTTTGGGTATGTTTTGGTGTTTCAGCTCTGCTTGAAGCTGCAAGAAAAGCCAACTTCAAAGAGATCTCAAGCCAAATTGCAGCTGGCTTTGCGCCTGGAAGGTAAACATGATTTCTGACATTACACAGGCAACACATATATGCATATATGTGTAGGTACCGGGATAGATGTTTTAGGACATAGGCTTCAGTATTTTGAGCTGGATCAAGCAAGATTAATACTAAAATGGCCATCCGCGTTGTAGGAGCATATCGAAAGCAAGATTTTCTATCTAAAAATTGACTGCTGGAATATATGATAAGTAACTTTCCCCAAGGGAAACTTTTGTATTTGTGTCAGCTACATGAAAAGCGAAGATGAAGTAAGGAGACTTCTCCTCGGGGCATTTTATTTAATAACAGAAAAAAACAAACGAAACAAGCCAGAGAGTTTTCATTGTTTTTCCTTCTTTCACCTGAATCTGTTAGATCCCGAGCTTTTGATAAAGACGCGAATTAGAATGAGCTGCCACGTAGTGTATATTTATATATCAAGTGCATTCTAAAACTATTCTTCATGCTGCTGACTTGGATTTTTTTCATCTGTTACTTGATCTGAAAAATGGCTAAAGGTGGGATAAACCAATCTTAGTTGCCTGGGGAATATCGGATAAATATCTTCCTCAGTCAATAGCGGAAGAATTTCAAAAAGCAAACCCTACTGTTGTCAAGCTTAAGTTAATAGAAGGTGCTGGCCATATGCCACAGGAGGACTGGTGAGTAACTACAAAATTAATACTGTTTTATGGTAATTACACTATATATATATTTTTAAAGAAATACTGATCTTGCTATATTAACAGGCCTGAGAAAGTTGTTGATGCTTTGCGATACTTTTTCTAATCTTGCTGCCGTTTCACATTCAAAGTTGGGCTTGTGCAAGTATTATTTCGTTTCTGAGCTGTTATTTGTATGAAGATTATGTATCCATATATATATATGTGTGTGTGTGTGTGTTGGCGTTAGGTATAATTATTAAAATGTATATAGTATCAATTTCTGCTTCTTACTACAGTTGAAAGAAGATAGCATTTTTTTTTGTAAATGATGTTTGATTTGTTGTTTTGATGAAATTATGTAATTTATGAGGAGTGTCTCTCTCGAGAGTGGAGTACATATGTTTTAGCAAACTTATTAGTATCAATATCGAGTATATTACTTCGGAAACTACTGAGAATTTATTTAGCTATGGGTTAAGGATATTAACTTTTCAAAGTTCATTTACCGAAAAAAGGCTAAATTTAAGGTTTTTATTTTTGTCATTCTTATAAACCATGTTGAAAACATTATAGCTTTGTTGATTCATAAAACGAATTGCTCATTTCCGAAGCATGTATTTTTCATGAATTTGAATATATCCCCGAGGAAAATTGTAGTTGTTGTCGATTTATTCTGTGTGTTGCTAAACTTAGGGTGGTCTTGTGGATTGGGATAGCTTTGAAGTTAGTTCATGGATATAGTCTTTCTTATATGTATATTTGTTCTAGTTTTGGTACCAGAAGTACTCAAAGGGGGATGATAAATATGGGGCAACAAGGAACATCAAGTCAATTTATGGAGCTTCTTGGTTAGGTTATGTGTTTGTGATATCCAGGCCAGTTTACGCACACCTTGACTAAACATGAGATTTCGTGCTTCTTGAAGCACCAAGTCCCAATTCTTTTCCAATTAGGCTAACCCGCTCGGGTTTAGCTAGGTTTTGTTTAGCAGCATTGAATCAGAGTTTTGGAGATGAAATTAGAATAGTTTTAGGATGAAGTTTGGACTGAATTTCATGCGGTCTGGTATTGATTATTTGCTACTAAACATGCATAAGTTTCTCTCTCTTTTATAAGTGAAATTTCATTAATTTAATAATGATTGCGTTATTATCATTAAAAACCTTTATCCATACTCCAAAATGAATTTGTCGCCGAAGAAATTGAGAAACACAAAGAGTGCGTTTGGAAAACCTGTTTTTTGTATTTGTTTTCTGTCTTCAAATATAAAAACTGTTTTTGTATTTGTTTTTGTTTTTTCAGGAAAAAACTAAAAACAAAAAAGCGTTTGGATGAAGGTGTTTTCACCACTTTTATTTGGTGAAAATTGTATTTTATGAATTTGGTGTTTTCATTGTTTTTACCACCTAAACAGTGAAAAAACTCAAAAAACAACTAAAAGTTGTATTTGGTGTTTTCATCACTTTTACACATTATTCACAGAAAACAGTTTTCTTGGGGAAAAAACAGTGAACAATAAACGCGTTTGCCAAATGTGTTTTTTTTTTAGTCATGTGAACAGTAAAAAAATAAAAACAAAAAACAGGGTATCCAAACGACCAAAACCATCTTTCTTATACTGAAATGTTATCAAAAGTTGCATTTTCATATAATACAAAAACAAAAGTTTAGATTCTGAAGTAGAATGCAAGGTCAAAATTTAAACTTTGACTTTATTAAATAACGCTATAAGATTAAAAATATATATATATATATATATATATATATATATATATATATATATATATATATATACACATTCAGTAATCACGTTTTTAATTACAAGTCCCACAAGAAACACACAATAATATATCTAGGACTGTACTAGATTGTGCAGGATATAAAGCTCATATATAAAAAAATTGAGACATCATTTAATCAACCCATTAAACAAGAGTCACAAATCAACATCAGAAATAGAGAGGTTTCTCAGACCTATTACATGTAGAGGACACACACAACACATGGTTGAAAAAGTGATCAATATCTCATTACGTGGTAGGCTATATATAGGTAAAAAGCTAGGGCTGTATATATATCAATCTTATAAATTATAACCAAAGTGCTTGCCTCCCAAAAAATTCTTATAACCAACTGTAAACCCGTTCGGGTTTTCGAACGAATCTCAATTTTTGTAAAATAAACAGAAGCTATGAAAAAGAATAATGGCAAGAAAATAGCAAATTCAAGAATCAGCAAATATCTCATTACGTGGTAGGCTATATATAGGTAAAAAGCTAGGGCTGTATATATATCAATCTTATAAATTATAACCAAAGTGCTTGCCTCCCAAAAAATTCTTATAACCAACTGTAAACCCGTTCGGGTTTTCGAACGAATCTCAATTTTTGTAAAATAAACAGAAGTTATGAAAAAGAATAATGACAAGAAAATAACAAATTCAAGAATGAGCAAATATTTGAGCAATCTCGGATCCTTTTCCTTTTCTTTTTTCTTTCTTTTATACATGAAAATTTGTCTCTCCCCCATGAATGGGTTTTAATACACATTAAATACAATATCTACATTAATTTAAAATTTAATGTTTATCAAAACTGCCATAATAAAATCTTATGTCAGTTTTGATTCTATATATTAAAAACGGTCATTTCCTTAATGGCTTTAATCTGAAATGGGCTTATATCCTTGGACTTTATTTTCTATTTGGGCTTTAAATCAGGTATGATGATCCAATGTAATTCCTTGTACGACGGGCCTGATGAAAAATGGGCCCACACTTTGCCCTCAATTCCCAAGCCCATTTCATTTTTGAAATAGGGTGGGAATTCGAAGAGCCATGTGTAACTGTCATTTTCCTTATTTCCTGCATTTCCTTCGATATTTCTTCCTCATTTACAAGAGCAGATTCACTCCATTTGAAGGCGATTCCCAGCAAGGAACTCCTAGAGGTTAGTTTTTCTCTTCCATCTTTCATATTTCTTTCGTTAATCAAATAGTATCATGAGTAGTGATAGCAGCCGAACCCCTTCTCTGGAGGTGGTTGTTGATGATGCCCCTGATATTTCTTCCTCTGAGGTTGCCCCCAATTTGATTGAACCAAGATCCCAGAAGCTTTCCCGAAAACAATTACGAAAATTGCCTTTAGCCGATAGGTGTCGAATTGAGTTTGACATACCAACGGATGTTTCGATTTCTGAGTATTCTTCTGACTTGAACTTCAAAGCTTGCGAAGAAGTTGAACCGGGTGAAATTTTGTTCTCTGCACATCACTTGGCCGTTCTTAGATTTCATTTGCATCCGCTCTATCATTATATCCTTTTTTCTTTAGGACTTGCCCCTTTGCAAGTAAACCCTAATTTCTTCAGGGTTCTATCTGTTATGCTCGTTCTGAATCACGAATGAGGTTTGAACCTAGGTTTGGATGATCTTTTGCTTTGTTACAAAGTCGATCAGATCAGAAAAAAACCCCGGTCGGTACCATCTGCACCCCCATTCAACTTTGAAACTTTGTGAAGACAATCCTTCTTCTGAGAAGGAGTGGAAAGATAAGGTGGTGAAAATTGGGGGAAATTGGAGGGTGGATGCATCCGGCCCGTATCCTCTGCCAAGGGCCTTCGGTATATGTAAGAAACTGAAGTGTGGATTCAAAAATCCTGGCAAGTGTATTTTTCGTACTTTACAAATTTCGCCTGCTTTATTTTGATCTTCGTACTTGTTTGTTTGTTGATCGTATGCCCATGTTTTGTATGCAGTCGAACGTATTGAATATCTGAACGAGAAAGTATTTGCATCTCTTCCGTCCAGCAAGTCACTTTTGACTTCCAAAAATTTGAAATTGATCGCTGCCAGTGCTTCAGAGGCGACTATCATGGAAATTCCGGTCACCGCCTCCAAGCGTGCTGCTGCACAAAAATCTACTCCCCCAACCAGCTCGATAGTTGATAAAGGCAAGGGCCAAGTGGTCGATCTGACTGAAGATCCGAAGAAGACAAAGGGTCATCTGAAGAGGACGAACACCGAAGATAGTGGTAATGCTCCGAAAAAGTTGCTGCTGGGCCCCCCTTCTGAACATGCAAAAAGAATTGATTCTGAAAAGCATGAAAAGCTTGTTAAGAAAGCTAGATCTGTGAGCGGCTACACTATTCCAGACTGCTGCTTTCCCCCATCGTTTGATCCTGAAGGTGAATGGATCCCCAAGTTTGAGAAGAGCGATGGTAGTGTTCTGAATCGCCGAACGTTGGCAATGTCTGATCCCGATTCTTTGATGGCTCTCGCTCGTGGCATGTGGCCTCCCAAGGATGAACTCTTTCAGCAGCACGTCAATCAGAACGAGCTTCTTGCTAGGGCTCCTGTTTCTATTCTAGAGGTACCAAAGTTTTTTTTTTATTTTTTTTTTTACAAACATTTCTTTTCTTTTTAGTCTGTGTTCAATGTTCTAGCTCTCTGTAAGGCTGTGGAGATGGGAGAGTATAAGAGAAAGAGCATTGATGATGCATACCTCCGAGCCGACAAATGTGCCATGTTGGCTGAAAAACAGATTAAAAACTTGGAGCTTGAGGTGGAGAGTTTAAAGAAACTCCATAAGAAAGAATCCGATCGGAATGCTGAGCTGACTAAGCAGATCCATAACCTTGAAACTTCTAATGCCGTTCTGAAGACGGGTTTAGAAATTTGCCGAAGGGGAGGTATGGACATGCACCGGAGGTATGTGAACATCTTTGACATAAAGTTCCGTGATGGGTTCAGATTTTGCTTTGACCAGATGTCATCATCTGCCCGTACATATGATAATCCATCCGACCATGATGCCGCTTGCGGAGTCGTTCACCCATATAAAGAGCCTGAGTCTTCCCAAGATGAAAAAGATTTAGCTCAATTCATTTTGCATGGGATCATTCCGGCCGAACGACCAGAGCCTGTGGCAGATGACAATGAAGTGTCAGCTGAGCCTTCCGTTCCAGCTTCAGAGAGCCAGCAGCCTCCTATTGATGATATCAATCCTCCACCTTCTTGATTTAGAAGTTTCTATCATTTGAACAATTTTTTGGGTCTGTATATTTTAGATGCTCCTGTGATGAGCGTTTCTTCGGACAAGTTTTTGAAATAGCACTCACGTGATTTAATATTTTCGAACAGGATGGCACCTAGGTGCATAAATCTTTTATGAATAGGATTGCACTAAGGTGCATAGCTATTAGATAGCACTGTTGTGCTTTATATATTTTTTGAACAGGAATGCACTAAGGTGCATACAGTTTTTCTGAACGATGGCACCGAGGTGCATAGATGTTTTCTGAACGGAGGGCACTGATATGCCTTATGTATTTTTTTTTTTTTTTTTGAACTGGATGGTGCGATCTCTTGAACTATCTTTTTGATGCGTATCTATATACGTCTTTGTTGAAAACAGGACCTTGGTGCCATCTTCATGATGGTCTTTTGCCTAATAGGCTTATGTATTTTGGCCAAGTTTTTTTTTTATTTTTTATTTTTTATTTTTACTTTGAACAGAAATATGAGAAGATATGAATAATATCTTTATTGATTCGAAATGGATCTTTAACATACAAAATGATCAATATAAATTTTATTGAAAATACCTTTTAAGGTGTATAGCATTCCAAGCTCGTTCGATTTGTTTTCCATCTTGATCAGCCAATCTGTAGGCACCTTTCCCGATCACTTCTGTTACTGTGTATGGCCCATCCCACGTGGGATCCAACTTGTTTGATCTGTTAGCCAATACCCTTAGTACTTGATCACCAACTTGAAATGATCTTGGCTTCACTTTCTTGTTATAACTCCTCATCAACCTTTGTTGATATTCTGCCAGTCTTATTGAGGCCATTTCCCTCTTTTCATCTATGAGATCACCTTCGATTTTTAAGATTTCTTCGTTCTGCTCAGGATCGAATAGATGAGTTCTTGTTGTGGGGACATCCAACTCAATTGGGATTACCGCCTCGACTCCGTACGCCATAGCGAACAGAGTCATTCCGGTTGGCTTGCGAGGAGTCGTTCGGTAGCTCCAGAGGACTCTCGGTAATTCGTCTAACCATCGTCCTTTTCCTTCGATCCCCTCCAACTTTCTTTTTATCCCGGCAAAAATCGTTCTGTTTGTTATTTCAGCTTGTCCATTTGCTTGTGGATAACTGACAGATGATAAATTCTGATTGATCCCGTACTCGTCCAGCAATGCCCGAACGTATTGATTGTCTAGATTTTTGCCGTTGTCCATCATTATGTACTTTGGTACTCCAAATCTGTAGATTATACGATTCAAAATAAAATCTATCACTTGAGTGTGAGTGATCCTTACATAAGCCTTCGCTTCCACCCATTTAGTGAAATAATCTGTGGCCAAAAGTACATGCTTTTGATTCGAAGCTGCCCTTGTTAACGGTCCGACCGCATCCATCCCCCATCGTGCGAATGGAACAGGAGAGGCCATCGCTGTGAGAAGCTCTGCCGGTTGATGAATTATATGCGAATGTCTTTGACACTTGTCACATCTTCTTGCGTATTCCTCTGCGTCCCGGATCATGTACGGCCAAAAATATCCTTGTGTTATTGCTCTATGAGATAATGATCTACCTCTGATATGACTTCCACACATTCTATCGTGCAACTGCTTGAGTACCTCTTGTGCTTCAGATGGTGTCAAACATCGCAGATAGGGCCCATTTGACGATCGGCGATATAGATAGCCATCGATCACTGAATATTTGGTAGAGGTTGCTCTTATCTTTCCTGCTTCTCGTCGATCCTCAGGTAGAACGCCGATCAATAAATACTCAAGGATTGGATCGATCCAACTTGGCTCGTATGAGATCACGCATACCTCCTTCATTTTACCGATCGAAGGGGTGAATAGTTCATCCACCGGGATTATTCTGACCATATCGTCTCCTGCGGAGGATGCTTGATTTGCTACATGATCGGCCCCATGATTTTCTGTCCTTGGAATTTGTTTAAAAGTGATTACCTGAAAGTTCCGCATTTATTCCTGAACGATATTTTTATACTGCAACATTCTTTCCTCGCTTGTATTATAACTTCCTGTGATCTGATTTACAACTAACTGAGAATCGCTGAACACAGTTAGTTCTTTGATCTGGAGCTCCCTTGCTAACCTTAACCCTGCCAACACGGCTTCGTACTCAGCTTCGTTGTTTGAACTGTCAAAGGACAGTTTGATCGACTGCTGTAATTTGGTGCCTTCTGGGGATATTAGTTCGATCCCCACACCTGCCCCAAGACTATTCACTGATCCGTCTACATAAAGTAACCACCTTGGATTTACGTTGCAGACCTCATCTTCGGCTGCTTCATATTCTAAGAGGAAATCCGCCACAGCTTAACCTTTTAAAGATGTTCGTGGCTCATAAGTAATGTCTAACATGCTCAGTTCTATTGACCACTTTGTCGTTCTTCCCGAGAAGTCCGGTTTTGACAGAATTGCTTTGATCGGAAAAGTAGTTGGAATTCTGATCGGATGGGACTCGAAATAATGTCGAAGCTTTCGTTTTGCCTGGACCAATGCCAAGATGATTTTCTATGTCTTTGAATATCTTCTCTCGGCGTCAAGCAATGTCTTGCTCGCATAATAGATCGGGTATTGTCTGTTCCCATCGTCTCTTACCAACGCTGAACTGACTGCGTTCGGAGAAACCGCCAAGTATAAAATTAAGGATTCATGATTCTTGGGCGCCATAAGGATTGGTGGTTTTGCCATATAGAGTTTCAGCTGGTCAAAGGCTTCTTGCTGTTTTTCCCCCCAAACAACCATTTTCTTAGACTTCAGGACGTCGAAGAACGGTTTACATCTATCTGACAATTTGGATATGAACCGACTCAGGGCTGCTAGTTTTCCTGTGAGTACCTGGATTTCCTTTGGGGATTCAGGCGCCTTCATCTGAATCAATGCTTGAACTTGTGCTGGGCTTGCTTTGATTCCATCTTTATTAACTATGTGACCCAAGAATTGTCCTGAAGATACACCGAAAGTGCACTTTTCCGGGTTTAGTTTCATTTTGTGCGATCGCAGGGCTGCGAACACATCTTCCAAGTGCTTCAAATGATCATTCTTATGCTGGCTTTTAACCACCATGTCATCAATATATGCCTCCACCGTGTCTCCTATCAGGGTCTTGAAAATCCTATCAATTAGTCATTGATAAGTCGCACCTGCATTTTTGAGACCGAACGGCATGACCTTGTAACAATAGGTCCCTCGTTCGGTGATGAACGCCGTTTTGTCTTCATCCTTTGGATTCATTGGGATTTGATTGTACCCTGAATAAGCATCCAGGAAGGAGAGACACTCGAACCCTGTAGTCGCGTCGATCATGCGGTCAATCTTCGGCAGAGGAAAACTATCATTTGGACAAGCTTTATTTAGGTTGGTGAAGTCCACACACATTCGGAACTTCCCGTTTTTCTTTTGTACAACGACAACATTGGACAACCACATGGGATAGTGAACTTCTCTGATAAAACCAACATCTAGCAAACGGCTAACCTCCTCAGCTACAAACTTTCCTCGTTTGGTTCCGATCCTTCTGGGTCGTTGCCGTACGGGTTGGGCATCGGAGTAAACATTTAATGTGTGCATTATGATTCCTGGGTCGACCCCAGGCATATCGCTATGCTCCCAAGTGAAAACATCAATGTTTGATCTCAACATAGAAATCAAGTTGTTTCTTTCATCAGGGTTCAGTCCCCTTCCAATTCGGGTGGTTTTTCCCTTGCCCCCGTCGATCAGATCTACTGTGATGGTATCCTCTGCGGCTTTCTCAGCATCATCAGTCTGATCACGGAGGCTCGGTAATTGCTACGTGCTTCGTTCGGAACTTTCGCCTTTCAATCCTTTGGTAACGATGGCATATCATTCTTTCGCCACCACTTGATCGCCTTGAATATCAACAAACCCTTTCCCTGAAGGGTCAGCACACCGCATCACCTTATGTAGAGTAGAATGAACTCCCTGCATTCGGTGAATCCAACCTCTTCCCATGATCAGATTGTAAGAAGGTTGTACGTCTACTAGCATGAAGTTTTCTGTCAAAGTTCGCTTTGCGGCCGTCACTGGTAAATTCAGGACCCCAATTGGACAAATCCTCTTTCCATCAAAGCCTGCCAGCGGACTGGCTGTTGGTCTGATCAACTCCATGCTGATGCCGATCTTCTCGAAAGCTGATTTAGTCAGGATGTTCGTGCTGCTACCTGGATCAACTAACACCCTTTTAACTAAACAATTTGAAACTATGATCGAAATTACCAGTGGATCTTCATGTGGAATCTGTACACGCCTTAGATCCTCTTGTGTAAATGATATTGTGGGCATTGGGTAGTTCCGAATGACATTCACCTCCCCAACCCTTCGGATCTTGTTGGCATTGCGCATGCGTGAACGCTAAACCGATCGGCTTTCCTCGTCTTCTTCGGGTTTCCTATGGATTGTGTCAATAATTTTTATCGGCTGCCCGCTTACAATTTTGTTAGGCTTTGGCCGATCAAAATTTTTGACTCCATTGTCCACGTACTCCTTCAAATCTCCTTTGGCTATCAAGGTCTCAACCTGCCTCCTCAATTGTCTGCACTCATTGGTTAGATGGCCAAAGTCATTGTGGAACGCACAATGCCTTGTACGGTCCTGCAGCTCCGGTGGCGTTTTCAACGGAAATGGAGGTCGAAAAATACCCTTCATCTTATTCTCGTTGTACAACTTTGCTAAGGTCGTTCGGAGTGGAGTTTCAGGTATGTCAAACCTTGGCCTCCTCTCCTGTTGTCTGTACGGAGCCGATCGGTAATTGTTCGTATTATCTGCCTTCTTGATTATCCTTTCCTTTGATTTGTTTTCGACACTGACTAGTGCCGAACGATGACCTCTTTCTTGTTCATCCTCCTCCAATCTCAGATATCCCTGCGCCCGTGAATTCAACTGACCCATGTTGAAGGGTGTCGATTTCACCAAAGATCTATGGAAGCTGGTCCCTTGTTCGATAACTACCTTGAAAGCTTCCACTGCTGCTGGTTGATCACAACTGGGTATCATTCCCATTTCCAAATTGAATCTGGAAAGGAAATTCTTTAACGTTTCACCTTTCGCTTGTCTCATCGTAAACAAATTAGAAATGGTCCTCTTCTGCTTCCGGTTCCCGAAATACTGTGCCAGGAACGTTTCCACCAGCGTTTGGAAAGAATCGATTGAACTACCTGGCAATTGTCTAAACCATAACAGAGCGGGGCCTGTTAGGCTTGTAGAGAAAGCTTTGCACATTAGTGCATCATCAACCATATCGAGAGTCATCATCTGCTCTACATGAAACAGGTGCTCGATTGGGTCCTGTGTCCCATCGAACATAATGAATTTAGGCATCCGGAATTTATCTGGCCTTCTCGCCTGCTGAATTTCGGGGCTGAACAGAGATTTAATCATTTTAGCTGTCATTTCGATGGCTAGATCGGCTGGCGACTGTGTTATGAGATCTTTTACTTGTTCATCTACGATCTTTTGAAATCGGGTTACCATATCGAGCGGAACTACACGATTATTGATATTTGCTTCATCTGCGATTGGTTGGGTGTGAGCAGGATCTGCTGTGCGATTTGCTGAACTTGCCTCATTATGATTGTCTTCTTCTTCAACACCAGGGCCATTACGGCGCCCTGCTATTGGCAATTCTGGGTGTTCGGATTGATCTAACCTTTGCTTTAATTCTCGATTTTCTTTCTCGAGTGCCTCCAGACGCTGAAGGATAACAGCTGTATCACCTAGCTGTGTGGTGGTCTCTCCCGCCATTGATCAAATAACTTCTGTTTGGATATCGAATTTCCCACAGACGGCGCCAAAAAGTGTAAACCCGTTCGGGGTTTCCGAACGAATCTCAACTTTTGTAAAATAAACAGAAGCTATGAAAAAGAATAATGGCAAGAAAATATCAAATTCAAGAATCAGCAAATATTGGAGTAATCTCGGATCTTTTTTCTTTCTTTTATACATGAAAATTTGTCTCTCCCCCATGAATGGGTTTTAATACACATTAAATACAATATCTACATTAATTTAAAATTTAATGTTTATCAAAATTGCCATAATAAAATCTTATGTCAGTTTTGATTCTATATATTAAAAACGGTCATTTCTTTAATGGCTTTAATCTGAAATGAGCTTATATCCTTGGACTTTATTTTCTATTTGGGCTTTAAATCAGGTATGATGATCCAATGTAATTCCTTGTACGATGGGCCTGATGAAAAATGGGCCCACACCAACATAAACTTTAGTTTGCGCTAGTGACTTGGGATCTATATATATATATATATATATATATATATATATATATATATATATATCGCTAATATAATGAGACATGACACGACACGAATACAGTATGAATTAAAAGAGTTATGACTAATCATAAAATGATTGAAGCTATACAAAGGTCGACCCGAAGACGATACGAGAATATAAGGGTCGACCCGAACATGACACGAGTAACCCGAATACAACACGTTTGACACAATTATGTTTATTTATTTTTTTCTCTTTTTTAATTGGTCATGGGTTGAAATATATCAATAAACTATTACTGAATTGTGTCAAATTTAATTTACTTTTACTGATAATAGATTAAATAATTCGTTTTGTGTTAAATTGTGTCAAATTTAATTTAATTTAATATATTATAATAAATAGACTAAATGAATTATATGAATCGATACGAATAACATGTAAATTGAATTAGAATTGAACATATTTGAAAAATATATTAATCAAGTCTTTTTGGATATGACATGAACACACCTACACCAATCGTCAAATATAAGATATACGTCTACTATTACAACTCCCCATGAATGTAATGGTGTATTGCTATGATTAGTGTGTATCATCATTGAGTCACTCCTCCATACATATAATTTGAAACTGGTGTAAATGGGCTGTTAGTTCTTCCATAATTCCTTTATGCCATGATAAATATACGTACACGGTAAGTAGCATTTAATATACGGTCGCGTGCGATAAACTCCCTGTAGCTGTAGTATATAGTGCCAATAATATTTTCTTGATTTGATTTTATATTAATTTTTTTATTTGTGTGCAAATTAATCTTATATCATGTTAAATGACATATATATCCTAGTATAATTCAAAAAATATATATAAATTTAAAATATTATATAAAATTCGAAATATATATATATATATATATATATTTTTTTTTGAAAAAATACATATTAAATTTTGAAAAAATATAAATTTTGAAAAATTATATAAAATTGGGAAAAACATATATAAATTCAAAATATATATATATATATATATTTCGAAAACATATATAAATTTTGAAAAAAATATATAAAATTTTGGAAAAATATTAAATTCGAAAAAAATATATTAAATTTCAAAAATAAAATATAAAATTCGAAAACATAAATAAATTTTGGAAAAATATATATAAAATTTGGGGAAAATATACTTCTATTTTCTACTTACTTTGACTTTAAATGTTGTTTTGATGTATTGTACTTTGGTCACTTGTGTTTTTTATACTTCTATTTGCATAACTATTTGAATTTTATATATTTATTTTGAATTTTATATGTTTTTTTGAATTATATATATATTTTTTCAAATTTTATATATTTGTTTCGAATTTTATATATATATTTCGAAATTTCATATTTATTTTTCAAATTTTATATATATTTTTTTACGAATTTTATATATTGGTTTCAAATTTTATATATATAAATTTGGAAAATTTTCTTATATATATTTATTGGTTTCAAATTTTATATATATAAATTTCGAATTTGAATTTTATATATTGGCTTCGAAATTTATATATATTTTTTGAAGAAAAATGATAAAATGAGTATTTATGAGAGTATAAAAGTCATGTGAGCTGCATATGACCGAAAAGAAGGGGGTATTCACACGTTTTTGAAACTTGCAGGGGAATATTCGCATGTTTTCAAAACTTGCAGAGGGTGTTTACACGTTTTCCAAAAGTGTTGGTGTCAATACACACATTTTCAAAGTACAATGTGTTATACGCACCATATTTATACTACATGGGTGTTTTCTGTACTTAACCCTATAACATATCTATATATATTAAAGCTAATAAAATGTGACACGTATAACACAACTATATTTATTGTGTTATTTATTTATAATTTTTTTATATTTTCTAATTGATCATGGATTGAAATATATTAATAAATTATTACTGGATCGTGTAAAATTCAAATTTAATTTTCTTCTAATTTTTTATTTTTCGTATTGAATTGTGTCAGATTATATGATGGACACGCCGACACGAATTGTCAGCTCTAACATATAACACGTCAGCTCTAACATATAACACACGTTATATATAATATGGGGATAATGATCAACGGGCCGGTCTTGTGGTAATTTTTTCCACTCCGTACGATGAATTGTCTTCGACTCAGTAATGATGAGGATTTAATTTATGAATCATTAGTTAGATTGTTCCTAAAAAATTTCTTTTTATTTCTCCTTTTTTCAAAAAAACAACCATACATCTAGGGACGGACCGCGGCTGCCCCCACCATTTTTCTATTTTATTTATTTATCTAAATTATCTTAAAAATTTAGATTTTTGCACTAGAGTCTCCATTAATTTTTTGAAAAATTATCCTAAAATCCTCACTGAATTTTTCTATGATACTTATTAGTCACTCACCAAAATTTCTAGGTTTGTCATTGCATACATCATCTAATAGAATATTCATTTGAATGCTACGAAAATTGGCAGCACTGTAGACTAAATGTTTGAATCATGTCAAAATGAGTCATGTAATTTGCATGGATTGGTAACCATACATTAACATGGATTTATAACCGTACATTTGTTATTTAAGTTATGATTTGCCACTTATTTGATTGAAAACACCATTGATTGTGTATGCAAATAAAATAATCGATTGATTAGTTGAAATTTTAATTGATGGCCACTTCTTCAAATATTGAAATCCTAGCCGTAGCTTGTGGTCAAGTTTTAAATCAAATCAAAGATTAGTATAAGGTCTCATGATGGATTTTTATTGGATGCAAATAATTTATTTGGGTCACAATCGCGGACATAATTTGAATTTTACTCGATTCGTATAGAGGGATCGCTTTACATGGGTTCCGTAAATTAGTCGGGACAAAGGCTCTAAACACTCCAATTATCGAGAAAAAAAGAAGTTAGCACCGTGAGTCAGGAAAAAAAAAAGTCACATTATGAGTTAGAAAAACATATACAATAGACCGTCACCAAACATATTTGAGGGAAGATGTGAGTTGTTGGAGAGAAACTAAGGTTTTGGTTACTTTACATACACATGGAATAAATAAAAAACGTTCAGATAATTTTTTTTCATTTTTCATTTTTTTTTATCAAAAATAATATTTTTTTAATTCTTAGGGCACCCATATCCATAAAGAAAATGCGATAAACTGTGGATCCTTAAAATTTTATATAGTGTCAGTTGCATTAGTGTAGATGCCAAAAAATGCACAACACAAGAATAAAGTTTCATTGATCGTTTTTCTTTGTATATATACATTCCCTTTTTGGGCTTTGAGCCAATTAGGGCAACATTCTCCTACTTACATCATCATTTTTTCTCTTTCTTACGTCACTAACTTGATCCCCAAGTCATTCTGGAATCTTTTGGCTATTGGGCTTGGAATGAGCCCTTATTTTCGGGCTCTAGTTATTATTACTGGGCCAAAGGCTTGTTGGGCTTTGGAAAATTCCACACTTACACAAGCCCCTTATTGTCTATGAGCTTTTAGATTTAATGGCCCATAGTCAAGAATAGAGTGTGGCTATGATGTATAGCTATCTTGTCGGGTGACATGGCAAGACCATTAAATAGGATAACTATACCCATCATTAGTATTTCAAATTCATGGCTTAGGTGACCTTGATTTACGCGATGGGGATTGAGAAGACGGTTTGGTGCTCTGTTTCTTGTGCGCATGACCTTTAGCCTCCCTCGGTGCTCTCTATAAATACTAAGAGGTTTATACATGAAACACTTCTTGCATTTCAAAACTCTCTGTTATCAAAAGCTCTCTGCAACTTATCTTCTTCACTTGTTATCGCCGGAATCTGCACTTATTTCCCAAAAAACTCACAAACTTTCATCGAACTACACCTTAGAATAAGTTCTTTCTTTTAACTCTTCTACCCTTATGTCAATATGTCTGATAGTGATGACACTCGATCAACTAGTGATCGTCTTCCTTCTTCTGTTGATCCTGATGCCTCGCTTAGCTCCCCCTCTGTTGAGATGGTCAGGACCGTTAGATATAGCTCCCCGGAGGTCACCCAGGCTGTCAATACCTGTGCGATCCCCATTGACCCAATTTCGGTCGGGAGTCAGGATGATGGGAATTCGAGAACGCAATTCTTTGTTGAACCTCTCCCTTCCCGATATAGGGTAGATGTAGTGTTGAAAAAGCTTAAGGTTCCCGATGACATGACCACTGAACACTACCCTAGGAAATATGATTTTAGGAAGGGTGAGGGAGTGAGAGATGACCAGATCTTGCTTTCTGTTTATCACTTGTAATTCTGTTCTGCCTCGTAGTTTTGTCTACCCTTGGTATGACCCCACTTTAAGTTAGGAATTTTTTTTTAGGATCTTAGCCATGGTTCTTTTGCTTAATAAGGATCTTGGTCTGAATTTGAGATTGGTTGAGGTCTTTTTTTCCTATAAATTGCAATACCTGAATGATTGTAGGGGGCGTTATAATCTTGTCCCCTTCCAGGGGAAAAAATTATGTGATGGCACAGAAAAATCCAACAATGGTTGGAAAGAGAGGATGATACTAGTGAGTGGGAATTGGAGGCACCCTTAGGTAGCAAGAATCCGGATCCCGAAAGCCTTTAGTAAATAACTTCTTCCCCCCGTCTGGTCCTATCATAAAGGGGTTTGCTTCTATGATCTGTGCAATGACAAGTTGGGGAAGCATGTGCTTGAGTTTACGAGATCCCCCAATACATCCCCTACTTATATTAAATCACACTTTGATCTCCTCAAATCTAAAATCTGGGGTAAGCCCTTGAGGATATGCCCTGACTTCTTGACTGATGGTGCTTTATAGGGAATATCAGCAGCTGGAGTAGAAATAATGTTGAGTATTCCACAAATTAGCTTGAGGAGGCCCTGAGAAGAAGGATCGGGCACCTCATCCATATATGTTAATCCAACCAACACCACACTTCCTGTTGGGGGTGATTTGTCTCGTCCACCTCATTCGGTAAGTCCTCTTGCTATTCCCCCCTTCTCCTTCAAGGGGGTCAATACTGTCATTCCTTTTCCTTCTCATTCAAGGAAGGCTACTAATGCTCCTACCCAAACCTATCAATCTTCGATCGATCCACCGGTTGATAACACTCGACCTAGATCGGGGGATGACCAGACCGATAGGTTGGTCCGGCCCCACCTGAGAATAACATCCTCACCGAGTTTGCTGAGGGAGTCCGATGTGGCTGCCGAGGCCATCGTCTGGCATCCGACCATCACACTTCCCGGAAACCAAACATTGGTCAACAGGCAGGTGACCATTGATAGGCCTGATGCCCTTCATAGGATGGGCCTTTAAATCTGGACCTCATCTGATAGGAATGCCATAAAAAGATAGACAGGGAGGAGTTGGCTCTTAGAGCTAGCCATGAAGGTTAGTCATATGCATCCTGATCCTGTTTTATGCATGACTTTTCTTTCTTTCTTGGTCTCATTAACTGACCATGTGACACTTGAATTTTATGTCAGATGTTGTACTACACCCAGGCCTATAACGCGAAGCTTGAGAGTGATAGTAGGGCTTTCCAGAATCAAGTTGAAGGAGAAGGCCAGGAAGAAGGCGTAGGCCAGGTTGATGACTTGTGAAGAAGAGCTGGAAACTCGGACCCGTCGGGATATAACTACCGAACAAAAGCTTTGGGAGGCTAAGGAGAAGCTCAAGGTCCTGGAGGAGGGTCAACGAGCCCTGACAACTCAAAATCAGGAGTTGTTGGCCCAGAATAAAAGCTTGAAGGCTTCAAGCCAAAAGTTTCTGGAGGAGAAGGTCAAAACTGAGAATCTTCTGGCAGTGAAAAGGTCCACAGTGGAGATGTGCCATCGGGGTGGCATTAAGATGTATTAGCGTTTCTCCGATACCTCTAACTACCGGGTTGGATTTGGTTGGAGGTCTTGCTTTCAGGATTTCTAGCTCCCTGTTGAGGAACGAGACTTCAGATATGTGGAGGAATTGGATGAATCCCTTGGTATAGCCCCTCCATATGCCGATCCAGAGGCGGGCCCGAATGACCTTTTCTTCTGCGAGTTCGTTTCCAAGCCTCTCATTTGCTTAGCTCCTGACCCTGCCTTGTTGCCAGCCCTAGGCCAGATTCCTGAACAAACTTCTGATCCTGCAGGCATAGAGCCAGCGGGCATAGAGGATGGCACCAGAATAGTGGATAGGTTTGATCCTGAGCTCAACAATCAGGGTCATAAGACTTAGGTTTTATATTTTGTTTTGTGCTAAATTTTGTAAGCCTTGGCTATCAAGGCCCAAATTTAAATGAAAAAACCTAACTTTTTGTTAATTTGATTATGGTGCCAAGACTTAGTTTATTTTTGAGTAAAAATATTGATATCTTGATCACTTATGGATCATTGTTGAGTCTTTCGGGCTCTTATGGCCTCGAGATAGATGTCCCAACACTTAGTTTATTTTTGAGTAAAAATATCTTGATCACTTGTGGATCGATGTTAGGTATTTCAGACTCTTGTGGCCATGAGATAAATGTCCCAACACTTGGTTTATTTTTTAATAAAAATATTGATATCTTGATCACTTATGGATCGTTGTTGGGTCTTTCAGGCTCTTGTGGCCTCGAGATAGATGTCTCAACACTTGGTTTATTTTTTAGTAAAAATATTAATATCTTGATCACTTGTGGATCGGTGTTGGGTCTTTCGGGATCTTGTGGCCTCAAGCTAGATGTCCCAACACTTATTTTATTTTTGAGTTAAAATATTGATAACTTGATCACTTGTGGATTGGTGTTGGGTCTTTCGGGTTCTTGTGACCTCGAGATAGATGTCCCGACACTTGATTTATTTTTGAGTAAAAATATTAATATCTTGATCACTTATAGATCGGTGTTGGGTCTTTCGGGCTCTTGTGGCCTCAAGATAGATGTCCCGACACTTGGTTTATTTTTGAGTAAAAATATTGATATCTTGATCACTTATGGATCGGTGTTGGGTCTTTCGGGCTCTTGTGGCCTCGAGATAGATGTCCCGACACTTGGTTTATTTTTGAGTAAAAATATTGATAGCTTGATCACTTATGGATCGGTGTTGGGTCTTTCGGGCTCTTGTGGCCTCGAGATAGATGTCCCAACACTAGGTTTATTTTTGCAACCATAGCCATCTGCAAGCTTTCTTTTCCAATAAGAGATATTTTACTAATGTAAATATAGTTTATCGGGCGCAGGTGCCTTTTTTACATAAATAAATGGACCAAATGAATAAAAATGAGCGGCCCAGCTACGGGTAGTACCTCTTTAGTCGGGAGGCATTTTGGAAGTTTGGCTCCATCCGTCCGTTCTTTTTTTTATGAAGGCGGTATGCCCCACGCCCGATGACTTCGATGATGGTGTACGGGCCCTCCCAAGGTTCTCTAAGCTTGCCAACCAGCCTAATTTTTTGCCTAAGGACCATGTCCCTGACCTGGAATTTCTTTATTTTAACCTTTTGGTTAAAGTGATTCCTGATATGGTGCTGGTATGTCGCCAACTTGATCCTTGCTGTTTCCCTCATTTCATCCAGTAAATCTAGGTCATGAGCCAGATGTTGGTTATTCGGGCCCTCCTCCCAGGCCTCACTTCTTAGGGTTGGTACTTTGACCTCTGTGGGGTTCACATCCTCAACACCATATGCCATGGCGAAATGTGTCTCCTCGGTGAGCTGCCTGGGAGTTATCCTGTACGACCACAGTACCTCGGGTAGCTTTTCCAGCCAGACGCCTTTAGCTTCTTCCCGAGAGTGTCAAAAATTGTTCAGTTAGTTCTCTCAGTCTGTCGTTTCCTTGGGGGTACCCCATAGATGAAGTATTTTGATTGATACCATGCTCGACAAAAAATGCTCTTACTTTTTTGTTATCCAAATTTCTTCCATTATCTATCATAATTATTATGGGCAGCCCAAACCTGCATATTATGTGACTCCAGATGAACTTGATGACGTGGATGCTCTTTATTAAGGGGTAAGCTTCAGCCTCTACCCATTTAGTGAATTAATCAGTAGCCAACAACAAATGGGTGGTCGATCGTACTGCCTTTGGGTGAGGACCAACAATATCCATTCCCCATCGGGAAAAAGGATGTGAGATCACAGTCGGGTGAATGAATTCTGGCGGTTGATGGATAACATCCCTGTGCATCTGGCATGCTTTGCACATTCGGATATAGGCTTCAACATTTCGAGATAGGTACGACCAGAAGTATCCTTTAGATAAGATCTTATAAGCAAGAGACCTGCCCCCATAATGATTCCCGCAAGCCCCACTATGGATCTCTTCCATCACTACCCGAGCCTCAGAGGGAGTTACGCATTTCAGGTATGGTCCCAAAAATGACTTTCGGTAGAATTGCCCTTGATGATAGAGTATATGGCTGACTTCATGCGGATCTTACGAGCTTCTGATTTGGACTCTGGGAGGGTCCCATTCCTTAAGTAGTCCACCAAGGGATTTATCCAATTGGGCTCCCACGGGATCAACATTACTTGTTTTGGCTCCTGAATGCTAGATCTTGCCAGGAGATCTACCAACACTACTCAGGTTGAGTCATCGTCAGCCAATGATGCTTGATTGGACAAGTGGTCAGCTGCGGTATTTTCCCTTCTTGGAATTTGATTGAAGTTCAGCCTTTGGAAATCCTCGGATTCTTTAAGCACAAGTGATCGATAATATTTCATTTTCGGGTCTTTGGTCCCGTACTCCCCAGTGATTTGGTTGAGAGTTGCTGTACACAGAAAGGCTTTGGATCTGAAGGCTTTTAGCCAATTGTAGACCAGATATGATAGTTTCGTATTTGGCTTCATTATTGGTTGCGGGAAACTGTAGCATTACCGATATCTGGAAACGGGTTCCATCGGGTGTTTGAATCTCTATCCTGACCCCGGACCCATTTGAACTGGCTAAACCATCCACAAATAGCTTCCACATGATTGGCGTGTCAGCAAGATCAGTATCCTCAGTCTCTTCCTCCAGCAAAAAGTTTGTCACTGCCTGACCTTTGATGGAGACTCGGGGGACATAGGTGATGTCGTAGATTCCTAACTCGATAGCCCACTTTGAGATCTTGCCCGAAAGGTCAGGTTTTTACATAATGACCCCGATTGGAGTAGCTGTCTAAACAATGATTGGGTAAACTTCAAAATAATGCATGAGGCGTCATTTTGCATTTACCAGAGATATTACTAGTTTATCCTGCTTGTTGTAACGGGTTTCAGCCTCGGCCAGGGACTTGCTGGTGTAAAAGCCGAGAATCTAGAGATTCTTATCCTCCCTAATGAGGGATGCACTGGTTGACACTGTTGAAATTGCTAAGTACAAGTACAAGACCTCATCGGGTTCTGGAGTAGCTAGGATCGGGGGTTTGGTCATGTATTCTTTCAGTCTGGATAGGGCTTCGGTCTGTTTAGGGCCCCATACTTCACATTTATTTGCCTTGATAGCTTGGAAGAAGGGTCTGCAATGATCGATAAGTCTTGCAATGAATCTACTGAGAGCGACCACTCTTCTTGTCAAGACCTGGACCTCCTTATGCGTTCGGGGTTCTTTTATCTCCAGCAGGGCTTTGACTTGGGTCGGGCTGGCTTGTATTCCCGTTCGATCCATAATATGCCTCAAGAATTGGCCAGATGACACGCCGAAAGAACATTTGGTCGGGTTGAGTTTCATGTCATGCCTTCTCAGGGTGTCAAACACTTTTTGTAGATGTCCCAAATGGTTTTCCTTTCTTTTGCTATTTACCACAATATCATCAATGTATGCCTCAATCATGGTTCCCGTCATTCATTTGAAGATCTTGTTGACCAGTCTTTGGAAGGTGGCACCTGTATTCTTTAGTCCAAAAGGCATAACTTTAAAGCAATAAATACATGTCTCTGTGATGAAATATGTCTTCTCCTCGTCGGCTGGATTCATCCTTATCTGATTGTAGCCCGAGTAGCCATCGAGGGAAGTTAGACGCTCGTACCCAACCATTGCATCTACCATCTAATCAATCTTTGGCAAGGGAAAACTATCTTTGGGACATACTTTATTGAGATCAGTGAAATCCACATATACCTTCCATTTACCATTATTCTTCTAGACAACGACAACATTAGCAAACCATTCAGGATACCTTACCTCCCTGATGAACCTTGCATGAAGCATGCGGGACACCTCCTCGACAATGATCTGATTTCTATGGGTCCCCCATGTGTCTTTGCTTCTACCTGACGGGCTTCACATTCGAGTCCACATAAAGGAAGTGTTGGGCAACAGTGGGATCAATACCGGGCATGTCCATGTGCCCCATGCGAAGACGTCAGAGTTGTCCTACAAGAATTGGGTTAGTTCCTTTAACTCACAAGGGGTTAGATTTGTACCTGCATAGGTAATTTTTCTAGGATGATCGGGTATGACGGATATCTCCTGTAAATGATCTATCACAATTGGGGGACCCGACTCCCCTTCCTTAAATTTCTATATAGATTTGAGATCCCGATCCCTATTGCGAATCTCCCCTTGGTCCTGACTTTTCTTCATTCCCTTCAAGGTAACAGCATAACACTCATTGGTAGTCACCTGATCCCCTTTAATGTCAATAATGTCAAACCCGTTAGGGCCCACGCGCCTCATCATTTGATGCAGGGTTGATGGTACTCCATGTATTCGGTGGATCCAACCTTTCCCTATGAGCAAGTTGTAAGATGACTTCACATCCACTATAATGAAAGTCTCTTAAAGGGTCCTTTGGGTAGTAGATACAGATAACTGAACTTCCCCGATCGGTTAGACTTGCTTCCCTTTGAATCTTGCTATGGGGCTTCGGGAGGTCACTATTTCACTCTGGTTGATTTCGAGTTTCTCAAAGGGCCATTTAGTGATAATGTTGGCACTGCTCCCCGGGTCAATCATGACTCGCTTGATAAGGTAGTTCGCCACCATCAAGGTGACAACTAGCGGGTCGTCATGGTGGGGGGGTAGGATATTACGAAGGTCGTCTGTGGAGAAAACAATTTATGCGTTACCTATCCAATGGTGAATCTCATTCACCAGCCAACTTTTCTCATTTTCTGGGCTCTGCGCAGCTGAGACCTACTGACTCTTTTATCTTCCTTAGAAGTGTGACTACCATGAATCATGTTGATGATTATGATGGGCTGCGCAACTATGGGGTTTCGTTGGGCATTAGGTGTTTGCTGCTCGGGCTTCGGTCCATCGCGTTGTACGTAGTCTCGTAGTTTTCCCCTCATTAGCATAGACTCCACCTGACGTTTGAGACTTCGACATTCATTGGTTATGTGACCAAAGTCATTGTGAAAGGTGCAGTGTTTTGATTCGTCCCTTTGGTCTAGGGGCTTCCTGATAGGTGGTGGTGTCTGGAAGATTCCACTGGGCTTATTCTCTTGGTATAACTTGGCTAGACTGACCCTCAGATGGGTTACTCTTTTTTCAAATCTTGGACACTTCACGGAAAAATGGGTGGAAGGTCCCTGTAAGGTAAAAGGACCCGAAGGGTTGGGTCGTTTACGATCGGCTACTCGATTCTTCATACGGGCCTACACACTCACCAAGGCCGCCCTCTTCTGCCATATAGCCTCTTCCCCCTCTATCCGTAGGTAACCTTGGGCTTTGGAATTTAAATCCTCGATTCTTGATGGTGGTCACTTTATTAGAGACTGATGGAATTTCGTCCCAGGTATCAGGGCCATCCGAAAGGCCTCAACAATATAATGCTGGTCACAGTTGTCGATGTAGGGGGATTCAATATTGAATCTGGACATGAAGCTTGTCATGGACTCCCCCTTCTTTTGAATCATGGTGAAAAGGATATGGTTTTTTTTTGTCTTTTGTTCCCATAGTACTGGGCATCAAAGAGTTTGGTCAGCTGCTGCCAGCTCTCGATGGATCCAGGCGGCTGGTTCCTGAACCACAGTAGGGCGGCATCGACAAGACTGGTGGAGAACACTTTGCAAAGCAGGGCTTCATTTTCTGCGTACATGGTCGTCTTCTAGTGAATCTGGTAGATATGTTCTTCGGGATCCTTCGTACCATCGTAAGGGGTGAATCTAGGTATAACGAACTTCTCCGGGAAGGGTTCCCGGTTGATCTCTAGGGTGAACGACGACTGGATTGATTCGATGGAAGCCTGAACGGCCAAGTCATCTGTGGACTGAGCCCTCAGGTCTCGCATGATCTTTTTTTGGAACACAACCATCATCTTCTCCAATTTCTGGGAGGTCAAGATCTCGTAAGTGGTGGGGGTTTTGTCCAGATGGTACGAAGATTCGGTGTGTTCTTTTAACCCATCGTCTTCTTCCCGGAGATGAGGGTGAGTTGGCGCTGCAGGAGGAGCGGGTAGGTGAGCCATCCTCGCCAAAAGTTCAGTGTTCCGTTTTTCTAGGGCCTGACTCCGTTCTTCCGCGGCCGCCAGTCGTTGCATGATCTACTCTATGGTTTGAGAAGCTCTCACATGGCTGTCGCCGGTGGTCGGCAACTCCGTTTGTGAACGGGTTACCGACATGGTTAGGTGAAGAATGAAGAGGTAAGCTCAAAGGGGAAAAAGGGAAAGTAAGCTCAACTTTGAGAGATGGGAAGATAATCAATGGTGATCTCTGAAAACTTCTCACAAATAGCACCAATGTGTAGATGCCAAAAAATACACAACACAAGAATAAGGTTTCATTGATCATTTTTCTATGTATATATACATTCTCTTTTTGGGTTTTGAGCCCATTAAGGCAACATTCTCTTACTTATATCATATTTTTTTCTCTTTTTTACTTCACTAAGTTGATCCCTAAGTCGTTCTGGAATGTTTTGGCTATTGGGCTTGGAATGGGTCCTTATCTTCGGGCTTTGGTTATCATTATTGGGCCAACAGGCTTGTGAGCCAAAGGCTTGTTGGGCTTTGGAAAATTCCACACTTACAATTAGTGATCATATATAATAGACCGTCACAAAAATGGTGTTTTTAGGCACGGTTTCTTGAACTGTCTTTAATACATTGTGCCTAAAAGCCCATTTTCTTGTAGTGGACCCTTCGAATAGGTCAATCTTTTCAACCGCTGTTGAATCTATATGTTCGAAGCAAAATGCTGTATAATTAAACCACGAATTACAAATATCTAAAAGGCCATATGGAAGTAGAGCAAACACGTTTTATGTAGACATGTCACTAAATGAACTTTGCTCTTGAACCTTTTACGCTTAATTTGGTCACCAAACATATTTTTTTCATACAAATATATGGTTTTGTATTGTATGAACTAACTACAAAGAACAATTTATGTAGACATGTCACTAAATGAACTTTGCTCTTGAGCCTTTTAGTGCTCAACATTTTGGCCACCGAACATATTTTTTTCATACAAATATATGGTTTTGTATTGTATGAAGCAACTACAAAGAACTTTTGGTCTTATACTTGAAGAGGTTATATATGGGGATTGAGGCCGTAAATTGGATAATGATGTGATATGTGATAGAAGACATGTAGTTAAAAGCTTTAATTAGAAGAGGTTAATGGTGATTCTATATATAAGCATCTCATTTGAAGTTTTTTGTGTTGATAGATACTTGAATAATAATTGAAAAATCTCCTCAACTTTAGTTATTTAAGTAATTTTGGAATCATAAGAGACCAGAAAAATTAATTCGGTGATATTAAAGGGGACAAATAGCGGTAATTAATAATTGAGGGACGGATTTGCACGCAAAAATAGTAGGAGGTGATTTATTACAACAACGGTTTAAGAAGAATTTTTTTCCACTTTTGGCAAAATATAAATAATTCTTAAAAAAGAATACAGATTTTATCTAATCAACATGAGTTTCGTGATACAGTTTTTCAATCAATAATAAAAACTAGTGTACTTTATTTAATAAATAAATCATGTACAAAGAAAACTTCTAACATGAAAAAATAAACATTCACTATAGTTATAAACATTATTTAAAATTATTAATACACCAATTTAACAGAAAAAAACTAAACTAACTATAGACTAGTTGAAGGGTAAATACAAAAACTACATATTTAATTAGCATGTCAATTCGAATCCATATGATGTTAACTAAACATAATTAAATTAAACTCAAATTCACGTACCATATATTGTGTTCCAATGTATTAGGAGTTGAGTCTAAGTATTACCGCTCAAACAAAAGGGTTAAAAAAACGAAGGTATTGTTAGATTTAGGGTTCAAAAGAGCCGTGCCTCCCCTTGTGATTGACAAGTTTTTGGATTGATCAGGCAGTAAACCACGCCCGCCCAAAAGGAATCAGGAGTAGTTATATCTATGTATATACATACATACATGTATGTATGTATATACATATATATTTGTTTCTGACAAGGAAAACTATTACCTCAATGGCATAAAAAGTCCATCTTGATTCCTATGTTAATGGCTTTGAACTTTTTCTCTGAGGATGATAAAATGGTTAATGAATTGGATTTTAATCCCAATTCGATGCAATTAATCAAATATAATTTAATAAAAATTATTTGATAATCTGATTATAATCCAATTCGATACAATAATATTAAGATTTGATTATAGATATGTATATACATGATAATATGTTACTGTAAATGCAGAAAAGTTACACAATAGAAATCGGAAAAAATTTGGACCCCTTCTCATTAATCAAAGTCCTCTATTTATACACAATTGTGATAAATGGGTCAAGCCCATGTACCCAGGTTTATCAATCCCTCAAATCAAGGGATTTGATAAACTCTACCCTTTTTTGGACTCTTTATTCTATAATTGGATTACTCCTTGCCTTGTGGACCACACTTTAGCTTCTAGATTTTTCCATGGGCCCATTGTTGTTTTCGGCCTGCTTATTTTCAGCCCATCCGCCTTCCGGCCCATCGGTCTTTGGCCCATCTGTCGTCGGCCCATCAGTCTGGTGGCCCATTTATAATTGGGCCAAATATTTCAACCATTACACAGGCCCCTGAGGTTATGGGTTTTTGTAAAAAGCCCATGACCGAAAAATTTCAAACAATACTAGATATATATATACATTCATGCACTTTTTAGGGGAAAATGAGGTATGGTGAGTTGTCAACCAATTATGAGCATTTATTGACATTTTGAAATGTGCGGCCACCATTCCCTTGATTGCCGCACCATGACGGCTCATCGTGGGTTGCGCGACCTTCGGGCTTCGTGCAACCATTTGGCCTCCTTCTCCCCTTCTATAAAATCCACACTTCTCCATTTCACTTCTTATTTCACACTTTGCAATTTTCTGTTTTAGTCTCTTTCTTCCTTAGCTTTTCATCCTTGGGTTTTATTTTCTTGTTCTTGCCGCAATCCTTCCCGTCAATCGTTCCGGATTTACTTAGTAGGACAGAACCCTGCTGCTACCCGAAGCTCCTGTGATTCTCCGTTCGCCAACCGAGTAAGTTGACCAGTCATTTTTTCTCCTTTCTTTTAATTTTCATCTTTGCCCCCTTCTGTCTCTTCTACATTTCTTTAGAATCATGTCTGATAGTGACGACACCCGGTCAGTAGAGGAAGTCGTTTTATCTTCTACCTCCGGCACCGATCCCACTAGCAGTGACAATCCCCATCCCATTCCCAATAGAACCAAAAAGACCATTCCTCCAAGTACTGACCTTCCGGGTTCCTCAACGACCGATCCTGCGATATCTAAGCCTTCTGAACCATTCGTTGTGGCCCCACTTAAGAGGACCCTACCTGAAGTGGACGTTAAACATCTTCGGGCTGAGACCCAAGTTCCCAAGGACGTTGATGTGTCCCCTTACCCCGGCTACCTAGATTTTACCCAGAGCCAGGGCCTAGCTCTCGGTAGCATTCTGCTATCGGCATCTCATCTTAGGGTTCTAAGGTTTCCTCTACATCTCTTTTTTCACTACGTGTTTTTCATGCTAGGGTTGCACCCTCTTCAACTGAACCCGAACAGCTTTAGGATCATATCCATGCTCCTGTTGTATAACAGGGATATGGATCTGAACTTAGGTCTAGCCGACCTCCTCCTTTGTTATTTTTTCCAAAATGCCAGAGCGAGTAGGGGTAGATACAACCTTTTCCCCTTTCAAGGCCGCAACATATGCACCGATACTGAAAAATCGGACAAGGGATGGAAAGAACGAATGGTAGTAGTGAGTGGCAATTGGTCATACCCCTTTTCTCGTATATTCCCGATCCCTAACAAGTTTGGTCCCATTCGTCTACCTGTCTACCGCCCCCTTCATAAGGCTTCCTGCCTCTGTGACCACTGTGACCTTCATCGGGGGGACTATGCCTTCAAATTTCTAGGTTATGAGGACAAGGACCTTCCCCTTACCTTTATAAAACACCGGATAGGCCTCTTGAAAACCCATGTCTGGGGCAAAACCCGATCGGCTACTGACCTGCTGACCTTGGACAATCTTGAGTCGATCTCTAACGTGGGCGCTGGTGTTGATAGGATGGACTTGCCTGAAAAACCAATGTCTTCCAGAATTCCTGAAGTTCCCGAAGGGATCATGCTTGTTGATGCTGTGCCATTGTCAACAACACCGCCTTCAACTTCGGTACCTCAACCTGTTCAGAGCCCGACTGCGCCACCAGTACAGAACCCATTGGTTCCTCCTCCGCCTCCTGCTAATGCTCCGACTGTGAGGACCCGATCCAGTGCAACTGGTGGAGTGGGTACTAAAAGGGCCAGGACATAAGCCGAAAATGCTTCTTCAAGCAAAGCTCCTGCTGCCCCTGAATCATCCCAAGCTCTGGTTCCTTGGGAGCCTAAGTTTCTGCTGCCAAATGGGACTCCAGTCTGCGCTGATCAAATCACTCTTAATCATCCGGAAGCTCTTCGGTCTATGGCCAAAGGGATCTGGACACCAGCTGATAGGGTGGCTCAGACAAAAATCACCAGAACTGATCTGGCTAAAAGGACTTCGATAATGGTTATGGAGGTAAAAAGACTTTGTTTAACCTTTGTGTTCTCTATTTCGTTTGTCTGATCGCTATTTATGTAATAATCCAATCTTTATTGTGCAGCTTCTCTACGGTGTTCAGGCCTACAACAACCTCCTTGAGACTGATGTCAAAGAAATGGCCGGTATGAAGGCCCAAATAAAGCAGAATGAGATCCATCGGGTTTCTCTGGTTAAGGAGGCGGACGGTCTCCGACAGACCGTTTCTGAACAGAAGACTCTTCTGGAAACCGGTGAAGCGGAAAGGCAAACCCTGACTGCCGAAAAACTGGTTCTGGTTGCCGAACTGGAAAAAACGAAGGAGGCTGCCAGGAAGATGGCGGCTGAAAAAGCTGAGTCTGATAGACTCTTGGCATAATTAGGAAGGCTTCTGTCCCTTGAGCGGGAAAAGGTCGAAGTATGCCGTTTAGGAGGGCTTGACATGTTCAAAAGATACAGTGCCATCTGCGACATCCGAGCGGTCAGGGCCTGGCGGCGGAGGCATGAATTGGAGCATATCCCTCTGGAATCCCGGGAATTCAAGACCGCAGAGGAATTCGATGCCCATATGGGAGTATCCTTTCCTTATGAAAACCCTTCTGCCTCTGAGAACGAGAAGCGCTTCGCCGCCATCCTGAAGGGGGAAGAATACCATCCTCCTGAACAGTAGCTAGGGCAATTTTATATATATTTAGTTTCTCCCAATGGGCTAATTTCTTGTAACTTCCTTCTTTTTTAATGAACAAGAACTTTTTATTCCTTTTTCTAGTGATTATTCGTCCTTTGTGTTGGTTTTTTTTTTTTTTTTTTAAACAAACATGAAGCCTTCGGGCATTTGGCCCCTGAGGCTTGATTTCATCCTCTGGTTAGTTCAAATCAGGTTTGAACTCAAACACTTAGGAAATTTTAACAAACATGAAGCCTTCGGGCATTTGGCCCCTGAGGCTTGATTTCATCCTCTGGTTAGTTCAAAATCAGGTTTTGAACTCAAACACTTTAGGAAATTTTAACAATCATGAAGCCTTCGGGCATTTGGCCCCTGAGGCTTGATTTCATCCTCTGGTTAGTTCAAATCAGGTTTGAACTCAAACACGTAGGAAATTTTAACAAACATGAAGCCTTCGGGCATTTGGCCCCTGAGGCTTGATTTCATCCTCTGGTTAGTTCAAATCAGGTTTGAACTCAAACACTTAGGAAATTTTAACAAACATGAAGTACTTGTATAAAAGTAGAATCTATCTTTATTGAGATGAATTTGAAAATCATGAGGCAGAGGTGCCGATATCGGGCACAGATGCTTCGTAACAAAGGTGTCATAGAAAGACACAGTCTTATTTCTTAACAAGAAAAACAACTATCTAAGGATAATACCTCTTTAAGCGATAAGCATTCTGAGAGTTGTGTTGGCTTTGAAATTCCATTTCAAGCAATAAATCTTATTTTGATATTAACAAAACATTCAAAACCGTGTTTGGTACTAATATGGCTTTGAGCTAAGTGTTTCAGCAAGTACAGGTAAATGTTTCGGGAAGATCGCTAAAGCAATAAGCGATAAGGAAACTCAAGCGCAAACTCGAAGAAGGACAAAAAGATCAAAGAAAGAACAAAAGCTGGACTCAAGACCTGGGGTAGATAGGTCGGGGTGAGAATATTGTAACAAGGTATCTTATGCGTTGATTGATCTTATAAGCTCAAGTAATTAATCAAACGAACTCAAACGGATCAAAAACGGACCTTGAAAATAATTTTTGGAGTCACCCAGTCGACTGGCCTGTCCAAGGCAATCGACTGACTGTGACCCAGTCGACTGGCCCTTAAGGACCCAGTCGACTGGATGAACCAGTGAGTTATAAAACATTCTAACTGCATGAGGCAGTCGACTGGCCTGTCCAAGGCAGTCGACTGACTATGACCAGTCGACTGGCAGTTAAGGACCCAGCCGACTGACTGGACCAGAGAGTTTCGAACATTTTTGATTGCCTGAGGCAGTCGACTGGCCTGTCCAAGTCAGTCGACTGACTCATGAGGCAGTCGACTGGCCTTCTTGAGGCAGTCGACTGACCCTAGCCGTTGGGAAAAATATTTTAAATCTAAGCATGGAGGCAGTCGACTGGGTGATTCAGGATTTTAAGGAAAAGTATTTCTAAACAATATTTTTGCCCAAAAAGAAATGATTTTGCTTGCAGATTTTCAGGTCCTACTCTCCATATTGTCTAGGGTGAGACACACTCTCCAAACCCTAGTGTTCACTATATAAAGAAAGAGATATGGATTAAAAATGCTAAGGTTCTTGTGTGAGAAATTTTCCAAATATTGTTCATCTCTAATTTTCTCTCAAGCATCTTCTGAAAAATCTTTTGATAGCAAAATCTCGCTTTTCACTCTTATCATTTTGAAGATTTAAACTCAAGCCTTGAGCCTATTCTCTTATTGAAAATATATTGTGAGAATATATATATCTTGAGTTCTTGAAATATCACCTAAAAACACTTGAGCTTATATTGATCTATCATCCATAAAAACCTTAGGGTTTTGAGTGTTTTTGTTTCTTGAGTGATATATTGATTACATACACAAATTTGTGATCTTGGGTGAGTGAAGCCCATTGTATCAAGGGAGGATTGTTCTCTTGATTGTGTGAAGAGCTAGTTAGCTCTTTTGTAAAGGTTTTGCTATTCCACCTATTGAAGGAAGAGCCATAGTGTGAGGATTGGGAAAGTCTCAAGGAAGGGGATTCTTTGAGCCGAGGAGTAGGAGTTACCGAACCTCGTAAAAATCACGGTGTCAATATCTCTATCTCTATCTCTTTACTTTATGTTTATGCATGCTTAATTTATATTGTGGTAAATAGCTTGTTGAATTTAAGTGAAATCATTCATTGCATATTTTACCTTGTAAATTAATATTGAACCTTGTTGCATGTTCTAGTAAGAATAAAAAGGAGTTAGAAATTATTTTTAAAACCCTATTCACCCCCCCTCTAGGGTATTTTAGTGACTAACAAGTTGGACTCGAGGCGGCCTGTCTCGTTCTTCCGAACCCGATAAGCACCGCGTCCGATTACCTCAACCACTGTGTAAGGTCCCTCCCATGTCTCTCGTAATTTGCCTACAATACCAATCTTCCTTCTGAGCACCATATCGCCCACTTGGAACTCTCTTCTTTTGACTTTTTGATTGAACCGCGCTCTGACTTGCTGCTGATAGGCAGCTAGTCTTATTTCGGCGGCTTCCCGTCTTTCTTCCAGGAGGTCAAGATCATGGGTTAGGTGCTGATTGTTTGGACCTTCTTCCCATGCTTGACTCCTTAAAGTAGGTACTTTTAGCTCGGTCGGGATAACTGCTTCGGCCCCATAAGCCATGGCGAAAGGGGTTTCTCTAGTTGGCTGTCTTGGAGTAGTCCGATAGGACCACAACACCTCAGGCAATTTCTCTAACCATGCCCCTTTTGCATCTTCAAGTTTTTTCCTCAGTGTGTCAAAAATGGTTCTATTCGTCCTTTCGGCTTGCCCATTTCCCTGCGGGTATCCGACGGAAGAAGTGTTTTGATTGATCCCATGCTTTGCTAAGAATGCTTGAACCTTTCTATTGTCCAGGTTGGTGCCATTGTCCATCATTATGGTTCGGGGTAGGCCGAATCTACAGATTATGTGGCTCCAGATGAATTTTATAACATGGCTGCCTGTTATGGTGGGGTATGCCTCCGCTTCCACCCATTTGGTAAAATAATCGGTAGCCAGGAGAACATGTGTGGTACATCGTATTGCCTGAGGGAGAGGACCTACAATGTCCATACCCCATCGGGCAAAAGGGTGAGGAATAATAGTTGGGTTTAAGAACTCCGGCGGTGGGTGAATGACATCTCCATGAAACTGACATTTTTTGCATTGTCTGACATAAATTTCAGCGTCCCTTGCCAGGTAGGGCCAGAAATACCCCTGGGTGAGGACTTTATGAGCTAGGGACCTTCCTCCGGAGTGATTGCCACAAGCTCCTGCATGAATCTCTTCCATAACTGCCCATGCCTCGGAGGGGGTGAGACATCTCAAGTATGGTCCGGAAAAAGACTTTCGGTATAGCTGGCCGTTGTATAGGGCGTATCTGGTTGCCTTCATTCTTATCTTCCGGGCTTCTGACTTTGATTCAGGCAATGTACCAAATCTCAAATAATCTACTATCGGATCCATCCAACTTGGTTCCCATGGGATAACCATTACCTCTTCGGGGGGTTCCAAGCTGGATCGGGCGATGAAGTCCATCGGTACAGTGCGAGTCATACTTTCTCTTGTGGCGGAGGCTTGGTTAGCTAGATGATATGCTGCAGAATTGTCCCCTCTGGGAATCTGTTCAAAGTTTATTTGCTGGAACTCTTCAGCCTCCCTTAGAACCAGTTTCTTGTAGGCTTCCATCTTCGGCTCTCGGGTTTCATACTCCCCATTTAACTGTCGAACGACTAGCTGGGAGTCACTTCGTACCTCTACTCTTTGGACTTGAAGGCTTCGGGCTAACCGAATTCCTGCAAGGATGGCTTCATATTATGCTTCGTTGTTAGAGGCTGGAAATTCCAGTCTAACGGATTGTTGGATTTTAGTACCATCTGGTGTTACGAGCACTACTCCAATCCCTGCTCCGTTGATGTTGGATGATCCATCTACGAACACGACCCACAATCCAGGTTCACCTTCTTCTGTGGAGTCAGTAGTTTCTGTTTCCAACAGGAAGTCAGCTACTGCCTGTCCTTTGATGGCCGTTCGGGGGACATAGGTTATGTCGAAAATCCCCAGTTCAATCGCCCATTTTGATACTCTCCCAGATAACTCAGGTTTCGCCATTATGGATCTGATTGGAGTTACAGTAGGTACTATGATCGGGTGTGCTTCAAAATAATATCGCAGACGTCGTTTAACATTGATCAGCGATAGTACCAGCTTCTCCTGCTTTGAATAACGGGTTTCTGCATCAGCAAGGGATTTGCTAGTGTAGAAGACTGGTGTCTGGTACCCTTTGCTCTCCTTGACCAGAGCGGCGCTGGTAGATGTTACCGAAATGGCCAGATACAGGTGCAGCGGCTCATCGGCTTCAGGGGTTGCCAGGATCGGGGGCTTCGCCATGTAACTTTTGAGTTTGTGCAGGGCCTCCGCTTGCTCGAGCCCCCAGACCTCTCCTTGTGCCGCTCTTATTGCCTGAAAGAACGGCCTGCACCGATCGGTTAACCGAGAGATGAAACGACTGAGGGCCGCTATTCTCCTGGTTAGCACCTGGATTTCTTTCCGGGACTTTGGCTCAGCTGTCTCTACGAGAGCTTTGACTTGTGCAGGGCTAGCTTGTATTCCCGTCCGATCAACTATGTGCCCCAAAAACTGGCCTGAGGATACTCCGAAAGAACATTTGGCCGGATTGAGCTTCATATTGTACTTCCGGAGGGTGTTGAATACCTGCTGCAGATCGGCTAGATGGTCTCCTTTTTCCTTGCTTTTGACCACTGTGTCATCGATGTAGGCTTCGATGGTGGATCCCATCATCCCTTGGAACACCCTTCTGACCAACCTCTGATAGGTAGCACCTGCGTTCTTTAGTCCGAAAGGCATAACTGTATAACAAAATGTACCTGACTCAGTGATGAACGCAGTCTTTTCCTGGTCCTCCGGATCCATTCGGATATGGTTATAGCCAGAGTATGCATCCAGAAAGCTCAGGCGTTCGAATCCTGCGGTGGCATCTACCATCTGGTCGATCTTTGGTAAAGGGAAACAGTCTTTTGGGCATGCTTTATTCAGATCAGTGAAGTCCACATACCCTCCATTTGCCGTTTTTCTTCTGGACCACCACCACGTTTGCCAACCAGGAAGGATACTAGACCTCTTTTATGAATCCTGCTTGCAAAAGTCGATCAACCTCTTCGGCTATGATCTGGTTTCGATGGGCTCCCATTCGTCTTTGTTTCTGTCTAACGGGCTTCGCGCTGGGATCCACATTGAGAGAATGCAGGGAAACTGATGGATCAATACCGGTCATGTCCATGTGGCTCCACGCAAATATGTCAGCATTGGATCGGAGAAGGGATTCCATTTCTTCTTTTTCCTGTGGATTGAGGCCCGAACCAACATAGGTAAACCTTTCAGGGCGATCGTGACAAATTTGAACTTCCAGTAGTGGTTCAAATGCTACCGGTGATCCCGAACCGCCCTCCTGTAATTGCTATTTGGTATCAAGTATTGTCTTGGACTGCGACTTTTGTTCCTGTTCCGTTATCCTTTTTAGGCTTTTCATAGTGACTACGTAACACTCATTTGCTGCTTCCTGATCACCCCTGATATCGATTACGTCAACTCCATTTGGATCAATACACCGCATGACCTGATGCATGGTCGAAGGGACTCCGTGCATACGATGGATCCATCCCCTTCCCATGAGGAGATTATAGGAAGGTTTGACATCCATCACCACGAAAGTCTCTCGGAGTGTGCGCCTTACTGCCGTTACTGGTAGTTGGATTTCCCCCACTGGTTCCACTCTCTTTCCGTCGAATCCTGCTATCGGGCTTCTGGATGGGACTATTTCCTGGGGGCTGATTTCCAATTTCTCAAAGGCCCATTTGGTGATAATGTTGGCACTGCTTCCTGGATCGACCATTACCCTCTTGATCAGACAGTTGGAGACCATGAGGGAGATAACCAGGGGGTCTTCATGAGGTGTCTGAATATTCCGCATATCTGCAGAGGTGAAAGTAATCCGGGCGTCCTCTTTCGGGCTTCGGAATTCGGTGACTTCGCCAATCCTTCGTAACTTCTGGGCTTGCCGCATCTGTGATCTACGGGCTTCTTCCACTTCTGACCGAATGGGCCCTCCATGGACCATGTGAATGACTCGCACGGGTTGTCCCATAGCTCCCTTAGCAGGAGCATGCGTCGCTTGATCTGGCCGGGTTCCTTCCCTGGCAACATACTCGGTCAGTTCTCCTTTTGCAATCATGGCTTCCACCTGTCTTCTGAGGCTTCTGCATTCGTTAGCGTGGTGCCCGTATTCGCCATGGAAGGCGCAGTGCCTCGACATATCCCTTTGGTCCATCGGCTGTCTAATGGGAGGTGGTGACCGGTAGATTCCTTTGCTCTTTGTTTCCTGGTATAGCTTTGCCAAGGTTACTTTTAAGGGGGTGACCTTTTCCTCAAACCTTGGTCGTTTCTCTGGGGCTGGGGATGGAGCTGGAAGTGCGCTCGGTCTCTTCCGTTCTGGTGCCCGATCCTTTACCCTGGAAGGCTCGGATGCTCTGTCTTCTACTGTTGCAAAGGCAGTCCTTCTTTGTCGTATGGCCAACTCCTCTTCTATTCGGAGGTGCCCCTGTGCCCTGGAGTTGAGCTCTCCAATATCGGTTGGTGGCCTTTTGATTAGGGATTGGTGGAACTTGGTTCCAGGAATCAGGGCCATTCTGAAGGCTTCGACGGCTAAATGCTGATCGCAGTTGTCAATTGAAGACATCTCCACATTGAACCGTGAAACAAAACTTTTCAAGGATTCGCCCTTCTTTTAGATCATGGTGAACATACTGGAGATAGTCTTCCTCTGCCTTTTATTGCCGAAGTATTGTGCAATAAATAACTCGCAGAGTCTGAGCCAGCTACCGATCAATCGGGGCAGTTGCTTTCTGAACCACAGGAGGGCTGCTTCGGTCAGGCTGGTGGGGAAAACTTTGCAGAGTAAGGCCTCGTTCTCGTTGTAAACATTCATCTTGGTATGAACGTGATAGATGTGTTGGTTGGATCTTTTGTGCCATCGAACAGGGTGAACTTCGGTAATCTGAACCTTTCTGGATAGGGCACGCTGGTGATCGAGACAGTGAATGGTGTCTGAACGGCGTCTATGGATGCCTCGGATGCCAGATCGATTGGGGTCTGTACCTTCAGATCCCTAAGCACGTCTCGCTGAAATCTTGACATGATTTCCTCCAGTTTTTTCATGGTCAGGACCTCCTCGGGGTTTCGTGCCCCCAGAACCTGTAGGGATGACTCTGCCTGTTCTTTGCGATCGTTGTGGGCCTTAGCGGGTGGGTCATCTTTGTCTGTCTGGCGGCCTATGGATTGTTCGCGTTGGCCGGACTGCTCATCATCATGGGCCTCCTGTGGGTTCTGCAGTTGAGCCAATTTTGCTACCAGTTCAGCGTTCTACCTTTCTAATTCGGCAGTCCTCTCCTCAAGGGCTCTCCTGATCGGATCTTCTGGTTGTTGGCCTCCGTTTGGAGGCAAATCGGTCTGTTGTGATCGTGTGATCGCCATTGGTGGTACGGTTCTTAGCTTTTTTGTAGAGGGTGGGAAGCTTATTGAAAAAGATTTCAATAATAGGGAAGTCTTCCCACAGACGGCGCCAATTGTGTAAATGCAGAAAAGTTACACAATAGAAATCGGAAAAAATTTGGACCCCTTCTCATTAATCAAAGTCCTCTATTTATACACAATTGTGATAAATGGGTCAAGCTCATGTACCCAGGTTTATCAATCCCTCAAATCAAGGGATTTGATAAACTCTACCCTTTTTTGGACTCTTTATTCTATAATTGGATTACTCCTTGCCTTGTGGACCACACTTTAGCTTCTAGATTTTTTCATGGGCCCATTGTTGTTTTCGGCCTGCTTGTTTTCAGCCCATCCGCCTTCCGGCCCATCGGTCTTTGGCCCATCTGTCGTCGGCCCATCAGTCTGGTGGCCCATTTATAATTGGGCCAAATATTTCAACCATTACAGTTACTAACTATATATATGAGTAATATATTTAGTTATTGTAAGTTTCCATATCCATACCCTCATGCAACTGTCAACCAAAGTCTGCCGCATGCAAGTCTGCCGTATACAACAACCAACCACAACCGTATGCATCCAAATCATCAACCATCCACAAGCACGCCTTCACCAAGAGTCAAGCAAGGCGGCGCCGCCCACGCGTGAAGACTTCAAAGCCACGCATGTTGATGTGTTTGTCTTTGGTTTCTTTTTCTGCCTATATATATATGGCATGGTGTAAAGCATGAGATATAACACAAGAAAACAGAGAGAGTGATATAGAGTGATACACGAGGGTGTTGTGAGATTTGAAATCCACAGAGCATGTTCTGTGAAGAAGAGAGAGAGTTGTGAGGTTGAGAAACACTTGTATACTTCTTCATACCCGGTTTGTTTTGAACCGAAGATAGTGAAGCCTCTCTCAAAGTGGACGTACCCATAATTTTGGGGAACCACTATATATTTGGTGTCCATTGTGTGTGTGTGTGTTTGCATTTGAGCTTGCTTTCGACCCAACAGTTATGTCATAAGTTTTTCTTTTGTTATTTGATTTTTACATGTGTCATAAATATTTATTATAAGTATTTCGTAAATACTTAATTTGGTTCTTAATGTTCTCAAAATAATAATAAAAAATTAAATTTGTATCAATTTTATTTTTATGTAATTAATCTGATTGAATTATCAAATTAAATATTCAATAAAAAAAAAGTCAGATGCATGCAAATTAATTAAATAATTATCAATTATTGAATCAAATTACCTCTTACATTTATGAGATTCAATTCGAATCAGGTTATCAGATCCATTCACACGTATACATGGAACTCGTGATATATGTGTCAGGATATAGTTGTATACGCATACTTGCAAATTGTAGCCATATATATGCATGATATACAGAAACTCCTTATATATATATATATATTGTAACCATAACTATATAGATGTTTCCTAGTGCCATTACCCAGCGGAGCAGCAGCTAGCTAATGGAAGACAAAAACCCTAATGCCCAATTCAGATTACCGGACCATTCGAGACCGCCCCAGTCAACTCCATAGACGGTCTTTTGACTTTCATTTATCAAATGTCATTAGAATGATGCTAATCATAAAAAACACGTAACATACATATATATATATTATATATATATATATACACACATATATAGGAAAGAGTTTGTAGTGACTAGGAACAAACACAAATTACCATGGCAAATGTGACAACATTGAGATTCAAATATTAAATGTTGATTAAACATTGGATTCCCATAATAAGTGCTAAATATTATTGGTCTCCAAAGATTTCACCCTAATGGTGATGACAAAATAGGCCCAAACACGTGAAAAAACAAAATAAGCTCAGCTAAACCCATCAACCTGCCACGTGTCAGAACCTCATCGGTCAGTTCACTGGACCCACCTCCCATTTCATTTCGTCTTAATGCATGGCCTCTCTCCTATACACTCTTTAAAAGGACCTCACATGTTGTAACATATATACATGTATTTAGAGAGAGAAAGACAGAGAAAGAGAGTGTAACTGTGTGAGAGAGAAACTGAGAGAAAAATCAGCCAAGCAGGAAGGAAAGGCCAGGATTGCTCTCAAATCCAAAAAAAGGGTAAATACCCAAAAACCCTTATCCTATCTCTTCTTCAAACCCTTCACTAGAGATTTCCTTAGCTCTTCACTTTCTATCCTTAAAAGCCCTTTCATGTCTCAACTCACCTTTCCAACTATATTCTCTCTTCTCCTTTTGCATGTTTACTTTCTTCTATAACCATTATTCAAAAATAAAAGTTATATATATATATATATATATATATTATATCTGAAATGAAAGCTTGAATTTGCCTCCAATTAGATAAAGCACTCTCAGAGGAATATAAGAGAAAAGAAAAAAAGGAATTAATGGCCCCAAGGTCAGCTAGAGGAAAAGGCAACAAGGCTAAGTCAGACAAGAGGAAGAAAGAAGAAAAAGGTTATTATATATATATATATTTTAATCTTATATATACTTGAAAATTTTAATCTCTTCTATATATTATTAATGGTTCTTGTAATTCACAATTATATTTATTTAATTATTTCTTTTCCAACTCTTCTTTTGCAGTTGTACCTAGTGTTCTTGACATAACTGTCATCACCCCATATGAAACACAGGTCATTCTCAAGGTATGCAATTTATCAATTTTTCATTCAAATTAATTCAATTTTACCATACCCTTTGAGAGCATTGAATCGGCGTCTTGAATTATTCGAATTAAATTCTTTATTATTATTTTTAATTTTGATACTAATTAATTGTTTGTTTAATGTAAATGTATGGAAATGAAGGGCATCTCCACTGATAAGATACTAGATGTGAGGAAGCTACTTGCTGTTAATATAGAAACATGTCACCGTTCTAACTATTCTTTATCCCATGAGGTCAGCCTATTTAACTATTCCAATTTGCACTAATTAATTAGTTATATATTCTTAATTAACCATTAATCTTTTCCCTTTTTTGTTCCTTCTCTTGTTGGTTATGTATTAATTGCTGCAATTATTAATTTTAATTAATTACAATATTGAATTTTAACCTTTTAGTTAGTGCTTTGATCAACAGGTCAAAGGACAAAGACTGAGTGATAGGTTAGAGGTAGTTTCTCTGAAGCCATGTTTGCTCAAAATGGTTGAAGGTAGGTTATGCTCTCGCACCAAACTTTTTTGGTGTTACATGAAGCCAAAGAATTGCTATTTCCAGCTATGTTATGGCGGTTCCAACGAATCTAGTTTGTCTCATACCATATGATATATGTATATGTATATATGTGTGTATAGTAAATATTATGCGCATATAGCATAGGTTCTAATGTCGTGTGACATACTTATAATATATTTATTTGGATGTTTTTATATTGTACTTTAAAAGAGTGGTTGGCATAAGGGTTCATTGAAATACTATTATGTATCTAATATTATAATGACAATATATATAAGACTGCCAATCATTATTTAATACAATTAATTAAGGTTGGTGAACGGTGCGCCTCTTGAGCAGTATTAATTCTATGAAGGTGCACATATTTTGATTTTGAGTGTAGTCACTCTCCAATTATCACTCAATTTTTTTGTAGCCTATTGGTGGATTGATGATATTTGCAGTACGAAATTGACAATTGTCTCATGAAATGACAAAATTGGGTTACAAAAACATTTCAATATGATGTTATTCAAAACTAGTCCTTGAATTGCACAAGATGGGGCAAAATGGTCTCATTCAGTTTACAATAAAATATCAAGTGCAGTAAAAAAAGGGTATAAAGATAATGTTAATTACAATGTTGACAAAGACTCTGGTTGAGCAATGAATGAATGATTAGATTTGCCTTTTGAGAGAAATAATCTCATTGTAAAGTCTTTATCACTTTTACTTTATTTATTTAATTTTTCATTTAACACAGAAAAAAAATCTACCATATTACTTATTGGAACATATGATATAAATATATTATAATACACCAGATTTTTTGGCACATCACATCACTCATTTAACTTCTGCATTATTAATTTATCACCCGCTTGTCAAAAAATTTATTTATATACTTTGAAAATATATCACTAATATTGCTAAATTTTAGGGCGTAATTTTAATGAAAATATGGTGAACCCAAAAAAAAAAAAAAAAAAAAAAGCTACAAGTCTTTTGCAGTACCAAATCATAATTACTAAAAATTTGATTCGTTACATTTTCATTTTCATTTTTGTCTTATGTAAATAGCCAAGAGAGTTTCCATTATTTACATAAATGCCACTGACAATGCAGAGGACTACAGTGAGGAGAGCCAAGCGGTGTCGCACGTGCGGAGGCTACTGGACATAGTAGCGTGCACAACTCGGTTCGGGAAACCCAGAGGAGGAAGAGCCGCCGCCGCCGCCGCCGCCGCAGACGGTGGTCGATCCAAGAAGAACCAGAAGAGCAATGGAGAAATCATCCGAGCCACCAGTAATCCGGAGGCGATTTCCGAGGGCTGCTACGAGATGGCGGCGATTCATCCCATTCCCAAACTCTCCGATTTCTACGATTTCTTCTCTTTCTCTCACCTCTCTCCTCCGATTCTACGTGAGTATTGTAATTAATTTGATTTATTTTATATATTTATTGATATATATATATATATTTTTTTTTTAATATGAAGACTAAAAATTTAATGATCTGAATGAAAACCCTATGTGTTTGTTGGTGTGTTTGCAGATTTGAGAAGAGTGGAGCGTAAGGATGAGGGAGAGAGGCGCGACGGTGATTATTTTCAATTGCAGGTGTTCTTTTCTCTCTCACACACAAACACACACAGTGTACATTATTGTGATGTATTGTGGGAAGGCCTCTCATTATTGGGTTAATTGTAAATGTGCCAATTTTTTTTTTTTTTTCAATTTTTAAAATTTTGGTTATCAAACGCCTAATTTGGAATGTGACAAATTATAATGGTCTGTGGGACAAACAAATATCTCTGTAAGATTGATATATTTACTTTATGTGTCAAATTATAATGGTCTGAGGGACCATGACCTTTCAATAATATATCAATTGAGTGGGGACAAATCCAAATTCAAGTAGGTTTTTGCCTCTTGTAGACAAAAGTATATTTAAATAAGTAAATTAAGTTGGGTGAACGGTCGAGAGGTTGTGTTCCTTTTTTATTACTTAAAAATGCAGGCATAATTTGATCTTCCTCTAGAATATTTGCTCCGATGCAGGGAATACCATGTCATTTATTGTCATTAATTAATTATATTTTATGACATAAGTGAAAATGCTTGTTGATTCTTCTTGGGGTTAGGTCACATTTCCCGGATCCTTTTCTGTTTTTTTTTTTTTTTTTTTAAAATACAAACTGGGTTATAGTGGGCATGGCATCTTGCAAAAATCAATATTGATGGCTGTGTCAAAAGAGTGAAAAAGGACTGAATTATACACAAACATACCCTCTTGAAACACCCCACATACGGATACCCAGGTACAGTTATTGTCTGGAAGACCCTACGTTCAGCTCTCTGTTTTTTTTTTTGGCTAAATCAGGACATTTTATGATCCCAACCCCTCATTTCGATACCACATTGAAAGGACAAACAAGAATCAACTTGTTTATGGGATATTTTCTCCATTTGTGGTGGACGGGCTTAAGATTTGGTCTTCAATACATGTCATGCACACTTTTGGAAAGAACCAAGTTGGTGTTTAACACATAAACTTCTTTGACACTTTAGACATGTGTTTACAATATAGAGAGAATTATTTTATTTTTTTGTTGCAACAGTGGGATCTACTGACTACTTACAGGGCCCATTGTCGCAACAAATAGCAGGTGAGTCGTATAAAAAGGGTCGTCATCTCGAGACATCTTGATTTCAGGCACGTGGCCAACAATTCTCGGAGTCATGTATCTAATGAACTTGGAACCTTGAGTAGGACCTTTTTAGCATAAAAAATATAATTGCAAGAATCAAGTTGTTTGTGTGTATATATGATTAATATAAAGTTTGAGCAAATTTGAAAAGGTGAAAGAGAGAAGAGTTTTGCTGGAAAGTCAAATTATTTATGTACATGGGTAGATCTATATCTATGCACATACTCCCTCTATCTTAAATTCTATATCCCTCCTTTCTTTCAAGATTTTATTGACATCAATGTTCACCCCTCGGGAAGGACAATATTTAGGTCCTATTTTGTAAGGACAAACTTTGTCCTTTCCAATGATGTGGTCCAATAAACACTAACACCTGTCTAAAAGATAATATAATGTTAAAAAAATTATATTTGACTCAAATCCACTTTCAATAGGTGAATGATGGATCAAATTAATTTTTTAGTTGTAAACAGGTGATAGTTTTTTATTGGACCATAACAAAGTTTATCCTGATAGGATGGGACCCAAGAATTATTTCCTTTGAAAACTCGATGCACAAAACTTTCCTGAATTATTCCAGAGGCTTTAAAACATTTCCCAAAAACTAAAACAAACATTACAAGGAGTTGCATAGTACACTATATATATTGAAGGGTTGGTATTGGAAATTCAGAGAAAGTTGTGCACAGAATGCATATATTTTTTGTTTTGGGGAATTTTCCCTTCTGCATTTAAGTTTACTGAGTCAAACAATGTGGTACTTATGCAGATTAAGATATGCAATGGGAAGCTAATACATGTAGCTGCATCAGTTAAAGGATTTTACACTATGGGAAAGCAGTTTCTACAAAGCCACTCCCTTGTGGATCTTCTGCAACAGCTCAGCCGTGCCTTTGCAAATGTAAGGACTCCAAATTTTCATCCCATTTGTTGTTGCTGTCAACACCATAAGACATGCTTGTCTTTGTTTTTTATTTTATTCTCCTCATAGTTCCTAGCATTCGTGATATCTATCTTTTTTTATTCACCATTATATTACCAAAAAGCAAAGGCACGTGTAGCATTAGATAATTAGTTGTTTTCTGATTTTCATCTATTTCTATAATTTTTTGGTTTTAATCTTTCATTTTGATAGGTAAGCATAGCCCCTCCCCCTCTGGGACTTGAATGTTCTGGCCTCTCCTTTGAGGAGTACATACCTCTTAAGCAAGGTTTCCAGTTCTCTATTTCTTGAATTTTCCTCTTAGAGACAAAATTTAGTTTCCAAACAGATTTTAGACCATTTCTTTTCCTTTTGGGTGATAAGAGAGGGCTGAAATTTTGATGGAGATTCCAAATAATTTCTAGTTATTTTGTTCTGACTGATTTAGGCTCCTTGTCATGATAAATTAAAGAAGAGAAGAAACAGATTTAGGCATCACATCAAGTTCAAAAGAGCTACTTCGTTGAACGTCTAAAAGAATTTATCCAAGTGAAGTGATAAATCGATCTATCAACTGTCCTTTCCGACTTTGTCATGCTGAAAGCCATGTCAACTAATTAATGCACAATTAAAAATTGTTTGTTTTTTTCTAAGCTATAATTTATCGCAGTTTTGTTTCAATTTTAATACTCTTTGAAACTAATAAATTTGATTGGGTGTGCAGGCATATGAATCCTTGATGAAAGCTTTTCTAGAACACAATAAGGTGACATGATTATTTACATAAAGAAGATTGTTATTGTACTAGTATTGGAATAGATAAAAAAAGGAAGCTGCTCTCAATATAATGAGTTTGTGTCGTTTTTTTCTCAACTCTCTCCAGTTTGGCAATCTTCCGTATGGCTTTCGTGCCAATACATGGCTTGTTCCTCCATCTGTTGCTGATTCTCCATCAAACTTCCTGCCCCTACCAGTGGAAGATGAGAATTGGGGTGGCAATGGCGGAGGCCAGGGAAGATTTGGTGAATTTGATCATAGACTGTGGGCTACGGAGTTCGCAATATTGGCAAGCCTTCCATGCAAGACTGAGGAGGACAGGGTGGTCCGAGACCGGAAGGCTTTTTTGCTTCATAGCTTATTTGTCGATGTCTCAATCTTTAAAGCTGTTTCAGCCATCCGCCGAGTCCTGGATTCCTCTATGAAGAAAAAAGATACATTGAATTCTCCTACAGGCTCAATTTTACAAGAGGATCGTGTAGGAGACTTGTCTATAATTGTAAAACGGGATGCGGTAGATGCAAGCTTGAAGTTTGAGAAGATTATTGGCAGTGGATCATCCAGTTTGTCTTCCAAGAAAGTCACTCAAAGGAACTTACTTAAAGGGGTAACGGCAGATGAGAGTGTAGTTGTCCATGTAAGTAACTTTCTGTTTGCTGCATATTTCTAATTGCTGTAAGTTGTATGGGTGCTAAAGGGGTTCCATTAGAGCTAGAACTTTTAGATCAGAAAGGGAGGCCACACCTCGACTGTACTCAGTTATCTTTATAATTGAGTTGGGGATGCCTGATCTGAATGCTGTCTGGATAATGTTTATGGTTGTGTTCTTTGTTTACTTCCCAATGTCTATGCCTATTTACCAGTTCAATTTATTTTCCAAGTAAAAAATTAGGTAATAGGTTGCATTTTGGAATGACTTGACCTGATAAAGCCTTTCTCTTTCTTTCTTATAGGTAGTTAAACTCAATTAATTATATATTGCTGCTAATGTTGGTTTGCTAGACAAATCTACTCTTGCTGTTTAGTTCTATATTGGGTCATATTATTTAATGCAATAGGTCAACCTGATGCAATGCCTTTCAAGTTAAGCAATATGACATTGGTGCTGTTGTTCTCCGTTGCTCCGCGCATTCTATTTGTATTTTATTCTGATAGGTACATGGATACTTATGGGGCAATTCATTTTTGGTTTTCACATTGCCAAACCAAGTTGCCGACTATTATTTGGACATTTTGTCCTCAAAATAACTTAGAAGTCGTCCCTTTAGAGTTTGTTTTTTGTCAATCTCAACCTTGTTTAAATTAAAATTTTGAAACTTTGTATATCTTCTGATCAATACTTATGCAAGTACTGTTCATAGTCTGGATTTGATTTTGAACTGAATTTTTTTGAATCAAAATTTATATTTTAGAATAATATTATGAAATTCTATTGAACCCTTGGACTCATTTTTTCAAGTCAACTTTAATTTTTGAAGCAACGTCGCTTACTTTTGCAGGATACTTCCTCGTTGACTGTCGTCGTCGTAAGACATTGTGGATACACTGCAACTGTAAAGATCGTGGGTGATGTCAAGAAAGGAAAGTACATGAGTCAAGATATTGAAATAGATGATCAACCAGATGGAGGAGCCAATGCGCTTAACATTAACAGGTTTGGATAACTCACATTTGGTTGCTTGCAAATAGACCATACACAGCATAGGACCAAGCTACCTGTAGTTAGGGATATAAAATGCTATTAAAAATTCATATTTTGTTTGCATCCTGTATGCTCCCGTTTTCTGTATTAATTCCCAGTTATTTCACAATGATCTATGGCACACAAGGGTGCTTTTTGTCCAATGAAAAAAAATTAGAAAAATAATGTTCAATCTACTCGCGTTTGTCTCCCTGCTTGTGCAAAATCAAAATATTAATGCTCCACACCATGATGGAACGGGGTGTGACTATTTGTATAATGGAAGTTATTAATGGAATTAAGGCTCGATTCATTTCCAGTCATATATTTTAATTAACAGAAAGACCAGGTGCTGTTTTTTTTTTCTTTTATTTTATTTTAATATTTGTTTGGATAAGTTCTGAAAAGAGGAAGAAGAAAGTGTGTATCTTAGCATTTTTTAAAGTTCCATATTTGCGTCTACTCTTTTGGTTTTTGTCCTTTAGACCCATTAAATTTGTAAGTGGCTTCTTGTGGTAATTTGGTAAATCCTACATAGTACCTCTGCTAATCATTCATTGTTGTCTTGTATAATTCAGAGTGATAAAAATAGTCTCACACTTATTGTGGAATTATAATTGCAAAACAGAAAGCAAATATAGTGAAGTTTCTGGAAAAAATAATAGGTATAGTATGCAAGTGCGCAATTAATGATATTATAATACAGATTATTCTTTGAAGTTCTATTTCAGAAACAAATTTCTTGGTGGCTAGCAATAGAGTTGCATGCAATGGACTCATTAGGTTTGAAATGTTTGCAGCTTGAGGGTTTTGCTACATGATTCAAATAGTACCGAGTTATCTGGAGTCCACTCACCTCAGTCTAATTCTAGTGATCTAGAAGTTCCAAGATGTCTGGTACAGAAAGTAATCAAGGAGAGCTTGAGTGAGTTGGAGGAGAAGCCAGCAGTTTCGTTGAGGTCTATCAGATGGGAGCTTGGTTCTTGCTGGGTACAGCATCTACAAAAGCAGGAAGCACCAACAGACAACAGTTCTAGAAGCCCCAAGGATGATAATGAGGCTGTACCTGTTGTTAAAGGACTTGGGAAGCAATTTAAAATGCTGAATAAGAGGGAAAAGAAGCCAAGTAGTGTGAGTAGCATAGATGATAATGACGAAAATGATCTCAGAGCCAATAGACTGGTTGTGGAAAGCTGCATGGGAGAACTAAATAATTTTGAGTCTAACAGTGAGGCTGAGTTGAAGGAGTTACTTTCGGAAGAAGCCTTCTTGCGTTTGAAAGAAACTAGGACAGGTCTTCATCTAAAGGTCTGTACACAATTTTCAAGTATCTGGCAGCATTTTTCATTGTGTAATGTTAAGTTAAAGCCATGAGCTATTATTACCTTTTATGGCATCAGGAAATACTGAAAAAGCAATTAGTTTGTCATTGATATATTGGTATTTCATGAAGTTAGCAGCACAGCGGTGTTTCATAATTATATTGTTAGCGTATTTATGAATTGTTTATTACACTTTATTAATTGATTTTCAAGGCAATAAGTGTTATAATTCACCTCTTGCAACAGTCCGTGGATGAGCTCATCAAGCTGGCACACAATTATTATGATGAAGTTGCTTTGCCAAAGCTGGTAATATTTTGTGCATAACTAAATTTGTTTTAATCGAAACACACAATTATATATTATGCACAATCTAACTCTCTCATTTTGTTTAGGTCACAGATTTTGGGTCTCTTGAACTTTCTCCAGTTGATGGACGTTCCTTAACTGACTTCATGCATCTAAGGGGTTTGCAGATGTGTTCCTTGGGTCGCGTGGTGAGAGAAGACTCTTGTTTCTAGAATATTGCTTCTTTATGATATTAATTTATCTCCTAAATTGACTAACAGTAGTTAAGCAGAGTTTGATCAAGGAGTAGATTCTAATTTGTTTTTCTCATAGATACCCAGTTAACCATTGTTTGTTCTGATGTCATTATGCGAATCAGGTTGAACTTGCAGAGAAGCTTTCTCATATACAGTCACTCTGTGTTCACGAGATGGTCACTCGAGCTTTCAAGCATGTCCTGAGAGCTGTTGTTGCTTCTGTTGACAATGCGGCAGGCTTATCTGCAGCGGTAGCTTCATCCTTGAATTTCTTGTTTGGGGTCTGCAAGGTGGAAGATAATGAACAGAACATGACTGAGGATCATCTTCTGAAATTGAAATGGTTAAGAACATTTCTGGACAGAAGATTTGGTCATAGGCTGAAAGATGAGTTTGAACAGTTGAGAAAATTGTCGATTCTTCGAGGACTTTGCCATAAGGTACCAATTCAAGGATCTCTACTCATATGCTGGGATAGCACAAAAAGTATGAAAGTAACTCCCTTGTCACGAAAAGAAAAGGAAGGATATTAGATCAATGCTTTCGCTGTGGCAAGTGAAGATTTACGCATTCTGATCACTTGATTACTTACGTGAATCTCACCAAATCCCAGTTACTGCTTCAATGCCCATATTAATGAATACAGCAGTCTTATGTGTATATGATTTCTCCAGGTTGGCTTGGAGCTGGTCACAAGAGACTTTGATATGGAAAGCCCGAACCCTTTCAGGAAATCTGATGTAATCAGCATGGTTCCTGTCTGCAAAGTAGGATTCTCACTCTCTCTCCATCCCTCCTTCTGTGTTTGTGATTTTATATCGATAATATACCCATTTGACATATCGAACACTCCAGCAATGATTGACATACTGAGATGTTTCAATCATTCTGTACAGCATGTAGGATGCTCATCTGCTGATGGGCGGACTTTATTGGAGTCGTCCAAGATTGCACTGGATAAAGGAAAGTTAGAAGATGCTGTTAATTATGGAACAAAGGTACCAAAATCATTGCACAATTAACTCATTTGGTTCCATTTCTAAGTTACGAAAACACGCACTTAATTTGTTTACGCCTTAATTTTGAAGGCACTAGCAAAAATGATTGCTGTATGTGGTCCCTATCATCGGGCAACTGCAAGTGCATATAGTCTCTTAGCGGTAGTTCTTTACCACACCGGCGATTTTAATCAGGTACATTGATCTTCTTGACTAAAATGTCAACGTTACTGACGAATTTTGCTGATTGCAATTTTATGAATCTTTACTCATTGACTTGTGTTGTTACTTTTTTAGTGCGAACTATACACATCTTAAATCATTGATAACCAATCTAATATCTGAATAATCTGTTGAAGTGAAGAAAAAGTACATGATTATTTGAAATTCAAACTCATATGTAGTGTAAAAGTGAGGAATATTGAGTGAAAGTTCACGCTTTAAAATCATCAATTAGTTACAGATGTTTCTTTTTAGAGATGTGAAAGCCATAGACATTATTTTCCCAACTCCTGAGTAGAGACGTCCAAACACCAATGTAATTATCTTTAAATGCAACTCAACACGACAAATGACAATCATATAAGGAGATCTGGGGAGAGTAGCTTTCTTCCTAATTTTACTCTGCAATACATCTTAGGCTTTTATAATTTCTTTTCTATTGGGTACATGGTATATTTTGTGTGAGAGTGGCCAGGTTGCTTTACCATCAATCTTCTGTTTCTTCTTGTTTAGGCAACGATATACCAGCAAAAGGCTTTGGACATCAATGAGAGGGAACTTGGGCTTGACCATCCTGATACGATGAAAAGCTATGGGGATCTTTCAGTCTTTTACTATCGTCTACAGCACATCGAATTGGCTCTGAAGTAAGACGTTCATATTTTCTGTTCTTGGCATGCAATTTCAGTATTAAATTTGCTGCTACTTAGGATCTCACAGAAGATTGAATTTAGGTAAATTGACTTAACAGACATTGTTGCAGCTGTTGGAGTCAGTGCACAACCCTAGTTTATTCTGCCTCACCTTTTTCCTTTTATTATTTTAGCGATGTTTACATCTACCTCCCTTAAGAAAGGCTAAATAACAGTTACCTCCCCTCTAGTTTGTGTCTGAATAACATTTGAACTACATCGATATAACTCCTGACACTATTGTAATCCTGTAGTTACTTAACCTCTGAAATTGGCCTTACAAAGCTTGAAAAGGCTATTTTATCCTTGTGTTTTCATGATAAATGACTAAACTAGGATTTAAAAAAAATAAGCAAATGACAAGGTAAATATTAGATTATTTTCATTCATATTATCCATCTACACTTCCTTTCTCTCTCTTTGCTACAGTACAGGGAAAGTTGTATTCGGGGGGGTTTCTATACCGGGCCTCTTGTTTTTGTCTCTCAGTGTAAAAGGGTAGTCTAGATTTTTCAGAGAATACTGATATTTTACATTAAAAAAATATATGTAGATGAATAAACTAACAATGGCTAAAATAGTCAATCAACATTTTTGGGTCAAAAAGTCAACATTGACAGAGGAGTTTAGGGCTACTTTTAAAATCATAGGGGAGGTATCTGTTATTTGGCCTTTCTTGAAGGGAGGTAAATAAAAATATCGCATTATTTTATCCCCAAGCAGTATACATCTTATTAATAAAGTAGAGTTTCAATAGAAGTGTACACCACAATGTCCTCTCCCTACATCAACCTTCCTTTTGAAGCTCATCCATCTTGTTCATCTGTGTTAACTGTTTGAACATATTTTTCCATCCATAAATGGGAATATTTATTTGCATTATGAAAACCTATAGAGAACTACAAGAATTAAGTGAGGGCATGCCCTTACTGAAGATGAAAAATTGGAATAACTCCGACTCCTGTAAGAAGATAATAACAGAAAAAAAGTAAAAACATGAAATCACTCAATTCCAAGTTCCTAACACTATTGACCTAATCATGTAACTTTAATTACATAATATTCAGAACTCAAAGTAATATATACCTTGTAAGTTGATGAGTCTTTAAAGGACAACCTTGGTCCTTGATGAAGTCTTGATTTTTAGCTCCCTCCAAGTACTCCAAACAACAGAAGTTTAGTATCATTCTACAAGAATAACTCTTCTTGGAATCAACTTTGTGTTTGTTAATCGTTTGGCATTATTAAGAGGACTACATATAGTTGGTTATTCTCTTTCTGTTTTCTTGCTTTATTAATCAAGCTAGTGCCTTATTTGTGGCAGATATGTCAACCGTGCTTTGTTCCTTCTCCATTTTACATGTGGATTATCTCATCCAAATACTGCTGCAACTTATATAAATGTGGCTATGATGGAAGAGGGTATGGGAAATGTTCATGTTGCTCTCAGATACCTGCATGAAGCACTTAAATGTAATCAAAGATTATTAGGAGCTGATCACATACAGGTCTCACTCTCTCTTTCTCCCTCTCACTCACTCTCTCTCTCTCTCTCTCTCTCTCTCTCACACACACACACACACACACACGCACATACACACACTCGGGCGGGGGCGCACACACATACATAATGTTTGCGTAGAATGTTTTAGCTTCCTGCATGAGCTAACAAAACTATCTCAACCTTTCATATGGCAGACTGCAGCTAGTTATCATGCAATAGCCATTGCTCTTTCATTGATGGAAGCATATTCCCTCAGTGTGCAACATGAACAAACCACACTACAGATTCTTCAAGCCAAACTGGGACAAGAAGATCTCCGTACTCAGGTTGTCACTCTGTCATGATATCATGCAAAAGTACCCTAAGCACTAATTATGCACTGATTATGGAATATTCCAACAGCTAGTTATTGTTTCCTATATTCAGTCCATACCGCACTTTTTGGCTTCCCTGCTTCTTCAACATTCATAAAAGAGAGTTAAATTCTTGATTTGTTAGCATACTGAAGTCATATTCCTTAAAGCTTTGACGTAGAGGGCTCGATTTATATATATATATATATATATATATATTAGTTTACCTTGACATGAAACTCACACCCCTAACTTTGCCCCTATATGGTGGGGAACTTGAACCCTCGACTTTTTACTTTGGAAGGCTTTGAAAAACTATTATGGTACAGCCATTGGTGATACAGGGGGCATCATATGAACAGGTGTAACTTTTTGAAAGGAAAAACTTTAAGGTCACTAAAAAAGAATGGCATCTTTACCTCTAAAATATAAGCATTGTTGAAGATAGCAACTACCTTGATAAATTTCTCTATTGTGTAGTATATGATGCTTTTAGTCTGTTGCTCATCATTGAGGCTCTTGTCCATTTTTAAAGCACTCACAAGTACCCAATTGTGGTTTTTCCTTGTAATTCTCCCTTAAAAATATTCAACTGATTGAAATACAAGCCTGTTAACAAGTAAATGACTCACAAGAGCATGGTAAAAAAAGTTGCATTAGCGGTTTACTAATGTGCTGTTTTTCCTTATGCAGGATGCTGCTGCATGGCTTGAATATTTTGAATCAAAAGCCCTGGAACAGCAAGAAGTGGCACGAAATGGAACTCCAAAACCAGATGCATCCATTGCTAGCAAAGGCCACCTTAGGTACTAAGATGGTATTCCCAAATTTTTACTTGGTTATTGAACATTAGTTATGTCTTTGTGCATCAAAACCTTTGATCCCTTTCTTGCAGCGTCTCAGATCTCCTTGATTACATTAGTCCTGATCAGGATTCGAAGGAAGGAGACTCACAAAGGAAAAGACGAGCGAAGGTAGTTGCATATTACTTACAATCAAATAATCGGACCCTTAATCTCCATGTCCAATTCTGCAGCATTTGATCCGAAATTTCCCTTAGTTATTAGTATTATTGTTTATTTTCCCTTTTTTGTTAAGTATGTCCATATTTTATTCGATTGCCTTTGGGTCTATTCAGAGTTAAATGTTTGAGATGCTACAAACTTTAGGTTAGAATTAGGCAAAAGGTTACTGTTTCTCAATAGGGTGGGATCATATATCAGCAGGATCTTGTGAACGAAATATAGGTGCCCTAATTAACTAACAAGCTCAATGATTTTCTTTTAGATTATGGCCGAGGGTTAACGGGTATGAATTTAACTTAGAGGCAGGTATGAATAACTCGGCTGAAACTAAGTACAACTTATAGAAAGAGCAGCATAACCATATTTAACGGATTGAAAGACAGCTTGTTAGCTATTTAACTAAGCGTGGAAGGAAGCAAAAGAGCTTCAGTTTCTCAAGCTCAAGACATTTCATGCTCAGGTCTCATTTATACTCTCTCTCAGGTGTTGCAGGTTAGTGATAAATCCCATCAAGTGCAGCATGATGCAATCAGCAACGACACTGTGACTCGGGATAATACAGAAGATACTGTGGCCATAATGAAAGTCAATACAGAGGAGGATAAGCTGGGCACACTCCTTGAAGAGACCATGGACAGTGAAATCCATAGATATGGTCTTACAGTCAGTAATGAAGAAGTCCAAGGAACAAGCTCTGATGAAGGATGGCAAGAAGCTAACTCAAAAGTGCGGTCCGTAAATAGTGCTGGCAGGAAGTTTGGCCGTAGACGGCGGCCAGTTCTTGCCAAGCTAAACATCAACAGTTCTGAACACTCTAATGCTAGAGACAGCAACTACAGGAAGGAAGCGGTTCCACTGGCACAAAAATCAATGCCGAAGACAATGTCGACAGAATGGTTTCCAGTGAAGCAATCAAAGGTGCCTAGCTCCAGTGCTGGAGAGGATTGGACTAAACAGCAGGTAAAAACTTCAGGTTCACAAGTTTCCCCAGCCACAGAGTCCAAAAATCCCCCCACTCCTTCCACTCTCACTGCTATGGCTTCAAAATCAGTGTCCTACAAGGCGGTAGCGGTGGCACCACCAGGTACAGTTTTGAAGCCTCTGGAGAAATTAGAAGAACTTAGAGAGGAAAAGACCGATACACTGGTCTCCAATAATCCAACTGAAACATCCAAGGCGGATGAAAATAATGCAGTTGCTGTAGAAGCAGCAGTACCAGATAATGAAGACACAAAAGATGTTCATGAAAGTGAAACTAAGTTGGAAATGTCTGCCCCAGAACCTGAACAAACTCCGAGTACAAGTAATGAAGAAAAAACTGTAGAAACAAATGGGAGCAAGCTTTCTGCTGCGGCTCAGCCGTTTAGTCCAGGTGCCCTTCCTTTGACTCAACCGTTAAACTCAGTTGCAATGACAAGTGTTTATGATGTAATAGCCACCCAAGGCATGCTTGCAGACCCGGCGGGATTCCCTCCAGTTGCTGCTAGAGTTCCTTGTGGGCCTAGATCAGCTTTATGTTATAGAACCAGCCATTCTTTCCGCATGACACATGGATTTTTGAAATCCCAAAGTCCCATCAAGGAAAGAAGTGAACTCATTTCTCCGAAAATCATGAATCCCAATGCACCGGAATTTGTGCCCAGAAGAGCTTGGCAAACGAATGCAGCAAGTGATGATTCAGAAGTTCTAAAAGACTCGGATTCGAGTGTTGATTCAAGCAAGCAGTTTTCTGAAGAAGAGAAACAGGACGAAAAGGTTAGTGATGGTGTTGAAGTTGACAGATTGAGAAAGAGCAGTTCAGATGCTGAGAAGTCGGAGTTAGCGAGGCAGATACTGCTCAGCTTCATTGTGAAGTCGGTAAAAGATGACTTGGACCCTGCAAGAGAGTCTAAAGTTGGCGTGAAAAAGTCCGAGTATTCAGAGAATTCTTCAGAAGCAATTGCCAATGACAGTGCTATCATAAAAATTCTCTACGGAAATGAAGGAAAGACGGACTTGGTTCCTCAAAACACTAAAAGCGAACGGACCAAAACAGATGTAAATAAGAACAAGAGCGACGATGCTGAAGGATTTGTAGTTGTTACAAAGCGGAGAAGAAATAGGCAGCAGTTTACAAGTGGGGTAAATGGGTTGTATAATCAGCAATCTATTTGTGCTTCAGTTCGTTGAGTTCGAGTTCGAGTCCGAGTCAGGAAGAGATCGGTTACTCAGTTCATCAGAGTTTAGCAATGGAATGTTTTTGAGAAACAATGTAGGTTACTAATTCTATTGATCCATAATCCCACTTTGGGATGTAATAATAATAATAATAATTGCTTAGAGATTGTCATCTCTCCTGCACAGATTTTTTTTTTAAATAAACATTTAATTCATGCAATCCCTCTGGTTCTTTCTAACATTTTTCATTTTTTGTCTTAATCAGCTCCAATGTGGTTTGTCACTGTTGAAAACTTTGTATTGACCAAAGCCAAAAAAAAAAAAACGCAATGTTATTCACGCCCGTGTGTAAAGAATAACTTCTTTTGATATGCGATTATGTATTGAAAGAAGTTCCTTCTTTTACGACAAACATATCCTTAACTTATTGCTCCAAATAAAATTCTGGACTTCTGTGCATGAAACATTTTATATAAATTTGATTAATGTGCGTTGAATAAACAATCAGATTTCGAATAAACTTAATTGAAAATCGTGTCAACTCATTTACATGTTTTATTTAGGATTCATTTTGAGCTTGTAAAACTGTGTTTATAATTTATCTAGAGTTCACATATATATATATATATATAAATTAGTTTCATATACAGAAGCCGCATGTAGCTCTTTAGTCATCTCAAAATTACTAAATAACCAAACCATAAACTATTTAGTGATAGTTTTTTTTTTTAATCAAATGCATGGCAGAATAGTTTTATCAAAATTTTAAATTAAAATTCAAGCATATACCTGCAAAAGCTCTGTAGACACATAAATTTGGTGATGATTTAATCACCGTTGGATCGGTCGACTTAAGTCAATAAGTTTCGGTCAAATTCATTGACAATTACGGGTCTCACAAATGGACACGTGTCAAATTCTCAGAGGTTGGAGTTATATGCTTTTAATTCAAAATTAAATTTGGATTTATTCCCATAAATAATAAATAAATAAATATATATTATTTTATGGGATTTTAAGCATAATTGGTGGGTACTTTCCAAAATTAAGACCCCACCTTTGGCCTATAAATACAAGGTCACCCAACACATTTGGGAGAAGGAAAAAAAGAGGAGAAGGAGAAGAAGACTGCAACAAAGCTCTGCCGACTCCAACTCAACAAAACCTATGAAATTCTTGAAGACGAAGAACAACAAGCACGCCACACCTGTGTCGTTCTTCTTCAAAAACCTTCAGCAAATCAAGATCTCTTCAATTCCGAAGAACACAAGCAACAATCAAGTAACGGTTCAAGATCAAGCTTTCAAAGCTCTTGCACCGGAGTTTTAGGAGATTTAATCAGAGGAAGACTCTTATTTATTTAAGAATCGACCACAGAGAATTGTACCACTTTATTTCATAATTTATTATTAATAAAATTAATTGTTTGCTCTAATTTTGTTTCCTAGAATTTCGGATACAAAATTTGTGTTTACAAATTTCTGGCACGCCCGGTGGGACCTCTCTGCCTCTCATCTTCATCTCCTTAACCATTCATCAAATCTCTACCTTTCCAACATCAATGGCTCCCAAGAATGCTCAGCTTGAACAAGGGTCAAAGAATGGTGGCAAGAACGCCGTCACTTCCACAACTCGCAAAGCCCCAACCACAATTGTTGTCAAGAATGTTGCCGCTTCATCAACTGATAGTAGCACCTCCACAGGCGCAGTAACCCGTCAGAAGGCAAAGGCACTCGCTTCATTGGCACAAAGTGAGAAAATAAGGGTGGTCGACCCAACACCACCTGAAAGCACAAAAAGACAACCATTCATCACTCTTGAGTCTCTGAGAACAGGGAAGATCAATACAATGAAGTCTCAAGAAGCTTTCCCTGTTTTTGAAGAATGTTCTCCCAAAAGTAGAGCGTCGCACTCCATTTCTGATTGTAACTCAAGCACCATATCACAATCAGGATCTACTCCAGGGACTCCAAAAGGTTTGGGTCCAGAGTACTCAAACTACCAAAGTCATTCACATACAACCAATATGCAAGTCATGATGACTGATACAACATCAATAGAAGAACAAATGGCTACTATGAGTCTAGCCATCGAAAAGCTCACCAAAACCGTTGAAGAGAAAGATCTGCAAATCGCAACACTCATGAACATGCTTGAGGCCCAAAAGTCACGCGAGTCAAGTCAAGGACTTACTTACCCTCCTGGTTTTACACCGCAAGTGGCCATGAAATACAAGGATCAACATATAGCCACGTCTGAGCAGGGGGCAAACCAAACCTAATACGCTCATTTAGTGGGCTCTCTATCTGTCCAACAACTGCAAGACATGATCTCCAATACAATCAGATCACAATACGGTGGAGTAAACCGGAGCACTCTCATGTATTCAAAACCATACACTAAACGAATTGATGATATGAGGATGCCGATGGGATACCAACCGCCTAAGTTACAACAATTTGACGGGAAGGGCAATCCCAAGCAACACATTGCCCATTTTATGGAGACTTGTAATAATGCAGGGACGGGGGGCGACTTTTTGGTGAAACAATTTGTTCGTTCTCTAAAGGGAAATGCCTTTGATTGGTATACCGACTTGGAAGCTGAATCAATTGACAGTTGGGACCAAATGGAGCGAGAGTTCCTGAATCGCTTCTATAACACCCGACGTACAGTAAGCATGATAGAACTTACCAACACTAGGCAATGGAAAGAGGAACCAGTCGTGGACTATATTAATAGGTGGAGGGAACTAAGCTTAGATTGCAAAGATTGACTCTCAGAAACCTCTACCGTTGAGATGTGCATGCAAGGTATGCATTGGGGACTTCTCTATATCCTTCAAGGTATCAAACCCCGGACTTTTGAGGAATTGGCCACACGGGCACATGACATGGCGATTAGCATCAATGCTCATGGTGGCAAGGATGTCTCTGTCTTAGAACAAAGAAATGATAAAAAAGATGGAAAGAAAGAGGAAAGACAAACAAAGAAAAACCATAAAGAAACCATGGCCATCACTACAGTGCCATTGAAAATTACCATGAAAGATAAGAATAAGGAAGTTAGCAAGCAAACTAAAACTCAAGATACTGAAAGGCCTCGTCCAACACTCAAAAGAGTTAGAGAACAAGACATACCCATTCCCAGACTCTGATGTGGCCGGCATACTAGAATTCTTACTTGAGAAAAAAGTAATCGACCTGCCAGAATGTAAACGCCCTGCAGAGATGGGACGAGTGAAGGACCCTAAGTATTGCATTTATCATCGCATCGTTAGCCATCCAATTGAAAGATGTTTTATATTCAAAGAATTGGTCATGAGTTTGGCAAAGCAAGGCAAGATCCTTTTGGATGGGGAGGAAATAGCTGAAGTGAATCATGCTACCATTGCCTCTGTTTTAGCTAGCCCAACCAAAACAACATCTGATGTGCAAAGTTTTCATGGAAAACAACCGGAGAGCCTGAAGACCATCCAATTTGGTTAATTAAATCCAGTTATCATTCCTCTGCCGAATGCAATTTTGTCTGAACAAGTAGAGGAAGGATGGACTCTTGTAACAAGAAGAATATCTTGCAAACAAAGAACTATTACTGCACCACATACCAGCCCAAACTGGGGGCATAAAAAGGAAAAAATTCAGCAAGGCCCACAGAAGAAGCAAAAAGCCATGACGGAACGTCAAACAGTTAAGCTCTCAAATAAAGATACTCACTGAGGTGTTACTTTGGGAGAATTCTTTCATATTGGATATCTTACTGATGATCAAAGTCTAACCTTTTACACGGTATCGGCCACTGAAGTTGACAAGAAAAATGAACAAGAAACATTCGAAGTAGATGGTCAAGATTTTGACAAAGCAGAAAATCGCACCGTTAAAGGTACGGAAGAGAAAACCCCTAAAATGATGTGTACCTTGTGTTGTGCATCGATTCTTTTCACCGACGAAGATCTCCAACTTGGGTCAAAACCTCACAATCGACCGTTATTTGTCTCTGGGTACATTCGGGAGCAAAAGGTCACTCGTATTCTTATTGATGGGGGCTCCGTAGTGAACATCATGCCAAAATCCACAATGAGAAACCTTGGCATTACAATCGACGAGTTGGCTCGAAGCCGGCTAGTCATTCATGGATTTAATCAAGGAGGAGAACGAGCAATTGACATGATAAGAGTTCACCTCACCATTGGTGAATTGAACGCTGAGACTTTGTTCCATGTCATCGATGCAAAGACCTCTTATAATTTACTGCTAGGTCGACCTTGCGTCCATGGAAATGGTGTAGTCCCTTCTACATTGCACCAATGCTTTAAGTTCTTCAATAATGGTACAAAAACTGTGTTTGGAGACGAAAAACCATTTTCTGAGGTAGAGTTTCACTTTGCGGATGCCAAGTTTTACTTAAATGCTGACGCGCCAGCTGAAATTCTCCCATCTGACAGTTTCTTCACAAGAAAAATAGATGCGGAAAAAGGTAAAAAAGTTGAGTTGCCCCCTGCGGAAAACATTGCACATGATGACAAGAAAGTCATACCTGCAACACATAAGTCTGAACTGTCCTATGAAATTCCTAAAGGTAAGGTTGTCTTCAAGTATGTTCCAAAATCCAAGATAAGTGAAGGACAATCACCCTTTGTTGAGCTGTCAGAAACAACAAAAATGAAGACAAAACTCATTCCTGCCTCGACAAGTGAGGATACACAAGTTCTCAAAGATAACCTAATGATTCCTCTTGTAAAGGTTGAGAAGTCTTCAATTGTCAAACCACCACTAGCAGGTTTTGTCTTTGGCACGCAAGACACGATAAAGCAGAAGGCACTTCCATGTCAAATAACAAGAGAGGATTTTGACCCTAAGGCATACAAGCTTCTGGTTAACGCAGGGTATGACTTTCAAATCCATCAGAACTTGGGCAACTTCATCCCTATGTCACCGGCAAAAAGATTCATGGCCTCAATGAGACTCAAATGAAGTTGCAACAAGAAGGGCATGCGATCAATGCACCCAAGACTGGTTTGGGGTTCAAGCCTAGTGAACCAATTCGAATCCCTACAAAAATAAGACAAAGAAGAGAAAACACACAATACATTAGTGTGTCAGAGGCTGAAGAAATCGAAGAGCAATACCCTGTTCAACGAACATCGGTGTTTGATCGGATCGAAGCTCCTCCGCATCGTGTTTCTGTGTTCCAAAGGCTAAGCACAACAAATAGAACTGACGAATTACCTCATGAGAATCACATTTCCCGGGCTTCTGCATTCAATAAACGTGTCCATGTTGATAGTAGAGAAGCCATAAATCCTCAGTCCCGAAAATCGGTATTCTCTAGACTTGGAAGCAGCAATATCACACCTAGAGAAGAGTGCGAGAAAGTAGGATGAATGAGCCACGAGCTCAAGCCTGAAAAGGATAACGACGTGAAAAGCTTAATTCCATCCCGTATGAAATGCAAAGTAGAAGTGGAAGTCAGTGTTGATGAAATTTTGAAGGCCAAGAGACGAACCATCGTCTTCACAGAGTCTCTTGCACAAGAAAATTCAGAAGATGATGAAGAGAAAAATGCTCATGACACATCTTACCATATTACAATCGAGGAAGATAACATGGATGAAGAGTATCAAGATGATGAACCCAAGGAAGCGCCTCCAACACTTGAAGACGGGGGGCAAGCAACTATTGATCAACTTAAAGAAATTAACTTGGGATCGATTGAAGAACCTAGACCGGTGTTTGTTAGCGCACTCATAAGTCCTGTGGAAGAAAAAGAGTATACAGACCTACTAGCTAAATACAAGGACATTTTTGCTTGGACTTACAAAGAAATGCCGGGACTCGAACCAAAAGTCGCAATCCATAACCTGGCAATAAGACATGGGACACGTCCAATTAAGCAATCTCAGCGCTTTTTCAGGCCTGACCTTATCCCAAAGATTGAAGATGAAGTCAATTAACTCATTGAGGCGGGCTTCATTCGGGAAGTAAAATATCCAACATGGATTTCTAGTATAGTCCCTGTAAAGAAGAAGAATGGGAAAATTTGAGTTTGTGTCGACTTTCATGATTTGAATGTTGCATGTCCGAAAGACGATTTTCCTCTGCCTGTGGCAGAACTTACAGTGGATGCAACAACAGGGCACGAGGCTCTGTCATTCATGGATTGCTTTTCTGGCTACAATCAAATAAGAATGTCTCCAAAAGATGAGGAGTTGACCGCTTTCCGCACGCCAAAGGGGATCTACTGTTACAAAGTGATGCCTTTTAGACTTAAGAATGTCGGCGTAACTTATCAGCGTGCCATGCAGAAGATTTTCGATGATATGTTGCACAAAGTCGTAGAATGCTATGTTGATGACTTGGTTGTAAAAACCAAGAAAATAAATGACCATCTCCAAGATCTTCGCAAAGTTTTTGATCGACTGAGGAAGTTTCAACTCAAGATTAACCTTCTAAAATGTGCATTCGGTGTCTCCTCTGGAAAATTTCTTGGGTATATTGTCTGACATCGCAGCATTGAAGTCGATCCTTCTAAAATCGAGGCCATCCAAAAAATGCCACCACCCAAAAATTTAGGCGAATTACGAAGTCTTCAAGGGCGACTAGCTTTCATTCGTCGGTTCATCTCCAACTTGGCTAGAAGGTGTCAACCATTTAGTCGACTCACGAAGAAAAATGTTCCATTTCTATGGGACCAAGCTTGTCAGAATGCTTTGGATGACATCAAGCAATATTTGCTCAATCCACCGGTGTTAGGTGCTCCCGTGCCTGGAAAGCCACTCATTATGTACATTGCGGCTGAAGAAGAATCGTTAGGCACTCTTCTAGCACAAAATAATGAGAACAATAAGGAAAATGCTCTTTATTACTTGAGTCGTAGGCTGAACACTACAGAAATTAAATATCCTTCAATTGAGAAAACATGTCTTGCACTAGTTTTCGCGTCTAAAAAATTGAGACACTATTTCTTGGCTCACACAGTGCATGTGGTTGCAAAGGCAGACCCCCTAAAGTATGTCATGTCAAGGCTCGTTCTGTCAGGACGACTTGCAAGATGGGCGATCTTATTCAATGAGTTTGAAATTGTATACATTCCACGAAAGGCAGTCAAAGGACAAACACTTGCTCACTTTCTAGCCGATCATCCGATACCAGCCGACTGGGAAATTTATGATGATTTTCCCGATGAAGAAGTATTTATGGTTGACATCCTTTCCCCATGGATGATGTTCTTTGATGGTGCGACACGTTCTGAAGGAGCCGGAGCGGGTGTCATTTTCGTCTCCCCACAAAGGCAAATTTTACCAAATGCATTTGCTTTTCCTGAGAAATGTTCAAACAATGTCGCTGAATATCAGGCTCTGATAATTGGCCTTGAAATGGCACATGAGATGAAAATTTCAATCATTGAAGTTTACGGTGATTCCAAGTTGGTGATCAACCAACTTCTCAAGGAATATGAGGTTAAGAAAGAAGACTTGATTCCGTATTCTCAATATGCTTCTAATATACTAGCTAGGTTTGAAAGTGTTATGTTGGAACATGTCCCAAGAGAAGAAAATCGTTTAGCAGATGCCTTAGCCAACTTGGCCACAACCATGGCATTAGGAGAAGACGAAGCATTCACTGTGTCGGTTTGCCAACACTAGGTACTGCCACAATTACTTGAAGCTCAAATAGACGAAACTAATGCGATCTCGGTCACGACTGCTGAGACCGATGATTGGAGATGACCCATAATTAATTATTTGGAACATGGGAAGCTACCTGAGGATCCTCGACACAAAACTAAGATACGTCGTAGGGCATCTCGATTTATCTTTTACAAAGATACATTATTTCGAAGATCTTATGAGGGATTGTTCCTTCGTTGTCTTGGAGAAGATGAAGCAACCCATGCAATGGAAGAAGCACATTCTGGAGTTTGTGGGGCTCATCAGTCAGGTCCTAAGCTGCACTTTCGAGTGAAAAGAATGGGATACTATTGGCCAACCATGGTTAAGGATTGCATGGATTATACCAAAAGGTGTCAAGCTTGTCAATTTCATGTCAACTTCATGCACCAACCGCCTGAACCATTACACCCTACAATTTCATCATGGCCATTCGATGCATGGGGTCTAGATGTAGTGGGACCTTTCATAAAGTCTTCTAAAGGCCACTTTTACATTCTTGCAGCAACTGACTACTTTTCAAAGTGGGCAGAGGCAATACCTGCCAAAGCAGTAAAAAAGGAAACCGTCGTTGATTTTATTAAGACCAACATCATCTTTCGATACGAGGTTCCTCATCACATCATCACTGACAATGGGTTATGTTTTGATAATCATTTGATGACTAATTTATGTGAAAAATTTGGATTCAAACAATATAAGTCTTCAATGTATAACCCACCCGCAAACGGACAAGCAGAAGCCTTCAACAAGACTCTGTGCAATTTACTAAAGAAGGTGGTCTCAAAATCAAAAAAGGAATGGCATGAACGAGTGGAGGAGGCTCTGTGGGCATATCAAACAACATTTCGTACTCCTACTCAGTCAACACCGTACTCTCTTGTTTATGGTGTGGAAGCGGTCCTTCCACTAGAGCAACAAATCCCTTCATTGAGGATCGCCTTGCAAGAAGGTTTGACAAACGAGGAGAATGTTCGATTGCATCTTCAAGAGTTGGAGGCGTTAGATGAAAGAAGGCTTGAAGCTCAACAACGCCTAGAGTGTTATCAAGCTCGGCTCTCAAGTGCTTTTAACAAAAAGGTTCGTCCTTGATCTTTTCAAGTTGGCGATTTGGTACTGGCCGTACGAAGACCCATTATCATGAGTTGTCGAATGAGAAACAAGTTCACCTCAAAATGGGATGGGCCTTATGTGGTGCAAGAAGTTTACACCAATGGCGCCTACAAGATTGTTGATGAAGATGGAGTTAGAGTTGGACCCATCAATGTTAAGTTTTTGAAGCGATATTATCCCTAAAGAAAGATTGTACACTCCTAATCGCACGAGTCTAAACTGCATGATGCTCCTAGCTCACATGAGTTAAAACTGTGAATGCCACCTGAAAAAAAAATAAAATCATTGAACTACGCGATTGGCTTGATCCCTGTTAAGGGTACGTGGGCAACTTGGAGGTTTGTTCTGAGTTCAGTCATCATCATAATCAAAAAAAATATATATATATATATATATTCATTCATACTGAAATAAACAAAAAAAATCAAATGGCTCTTTTATTACCAAAGTAAACAATCTACTCCAAGAAAGAATAATGAATGATAAATGAAAACAATGGTCAAAGCTAGAGTGAGAAATCTAAAATGATAGACGACAATGATAAACTAAACTAAAGCGGCAAATCTGAAAGCTCTTCGCGTTCCCTTTGCAACCTGTCTTCGAGAGTCTTCATTAATTGAACTTCTTGAGCAGTAAGAATTTGAGCTTCCTCAATCACCTTGCGGTCTTCCTTGAGCTTGATAATCTTTTCTCTCTCATGAAACAACTTAGCATCAGCCTCTGACAAAGAAGTCTCGATCTGCTTGATCTCTTCTTGTGCAATTTGCAGTTCCCTCGCTAACTTGGCCTCTGTATCTTTGATTTCATACAAGTTGGCCCGAAGTGAGTCCGCATACTTAATAATGTCACCTTCCAAAACAGTGGCACCAGCAAGTTGTGAGTCAACATAAGCCAATTGTTGTGACTGTGTGGTTGATGGCACCTTGCAAGCAAAAGAAGATTTGGTGTCAACATATGTAGCAACACTATGCATATATGTATCAATCATTTTCTTCAAACCACAAAAATCCCCTGGAAACTGTGAAAGTGCCTTGAAAAGTGGTGGGAGCTTGTGGACTATTGAAGACAGTTCATAGACTTCTGTGTTAAACACCATTGTTCTTATGGCGTCAGCTAGCGCTAAAGCAGCCTTGCGTTGTGCATCGAGAACCATGTTCCCCACATTGAAAACAGACACCTCGGGAGTCTTCATTAATTGAACTTCTTGAGCAGTAAGAATTTGAGCTTCCTCAATCACCTTGCGGTTTTCCTTGAGCTTGATAATCTTTTCTCTCTCATAAAACAACTTAGCATCAGCCTCTGACAAAGAAGTCTCGATCTGCTTGATCTCTTCTTGTGCAATTTGCAGTTTCCTCGCTAACTTGGCCTCTGTATCTTTGATTTCATTCAAGTTGGCCCGAAGTGAGTCCGCATACTTAATAATGTCACCTTCCAAAACAGTGGCACCAGCAAGTTGTGAGTCAACATAAGCCAATTGTTGTGACTGTGTGGTTGATGGCACCTTGCAAGCAAAAGAAGATTTGGTGTCAACATATGTAGCAACACTATGCATATATGTATCAATCATTTTCTTCAAACCACAAAAATCCCCTGGAAACTGTGAAAGTGCCTTGAAAAGTGGTGGGAGCTTGTGGACTATTGAAGACAGTTCATAGACTTCTGTGTTAAACACCATTGTTCTTATGGCGTCAGCTAGCGCTAAAGCAGCCTTGCGTTGTGCATCGAGAACCATGTTCCCCACATTGAAAACAGACACCTCGGGAGTCTTCATTAATTGAACTTCTTGAGCAGTAAGAATTTGAGCTTCCTCAATCACCTTGCGGTCTTCCTTGAGCTTGATAATCTTTTCTCTCTCATGAAACAACTTAGCATCAGCCTCTGACAAAGAAGTCTCGATCTGCTTGATCTCTTCTTGTGCAATTTGCAGTTTCCTCGCTAACTTGGCCTCTGTATCTTTGATTTCATGCAAGTTGGCCCGAAGTGAGTCCGCATACTTAATAATGTCACCTTCCAAAACAGTGGCACCAGCAAGTTGTGAGTCAACATAAGCCAATTGTTGTGACTGTGTGGTTGATGGCACCTTGCAAGCAAAAGAAGATTTGGTGTCAACATATGTAGCAACACTATGCATATATGTATCAATCATTTTCTTCAAACCACAAAAATCCCCTGGAAACTGTGAAAGTGCCTTGAAAAGTGGTGGGAGCTTGTGGACTATTGAAGACAGTTCATAGACTTCTGTGTTAAACACCATTGTTCTTATGGCGTCAGCTAGCGCTAAAGCAGCCTTGCGTTGTGCATCGAGAACCATGTTCCCCACATTGAAAACAGACACCTCGGGGGCAATTGCTGGCGGAAGAGGTGGAATGGCATTACAAGGTCCATCCTTGTAAGTACATTCAAAGTAGACATAGAAGGTACTTCATTTTGTGCCATTGATTCCAAATTCTACTTATTGACATCTTGCAAGAGCTGAGTAGCTTCATCCCCTATCTCGTCAGCTAAGGTCATCATATCAGGGCCAAAAATGGAACCTTCACTAACCGCTGGAAGATCATCAAGTTCCAACAAACCTCCAAGAAAACCCTCATTTTCATTTATCTACAAATAAATAAATAAAGAAAATGAGGATGCATTGTGTACAAAAAATATATATATATATATATATACAAATATATATATATATATATATAAGTAAAAGCAAATAACCTGCATGGGTTGTGAACTGCTTGGTACTCCTTGAAAAAATTCATTTAAACCTTGAGAAATGTTTTCCTGCCTTGGAGTAACAACATGGTTCTGCTTATCACCAATATGCTTCCAATTGCGATCACAATCATTGGTACCAAGTTCCCCGTCCAAATCATCTGTTACTGGAGAACGTTGGCGCTTACGAATGAGTGGCGGAACATAGTCAGCTAATGCAATATGGCTCCCAGAACTCGCGGCAACGCCATGACCACTGGGTGGAATGGCTAGCAATGGATTAGAGAGGATGCTCAACTTGTTTCTCCTTAGAATGATTTTCCTACCTTTAGGTACAGAAGGACAATCATTTTGTGGCACAATAGGTTCTGTGACTGTAGAAGGGTCAACATAGACTTTTGACCACCATTCGACATAAGCTTGTGACACGGGGAACTCATTAAAATTGGAACTCGAAAGAAGTTGTACCTTACTCCCGGTCTTGAAACTTATCACAAGCCTCCACATTTTTTGAGATCTCTTCCAAACCACCAGTGCGAATATCATCTTTCAATTTACCAGGAACATCCTGATGATAAAATAATTGTCTACAAAATATGTGCGGACTATATGGCTCGACAATGATAAAATCATTTTGGCGCAATGTCAAGTAACCTGATCGGAGGCCAGAAAAGTACTCATGAGTGGAAATGGATAGTCGACCATCATCTTTTAGCACTTCCCGCATCGAAGATGTCCGGGAATGATAAGGAAGTGGAACACTTTTACATGATCGAAACATGTTTTGAGCTATGACTTCATCAACATGTTGGGCAGGCCCAATACTCGCATATAAAATCATTCGAGGAAGAGATTGGGTTTCCAAAGCAGGAGAGTGGGTTCTAAAATAGTCAGCTATCCATCCATACACATAATGTGCAGGAAATATAACACTAGAACTCCCTGGGTCAGGTGAGGAAACAATGTCATTCAAACCTCTGTAAATACTTGCCAAAACAGGGATAGAGAGATAAAATCTGATGCCATCTGCGATCATGCTTGCAACCTTGAATACACCAGGTCGAATGACGCCATCAAGATTCAACGGGTGGACATATTTACATAACCAACATGCTAAAAAGGCGGCCAAATAAGTTTTCTTCTTCATTTCTTGTGCCACTCCAAGACTAGTAAACATCTCGTCTGCTTGGTGAGACCAATCTCGCACAGGAGGGATCGTGTCGGAAGGATGAATGAGACTTTGGTTGTGATTTCGTTTTGGGTTTCTTTGCACCTTTTTCGAAGCATCCCGATATCGCTTGACACCTCTAAACCAAAAAGCCACCCAATCAACGATTCCCACCATTTGCTCTTTCCTCTGCTTCTTACGAAGGCGATGGAAGGCCAAAAAGAGATATCCACAAGTAAGGGGAAGAAAATAATTCCCTTCTCGATCGAGCTCTGATAATTCCCTAGCAGAGGGAATGACTTCCTCATATTGCTTGCCGCTGAAAGGAAGACCTCCTATGACGCGTAAATCATGAAGGGAAATAGAAACCTCGCCCGCAGCACAATGGAGGGAGTTAGTGGAAGGGCACCATAACTCGAGGAAAGCTCGGAGAATGTTCTCATGCTGAGAGTATGAAAATAGTGAAGCATATATTGCATCATATAAATTCTTCTCTTTCAGAAACTGTTCTTGGCGGCCTAAGATGTCTTCTACCCACTCCCAATATCCTTCAGTGTATGGAAAGACGGAAAAAATCTGCAGAGGAGTCTTCCATATAAATTCTCTAGCAACCAATTTATGCCCCAAAAGTGAAAATGGAGCGGTCTCGGCCTCAATCTCATGCAAAGCAGATCATAGCGTCAAAGCACGAGCAACTAAGCCTTCATCCTTCTCTTGGTTGTACCCGAGGTTTGTGAGCCCACAAGTAATCTCGTACGACCAATCTGACAAGTAAGGATATGGCGAAGAATCGAAACGAGACACATGTAAAGCAAAACGACCCATAAGGGGTATCCCAACCTCCAAAGTAGTGCCTCTCTCGGCAGAGTCATTATGTCACTCCAAAATGGTGTCTGTCTGTGATTTCAATCACTTGAAGACCACCATGATCGTATGCCTGAAAAAAAAAAAGTTAGTACTAGATGTGGGAAACAATTCTTCTTGAATTTGATTTCAATAATTTAGTCCAGAATATTGTGACCCCGAAGGGACTGATAAAACATTATGACCCCGAAGGGACCAATAAATATTGTGACCCCGAAGGGACTGATAAATCATTGGGACCCCGAAGGGACTGATAAAACATTATGACCCCGAAGGGACTGAAAAATATTGTGACCCCTAAGGTACCGATAAATATTGTGACCCCGAAGGGACTGATAAAATATTGTAACCCCGAAGAGACTGAAAAATATTGTGACCCCGAAGGGACTGATAAATCATTGGGACCCCGAAGGGACTGATAAAACATTATGACCCCGAAGGGACTGAAAAATATTGTGACCCCTAAGGCACTGATAAATATTGTGACCCTGAAGGGACTGATAAAATATTGTGACCCCGAAGGGACTGAAAAATATTGTGACCCCGAAGGGACGGAAAAATATTGTGACCCCGAAGGGACTGATGAATATTGTGACCCCGAAGGGACTGAAAAATATTGTGACCCCGAAGGGACTGATAAACATTGTGACCCCGAAGGGACTGATGAATATTGTGACCCCGAAGGGATTGATAAAATATTGTGACCTCGAAGGGACTGATGAATATTGTGACCCCGAAGGGACTGAAAAAATATTGTGACCCCAAAGGGACTGATAAACATTGTGATCCCAAAGGGACTGATAAATATTGTGACCCCGAAGGGACTGATAAAATATTGTGACCCCGAAGGGACTGAGAAATATTGTGACCCCAAAGGGACTGATAAAACATTGTGACCGCGAAGGGCCTGATTATTTGTTCTAAGGAGTGCATTATTCCGAAAGCATGGTGGTATTTTGCAAAGTCCTCCTTAATCTTCACAAAAGATGAAGGGATAACCTAAAAAAATAAAAATAATAAATAAATAAATGATTAGTGGACTGATTTAAAATAAATAAATAAATAAATACGGGCGTCATTCACCCACCCACCATGTATCACATATACATATATTACAAAAATAATAATAATAATAATAATTTCACTCACACACACTCACCCTACCCCTTTCTCTCTTATAACCCTCACCTTCACCCTCACGCACAGACCACACACACACACACACACGTATACACACACATATATATATATAATTATACACAAATATATATTAAGTAACACACACATATACACACTGGTATATAATTCACTCACACATATATTAGATATATACATAACCCACACACACCTATACATATATATATATATATATATATATATAATCATACACACACATACAACAAAACCTCTGTTTTTTAATATCTCAATTTTATTTTTTTATTTTTCCCTATAAATTACAGACACAGAGAGACCAATAAAGAGGCAATCCAGTAATGGTTCCGATAGACAGCCACCGCAGAACCAACAGCAGCCCAGTCCAGCGGTGGCGGCGGCACCACAGCAGCAGCAGTGGGTGGCGATGCAGTACCCGGCGGCGATGGTGATGCACCTGCAGATGATTCCGCCACCGCATTACATGTCGTACCACGCCCACCACCATCACTAACCATGCCACGTCAATGGCCACAGGGGTTGGGAAACCTTCATTCTCAAGATCTCATGCAAACACCAGTACACACACGCACTGTATTGACAACGAAAAAAAAATAAAATTTGATGATGAAAAAGAAAAAAAAACAAAAGGGAGGCACTTACAGTGGCTGCTTGGTTTGACTCGTGTTCAAGAGTGAAGACAATCGTGAACGGGCTAGGGTTGGATGTCAGTGTATAAATAGAATGATTTTCATGCTCATATGGAAATAAATTATTTTCCATTGAGATAGTGACTTTGGCCCCAAGTAATTTTAATTTGAGCCCTAAACAACTCCATTTCAGACACAACATTGCTTCCGAAAAGAAAAAAAAAATCAAAATAAAAAAATCCTTCAAAACTTGTCTACTCCTGCGAGACAAGCATGCACGAAGCCAAGCTTTGAAGCGGGGGCAATTTGTAGACACATAAATTTGGTGATGATTTAATCACCGTTGGATCAGTCGACTTAAGTCAATAAGTCTCGGTCAAATTCATTGACAATTACGGGTCCCACAAATGGACACGTGTCAAATTCTCAGATGTTGGAGTTATATGTTTTTAATTCAAAATTAAATTTGGATTTATTCCCATAAATAATAAATAAATAAATATATATTATTTTATGGGATTTTAAAATTGGTGGATACTTTCCAAAATTAAGACCCCGCCTTTGGCCTATAAATACAAGGCCACCCAACACATTTGGGAGAAGGAAAAAAAGAAAAGAAGGAGAAGAAGACTGCAACAAAGCTCTGCCGACTCCAACTCAACAAAACCTCTGAAATTCTTGAAGACGAAGAATAACAAGCACGTCACACCTGTGCCGTTCTTCTTCAAAAACCTTCAGCAAATCAAGATCTCTTCAATTCCGAAGAACACAAACAACAATCAAGTAACGGTTCAAGATCAAGCTTTCAAAGCCCTTGCACCGGAGTTTTAGGAGATTTAATCAGAGGAAGACTCTTATTTATTTAAGAATTGACCACAGAGAATTGTATCACTTTATTTCATAATTTATTATCAATAAAATTAATTATTTGCTCTAATTTTATTTCCTAGAATTTCGGATACAAAATTTGTGTTTACAAGCTCATTACAAGTGAACAAAAAACATACTTCTATATATTATGCCCAAATACATTATAACAACATTTTCCTCTGGATGCCGGAGATCAAGGTCAGTAAAGATTAATTGGCTCTATTTACATCACTAGTGGTTAATGGTTATTTTACTAATCAAATGAATAAGTTTACCATTATAATATCTTTCCATTTTGGCTGTATTATTACTTTTTAATAGAGCTAAATATAAAAAATTATCAATTTATTATAATAACGAGAGTTTATTAACCCTCTCCCACTTGAAAATTGTTTATCGGCCTCTCTCACTTATTTATAAGCCCCCGTCATAAACTCTCTACAACTCTAAAATGTTTCAAATTAAAGCAAGTTGTACACAATATTTACTCTCCATCCCAAAATTCTAGATTCAACTCTCTTCAATCTTCTATAAAACCTCCCAATAATTGCAAAATTATGCCCGGTAACTTGTAAGTGTTCGTGTATGTCTGAGACTTTTGGACCATGCAGTCCTATCGACCCAAACCCATTTATATATATTATCATTTGATTCATTTGATCTATGTTAGCCTTGTGATATATGAAGCACGGACACTTTGTCTAAGGTCATCGTACCCATGTTGGACACGCAGACACATAAAAAATACATGTCCGATATGCCAAATGGCGTGTCCTGAATTTTTTTAAATTGGACACACGGATGACACGCGCGTGTCCACGTGTCGGACACGCGGTGGGTCAGTTTATTTCATGAAAGATAGAGAACTTATGAAGCCGCTAATTTGGTGGAACACTATAGAATTTGAACATCCCTAATTCAATATTTGGCTTTGAAGATACTTGAATATCTTTATTCCTCCTCATCTTGTGAGAGGAATTGGAACACATATTCATTTATCCACTATATAGAGATGAACAAGATATCACCACAAAGAGCTGAAGATTTGGTATTTGTACGTTCCAATCTTTATCTTCAATCAAGAATTTTTTTACAATATAACGAGGAAGAGACTAAGATGTCAGATTGGAGATATGCATTTAATTCCTTGGATGTTAGTGGAATGAAGAATTTTGATCATATCAGACATTACATTTAACTTATTTGTTTATTTTTGTTTATAAGTTTATTGATTCTTATGTTTAATCGATAAATGAAGTATTTGTGCAATATAATATGTATATATAAAAAAATTATGCCTTTTTATAGGGGTGTCGTATCCTACTTTTTTGGAATTTGCCGTGTCGCCGTATCCATGTTGTGTCGTGTCTGTGTAAGTGCTTCATAGCTTGTAATCATTTACCTTAGGGATAATTACACTTTCTTTCCCTCAAGAATCATAAAATTACACTCATATCCTCTCTCGTTCTAATAATTACACTTTCACCTCTTATAAGTAATCATCGTTTATATCAGGCGACTAGAGATGTGAAATTACCTATAAGACCCCTACTTATTTTTCATTTAAACAATAAAAGTAATGATTTTGAGGGTATTATAGATATTTCATCCTTAAAAAGTTATGATGTACGCGTTGACTGATTTTGACCACACCTGAAATTCACCGAAACGAAGTACTTGTTACAACTTACAAACTAGAGGCAGTAAAAATTTAATTACCAGAATTTAGAGTGTGTGCGGGTATAAATGTACAATTCTCGAAGGGATAAAACTATAATTATCCCGTACCTGGATTATTATTAGTTGCCCAGACCCCTTTTGTTTCACATGGAATAGTTGTTGCAGATGAAGAAAGAACCACAGGTAGAAGAAACCACGGTCTCTCTCTACAATCTCAGCCCAATGAACTCCTCATAGAACCCTAATCGAATTGTCTTTTTATTTTCACAGTTCTAAATTTGACTTGAATATAATTTATTGAGCAACATTGAATCATGATATGAAGTTTAATTGTAATGGTGATCACAGAATCATGATAAACTTCACAAATTCGATATAATTAGCATTGTGTTTTAACAGTCACATGAAGTTTATTTGTATTGAATATATATCTGTGGGTGTTATAGGCTTATAGCTGGCTCAAATGCGCTGTGATTCTTGTTGGAAATAGTTTGGAAAAACAGTAATTAAACCCAACTTTGAGCTTAAATAATTATGGGACCCGAACTCCGATTTTAACGGGACCAAGCACTAATGTGTTCTCCTTGGTGAGGAGATCAAGTTGGTATAATTACATGTTCAAAACTATTCATTATTGAATGAGAAATTATCTCTCAAAGTGACCCACTATATGTATAGGCTATTGCAGTTCATTAAAATTACATTTTTTCTTTTTCATACACTCTGCAAATTTCCCTCTGCATACATACACATATACATATAGACAGATAGGTCTGCTTCGGTTCGGGTACAATCGCAGAACTTGAGTTCGCCGGTCTTCACCATTGCAGTGCTGCAATTGTGAAGGCGAAATCCGTTCTATCTTGGGAGGCACTTGCTCAGAATCCTTTAGCACCGTAAAGGGAGCAATATTGCCTTAAGGAAACTGTGGTATCACACAGGGCTCGGATTTAATCTGCTCATTCTAACAATTTGATATTACGGGTCAGTTTTCTTCTTAATTATTGCAAATATATTTGTATGCATGATATATATATATATAACAGAAGTATATGTAGGTTCAACAATCTTAAGGCAATATTTTACTGTTTCATGTTCTGTTATAGCAGTATATATTTCAGCTCGTATTTCGTACGTAATTTATACATATATTCTGTATATATATTTGTCTACGTATATATATTAATTCGTGCATATACTACATGCGTGATTTTGTATATCACTGATTTATACATAGTATATATATATCTGTTATTTACGTATATGCATATACAAATTGCAGTATCTATTTCGAAATTGATTTGATATATATATAAGCATTGGAGTTTGCATATAACACTAATGCTGAATGCTATTGAGTTTGTAGTACTTGAATTACTAAGTGGTGTTTTGGTCTGAATCAAATTCGTGCATATCATTATTCACTTCCGGATACATATTGTACATTATTTAATGCACAGTTACATTCCTTATTTCATTACAAGTTAAATCTGCTATTGTGTATCTATATATATCTTTACTGTAATTCTGGCTTAGATACATAGGTACATTCTGTTATCATTTTACATTCTGATATATAGATATACATAATTTATATTTTGTTTATAGATATATATTCTGATATTCTATTCTGTTTATATATATATATTCTGAAATTATATTCTGTTATCTATATATATATATATAAATATATTCTGATTTTAATATCTGATATATATTTACTGGAATAGTATTCTGATATATCTATATAGATATATATCTATATAGATATATATATATATATATTCTGGTAAATTGAATTCTGTTGTATATATCTTTACATTATGATATATATATATATATATATATATACGAAGAATTTGATATATCTTTATATTCTGTTTTAATAACTGTTATATATATATATATAGAAATAGTATTCTGATATCTATATATTTTGATACATTATATTCTGATTATATTCTGTGATATATATATATTCTGCCATATATCTATAACACTGTTTTTGTATTCTGCTATATATATATATATACTTATTGTATTCTGCTATATATATATATACTTATTGTATTCTGATATATATATATATATATATATATATATCTTCGGTATATATAATATTATATATATCTTCAGTTTTATACATATTTATATATTATATTCTGAAATTAGTCCATATATATATTTAATTATATAAACTGTTAATATAATTATTTATATATATTGTTGGACTTTGTATTTCAGAATTATATATATATATATATCATCCTTGGTTGTTTTATTTATGTGAGATTGTTATTATTATTGTGTGGGAAAAATTAAACGGTACATTAAGCAGATTTCTGTTTGTGTAACAGAAATGGCTACTGGTAATCCAACCACAATCAATGTCCCACATGGGGAGAAGCCTGAAAAATTCAATGGCTCTGATTTTAAGCGTTGGCAACAAAAGATGCTGTTTTATCTTACTACTTTGAATCTGGCCAAGTTTTTAATGGAAGCAATTCCATCAGTGGCCGAGGGTGAAACTGATAAAGATAAACTGGCTGCAGTGGATGCATGGAAGCATTCTGATTTCTTGTGCAGGAACTATATCCTTAATGGATTAGATAACACACTGTATAATGTATACAGTGGTGTGAAAACTGCAAAGGAGTTATGGGAATCATTGGATAAAAAGTATAAAACTGAGGATGTTGGCACGAAGAAATTCATTGTCGGCAAATTCTTAGATTTTAAAATATTAGATTCCAAAACTGTACTCAGCCAAGTGCAACAGATTCAAGTGCTTCTTCATGACATTCATGCAGATGGTATGTCTCTTAGTGAGTCATTCCAAGTGGCGGCTATAGTTGAAAAACTACCACCACTTTGGAAAGATTTTAAGAACTACCTGAAGCATAAACGTAAGGAGATGACTCTTGAAGAGTTGATAGTTCGCCTGAGGATTGAAGAGGACAATCGTAAGTCTGAAAAGAAAAGTAGTGCATGGCATCCTATGGAGTCAAAAGCAAATATTGTGGAGGAAGGATCATCTTCAAAGACTAAAAAGAGAAAGTTTAGTGATGAAGGTCCAAGTAAAGGATCTAAGAAGTTCAAAGGCAAGTGCTTCAATTGTGGAAAGCTGGGACATCTCTCTAAAGACTGTCGAAAGCCAAGGAACTTCAGGAACACTAGACCCCAAGCGAATGTGACTGAAACAGATCGACTTGCAAATGATGTAGGCGATATGAATCTTGCTGCTGTGGTTTCAGAGTGCAATTTGGTGGGCAATAACAAAGAGTGGTGGGTGGACACTGGAGCTACTCGTCACATCTGTGCCAATAGGTGGATGTTCACTGCTTATCAACCTATGAAAAATGGAGAACAACTCTTTATGGGTAATTCTTCATCTTCTAAGGTAGAAGGTAGTGGAAAAGTGATCCTGAAAATGACTTCTGAAAAAGAGGTGACTCTGAACAATGTGCTACATGTGCCGGATATTCGCAAGAACCTGGTGTCTGGATCTCTGCTAAGCAAAAATGGCTTTAAATTAGTCTTTGTATCTGATAAGTTTGTACTTACAAAGAATGAGATATATGTAGGAAAATGATATCTTAGTGATGGGTTGTTTAAGCTCAATGTAATGACTGTTGTACCCACAGCTAATAAGATTAATAACACAGTTTCTTCTGCTTATATGCTTGAGTCTTTTGATATTTGGCATGCTAGATTAGGTCATGTTAATTATGATACTTTACGTAGATTAATTAATTTAAATGATTTGCCTAAGTATAAAATTGACCCAAATCATAAATGTGAGACTTGTGTAGAATCTAAATTAACAAGAAAATCCTTTCAAAAAGTTGAAAGATGTAGTGAGCCTCTAGAACTAGTGCATACTGATATATGTGATCTAAAGTTCTTGGAAACTAGAGGAGGAAAAAAGTATTTTATTACTTTTATAGATGATTGCACTAGATATTGTTATGTTTATTTGCTAAGAAGCAAGGATGAGGCTATTGATATTTTCAAACAATATAAAACTGAAGTTGAGAATCAACTTAGCAGAAAAATCAAAGCTATAAGAAGTGATAGGGGTGGTGAGTATGAATTTCCTTTTGAGGAGTTCTGTAAAGAACATGGAATTATTCACCAAACTACAGCTCCCTACTCACCTCAATCGAATGGTGTAGCTGAAAGGAAAAACCGAACTTTAAAAGAAATGATGAATGCTTTTCTGTTAAGTTCGGGAGTACCACAGAATTTGTGGGGGGAAGCTATACTTTCTGCTAATTACATTCTTAATCAATTGCCTCAAAAGAAAACTTTTGAAACCCCATATGAGTTATGGAAAGGCTATAAGTCTTCCTATAAATACTTAAAAGTGTGGGGGTGCTTAGCAAAGGTGGCAATTCCTAAACCTAAAAAGGTGAAAATAGGACCTAAAATCGTGGATTGTGTATTCATCGGTTATGCCCACAATAGCAGTGCATATCGATTTCTTGTTCATAAATCTGAGATTTCTGATGTACATGTCAATACAATAATTGAATCAAGGAATGCTACATTCTTTGAAACTGTATTTCCATATAAAAGGACATCAGATTCAAGCTCACAGAAAATGTCATTTAGTGATATGACTCAAGATAGTCAGGAACCTATAGACGAAGAATCTATAGAACCTAGACGAAGCAAAAGAGCAAGAGTCACTAAGTCCTTTGGGCCAGATTTTGTTATCAATCTGGTAGAGAATGAACCTCAAACTTATAAGGAGGCTATGTCTTCACCTGAAGCAATTTATTAGAAAGAAGCTGTGAATAGTGAAATTGAGTCCATTATGCAAAATCATACATGGGAACTGGTAGATCTTCCACCAGGCAATAAACCATTGGGATGTAAGTGGATCTTCAAGAAGAAGATGAAGGCTGATGGATCAATTGACAAGTATAAGGCAAGACTTGTAGCTAAAGGCTATAGGCAAAAGGAAGGGTTGGATTATTTTGACACCTATTCACCAGTTACTAGAATAATGTCCATTCGCATGCTAATTGCAATAGCAGCGTTAAATGGATTAGAAATACATCAAATGGATGTAAAAACAGCATTTCTAAATGGTGAATTAGATGAAGAAATATACATGGAACAACCCGAGGGGTTCATTTCTCCTGGCCAAGAGAGACAAGTGTGTAGACTTGTAAAGTCATTATATGGACTAAAACAAGCACCAAAACAATGACATGAGAAATTTGACAGTGTCATGATGTCAAATGGGTTCAAAATAAATGAATGTGACAAGTGTGTTTATGTCAAGACTTATCATAATGCGTATGTCATATTATGTCTATATGTAGATGACATGCTTATTATAGGCAGTAATAATGATGTAATCAATTCTACTAAGCAAATGCTAAAGAGTAGATTTGACATGAAAGATCTTGGCATAGCTGATGTTATTTTAGGAATTAAAATTTCTAGAACATCAGAAGGACTTGTGTTATCCCAATCTCACTATATAGAGAAAATGTGTGAAAAGTTTAAGAATTATGGGATAAGTCCAACACGAACACCTGTGGATGTAAACGTTAAACTTTCTACGAACAAAGATGAAGGTATTTCACAATTGGAATATGCTCGGATCATAGGAAGTTTAATGTATGTTATGAATTGTACTCGACCTGACATAGCATACTCGGTGAGTAAGCTGAGTCGATACACAAGTAACCCAGGTAAATGTCACTAGAATGCAATACTAAGAGTTTTGGGATACTTGAAGTATACTCAAAATTATGGTTTGCATTATACTAGATATCCAGCTGTACTTGAAGGATATAGTGATGCTAATTGGATTTCTGATTCCAATGATTCAAAGTCCACTAGTGGATATATTTTTACTCTTGGAAGTGCAGCTGTGTCATGGAAGTCCTCAAAGCAAACATGTATTGCTCGGTCCACAATGGAATCTGAATTCATTGCATTGGACAAAGCTGGAGAAGAAGCAGAATGGCTTCGTAACTTTTTAGAGGACATTCCAAACTGGCAGAAACTAGTGCCAGCTATTTGTATACATTGTGATAGTCAATCTACGATTGGAAGGGCTCAAAATCACATGTATAATGGTAAGTCTAGACATAATACCGTAAAACAATTGCTCTCAAATGGTATAATATCCATTGACTATGTAAAGTCTAAGGATAATATAGCGGATCCGTTAACTAAAGGTTTGGCAAGAGAGCAAGTTGAAAGATCATCGAGGGGAATGGGCTTGAAGCCTCAGGGTTAAAAGACACCATAATGGCAACCCAACCTAGTTGACTGGAGATCCCAAGATCTATGTTCAAAGGGACAACCGAATTGTGCGTGACTTAGTTAAAAGCACTGTGGAGATTAAAACAAAACTCCTTCCCATTCCTATGATGAGACGGTGCATATTCTAGGGTAAGCTATGCTTTTAATGATGTCTATGACTTGGACAAATCCAAGTGAGGAAGAACTCCTAATAGAATCACCTATGTGAGTAGAAGGGGCCGCTTCTAGGAGAAATTTGAAGGCGGAATTCTCTGACAAATACTCATGAAACCAAGTGGTGTCCAAGGCCAAAATGGACACAAACGTGAGAACCAACTGTGTTCGAAGGGGAACTATGTGAAGTCTATTGTCTTGGTTTACACAAACAGCTGACAGTTCAAGGCATCACGTCCACTGATTAGCCAGTAAATCCGATAGTCTTTCACAAGGGAAAGTTCAAGGCTCTAAGGCTACTTATCCTGATACAGTAACCTTTCATTGTACTCGAACTAGTGTCTGCATATTCATCTGCATTTTGAACTGCTAATTTCCATTCATGTGGGGGATTGTTGGAAATAGTTTGGAAACACAGTAATTAAACCCAACTTTGAGCTTAAATAATTATGGGACCCGAACTCCGATTTTAACGGGACCAAGCACTAATGTGTTCTCCTTGGTGAGGAGATCAAGTTGGTATAATTACATGTTCAAAACTATTCATTATTGAATGAGAAATTATCTCTCAAAGTGACCCACTTGAACTTGGGTAAGAATGTTTGTCCCACATTGGAAATAAAGTGAAGTGTAAAAGTGTTTATATATGGTTGCATTGAATGGGTGACTTGAATAACTAGAGGCATGGGAGGAGAGCTAGACCATGCATGAACCATGCAAGCCTTAGCCTAACCACACGCGCGCGCGCCGCCCGCCCGGTCCGGGCCGTGGTCGTGGCGCGGTGCGGGTGGGTGGGTGGGTCATCAGTTCTACCCATTTTTTATATTTTTTGGACAAAACTGTAATGACTCCTTTAAAGAGTTGCGTATACAGTTTGTTGTATCAACCATCACCTGCACAGTTTATACACCTATTGGAATGGATACCTATATAGTTGAGATACCTTTCCATTCTCTATATGTATAGGCTATTGCAGTTCATTAAAATTACGTTTTTTCTTTTTCATACACTCTACAAATTTCCCTCTGCATACATACACATATACATATAGACAGATAGGTCTGCTTCGGTTCGGGTACAATCGCAGAACTTGAGTTCGCCGGTCTTCACCATTGCAGTGCTGCAATTGTGAAGGCGAAATCCGTTCTATCTTGGGAGGCACTTGCTCAGAATCCTTTAGCACCGTAAAGGGAGCAATATTGCCTTAAGGAAACTGTGGTATCACACAGGGCTCGGATTTAATCTGCTCATTCTAACAATTTGATATTACGGGTCAGTTTTCTTCTTAATTATTGCAAATATATTTGTATACATGATATATATATATATTACAGAAGTATATGTAGGTTCAACAATTCTACCATGGGTGTTATAACGTAAAATGCATATTCAATATATTATAAATTAATTCAGGCACCATTTAAGTCGGTCACGCCCAAACATTACCTACTTGAGACATATTCCCTATATTATTTTGATTTTATGTATTATCCTGATCTGTTTGTCTTTGTGCTGGAGACAAAAGAGATGAGATCACCTTGACCAATTCTCGTCAGTATAAAATAGAAAGATAATATCATTTAGGGTGGGTTTGGAAAGCTTGTTTTTTTGTATTTGTTTTATATCTTCAAATATAAAAACTGCTTTTGTATTTGTCTTTATTTTTTTCAGCAAAAAATTAAAAACAAAAAAGTGTTTGGATAAAAATTTGTATTGAAAAATAAAATGGTATTGGTGGCCGACAGTGACCGGCGGCGGCGGGGGGCGGTGGTGGTGGAGGCCGGCGGCGGCGACAGGTGGCGGGTGGTGGTGGTGGTTGGTGGGGGCGGTGGTGGAGGTGGTACCCTAAACAGTGAAAAAACAACTAAAAGTTGTATTTGGTGTTTTCACCACTTTACACACTATTCACAGAAAAACAGTTTTCTTGTGAACAAAAAAGTGAACAGTAAACGCGTTTGCCAAACATGTTTTTTTTTTTTGAACTAGGTGAACAGTAAAAAAACAAAAAATGTTTTCTCGTATCCAAACGGACCCTTAGTTATTTAATTATTTTGTTAATGTATTGATTATATTCCTTACTTATCTTTGCCTTATTATTTTTTACTTATCGTATTATTGAGTTTGTATCTATATTTTTTTTTTGTGATAACTCGATTTGTATAATGAAACAAAATAGCTTATTACCATACCATTATGGCCCTGTTTGGCATAACTTCTGCTTTTGGCTTCCCGCAGAAGAAAAAGAGAAGCAGAAGCTGTTTTGAGAAGCTGGTACCCCCAGCTTCTCTAAAACGCTCTTCCAAGGCCCAAAAGCTCTTCTAAAATTTTTGCCAAATACCGTTCAAAATAGCTTTTACCTCCAGGAAGCCAAAAGCAGCGTTTGAAAAATCAATCCAAACAGGGCCTATGCATTTAAGATATCGCCCATAAGAATCAAGATGGATACAATAGTGTTGTTACATTATGCAGTACACATATATCGAGAGTTAGTAATTTTGAATTTTTAAGATAATTTAAAGAACATAAGGATTTTTTTTTATTGTATACAAAAAGGAAATAAAATGCCATATATAATATGGGGCAGTCAAAATACAAAAAAAAAAAAGAAAAGAAAATTAGGAATTAAAATTTATAAAAAAAACTACAATTCAAGTCAAAAGTAGTTTGTGTTTGAAATTTTTATAATTTGGTTAGGTGCTTTAACAATATGACTTGTTGGTCAGTAAGGCATCGGGATGGCAAAAAAATCCGCCCCGTCCCGAACCCGCCCTGTTTATCCACCCCGTCCCGCCCCGTTTAGTTAAACGGGGCGGGTATGGGGCACCCCGCCCCGCCCCGAACCCGCCCCGATTAGCTATATATATTTATCTATATATATGAATAAACATGTATTGACGGGTTGTTTATTATGCTTTTGAAATCTTTGATTTTGATTTCATATAGATTTATTCTAGAAAAAAATTCTAGAATAATAATATTAATTATAAATAAAATATTATTATTTTTTATTATTACAAAATATATTTTTAATAAAAATAATACGTAATCGGGACGGGGAGTTGCCGGGTACGGGGCGGGGCGGGTCGGGAAAATACAAGGTGGTCCTGTATCTTCTTCTCTCTTTCTCTTTTACACTGAGTGTTTATTTATTTTAATACAAGATGCAGAAAGGGAGAAGTTGATCCAAGGTCTGAATTTGGGAAGAGAGTGTACTCATATTAGCCATTTATTATTTTTCGATGATGCGATGCTGTTTAGTAATGTAACAACCCAACTAGCAACTAATTTGAAGCTGGTTTTGAATGGATATAGCCAAATAACTAGGCAGCTTATTAATTTCAACAAATCAAGTGTCTATTTCAACTCAAGAATGGATATCCATGTACAACACCAAATTAGAATAATCTTATAGATATCTGCAGGTCCTTGGAAGAATCTGTACCTCGGCCATCCATCCATCCTGGGCCGATCCAAGATTGCGGCTTTCAAGTTTTTGTCTGACAAAGTTTTGGCAAAGACGAAGTGTTTGAAAGGGGAAATTATGTCAAAGGATGGCAGAGAGGTTTGTTCTTTCATCTCTCCCAACTTATTTTATACAATGTTACAAGATGCCTAAATCAATTCTCAACTCTTTAAAGAGTAATCTATTGAATTTTTGGTGGAGTGGAAAGGCCCGAACAAATAAAATTAAATGGATAATTTGGGATTAATTGTGTCAATCAAAGGAAGAACGAGGCTTGGGTCTAAGAGATTTAGAGGCTCTTAATTTTGCTTTACTTGCAAAAATTGGGTGGAAAATGGAAACATAATAGGATTCTATGTTGGTGAAGATGCTGAAACAAATGTATTTTCCTAATTGCACTTTTCTCAATTCTCAATGTCCATCGGATGCTTCATGGTTCTAAAAAAACATCTGTCAATCAAAGGAGTTTGTCAAATCCGGATTGAAATGGAAAATTGGAAATGGTCTATTAATAGCGTGGACGAACTTAGTCCACATGAGGACTGATCCAAGTATTATTCAAAAAGAAAACCTTAATAGAATAATATTGTAAGTGGGGAAAAAATGATCTTCCTGAAATGGAATGTAAGGTAAGCATCAAATCTCAATTAAACAGCATTTTTTTTCCATAGATTGAATACCCAACAAAAAAAATATATAGAAAAAAAAAAAAAAAACCCAACATTGAAATACCCATTACCCAACACACCGAAAAAACCAAAACCCTGTAGAGAAGATTAATGAAAACTAAAATGAGGGAATTTTGGCAATGCATTTCCAAATTTTATCAAACAAAGGCAACATAAATTAGCTATACCGAATAATGAGAACGGTTATCCAACACCATACAGATCTAAACACAATACTGAAGCATTAAAAACATTAATGTGTACAAATCACCACAGGGTATAACTACAACAGATATATTATAGATATAGATATAGATATATATAGAGAGATTGATAAATGTAGAGATAGAAAAAGTGTAGAAGGTAAAAGGAAAAGAGGAAGACCATCGTAGCGTATCTCCCAAGATATGCCCAAGACATCAAACAATGTTGGAAGGATGTGTGGAAGATCAAAGTACCAAGAACAATTCAGTTTTTCTTGTGGCAAAACCTTCATGAACAATTACCAGCGAGGTTCAATTTGAAAAAGTTAGGCGTCGTTGATCATGATATATGCAAAGGATGCGGTTAAGAGGCCGAAATAGTTGATCACATATTATGCAAATGCCCAACAGTCCAAGACATATAGAGACTCGGCCCCTTGAGATTGGATTTTTCGAACTCTCAAGATACTGTTTGGCAAATGAGATGGCTGCAATTATCAAACAATTGGAAATTAACTAAATGCTTTCAAGAGTGTGTCGGCCTTGCAACCTCGATATGTTGGCATATTTGGAAAAATTGTTGCGGATGGGAATTCAACGCAATAAGATGTGATCCTCCAAATCTTGTGGAAAGGGTTGTTGAAAGCTTTCTTGAATATTCAAAAATTTCACAAGAGCAGATAAGTCAGCTAGTTGCAATGAACACCCCGCAATCATAGTATCCACCTAAATCCGAATGGCTTAAATTGAATATTGATGCAGCGTACAACCAAACCCGAACTCAATGCAGCGGAGGCTTAGTGCATAGAAATTCAAGGGGAGATAAAATTAGAATTGCTTCTACATTCTTTCCTCACGTAGCTAAAGCATCGGTGGCTGAAGGTATAGTACTAAAAGAGGCTATTTGATCTCTCCTAGCATGGGGTTATCCCAAAGTGATTATAGAAGGAGATTATCAATCCGTAATGAACTTGCAAGTTTCGAAAGAAAAGTTGAATGTGATTTTTTAAGATGTTATTTCCCTTCTCAAGAAGCGCCGGAATTTCTTGCTGAGTTGGTGCCTTAGATCTTGCAATCAAGTTGTTCATGAAGTGAGTCAAATAGCTCTCCAAGCTAAATAATCCAACTGTAATTGGAGTTTTTTTTTTCTCTTCTGGTGAGAGAGGTCCTGTTGGTGGATGGGGGAGCTGTTTTGTAGCCTTTTTCTTTCTCTTTGTATTTTGCAAAAAAAAGATAATAATAATATCCATGCTCACATTTTTAATTCCTTGTGTGTGTTTTAATGATAGAATTTTATCATTCCTAACAAACATGTTACACCACATTTCCGCAAGGTTTAAAATGTTTGAATCGGAAATCAACATTATTAAATTTTTTTTGTAGTTATAGTGGGGGTGATGAGAGTAAATGGATGTTAGAGTACATAAAGAATTCTAGAGAAAAAAATTCTAGAACAAATGTTTATGTACATGTGATGTGATGTTGAGTATTTTTTACTCTTGTAATAATTTTACATAACTTTAGTATAACTTATCTTAATTGGTGGACAGGGACCAAATTTTTTTTGAAAAGGTGAGAAGGGACCAATCCTAAACATAATTGCTAATAAGGAATCATTTGAGGTAAGATTACTAAATTGTTATTCTTCTCTCTTATATGCATCAAAAGCTAATAAAAAATTGCCAAAAAAAAAAATCTTGCTCTGAAATACCCATACTTTAACTGATTTTTTTTTTATTGAAATAAAATATGAAAAAAAAAAATTGGTCCGAAATTTTTTAGCAACTACGAAAAAAAAAGTAGTAATAACCGAAATACCCATAATATAATCCGGACAAAAAAATTCAGACAAATTTTTTTTTTTCATATTTTATTTAAATAAAAAAATTTCGTAGTTGCTAAAAAATTATGGGTATGGGAAATTTTCGTAGTTGCTAAAAAATCCGGACAGAAAAAAAAGTAATAATAACCGAAAAAAATTTATTTAAATAAAATATGAAAAAAAAATTGAATACAAAAATATCACCATCATCTTGAATACAAAATTTTTTTGGAACATGACTTTTGGACAAGGACGCAAGGATTTTTTTAATGAAAGATCTTCCAACCATTGGAATGATATAGCACCATTGAATGCACTAGCATCTTGAATTCGATTGAGTACTTAATCAAAAAATAAAATTTATTTGGTTATTGCTACTTTTTTCTTTTGTCCGGATTTTTTTAGCAACTATGAAAAATTCTCATACCCATAATTTTTTAGCAACTACAAAAAAAATTTATTTAAATAAAATATGAAAAAAGGTTTTTGTCCGGATTATATTATGGGTATAGGTATTTCGGTTATTACTATTTATTTATTTTTCGTAGTTTCTAAAAAATTTCGGACCAAATTTTTTTTTCATATTTTTTTTTTTTTTAAAAATCAGTTCAAGTATGGGTATTTCGGAGCAATTTTGTTTTCTTCGCAATTTTTTATTAACTTTTGATGCACATAAGAGAGAAGAATGACAATTTAGTAATCTTACCTCAAATGGTCTCTTATTAAAAATTATGTTTAAGATTGGTCCCTTCTCATATTTTCAAAAACAAATTGATCCCTATCCACTAATTAAGTTTAGGATTGATCCCTCTTTTATAATTTTCCCTTTTTAATTCTCACATCAAACAAAATTTCAAAATCGTGATAAACATATTTTGTCATTTTTGCTTTCAAAATTTTGACAGCATCATAATGTTACCAAACAATAGCGAATATCACGGAAAAAGAATATTGTTTTTGTTATAAGCAAATAGTAATAATAAAACACATACCATTTCAACTCTTCAAAGGGCTTAATGACTTGTTTTTCTGTGACTCTGAATATTGGATTTGTTTAATAAATTCTTTTATTGTGCATTTGAACAAGCAGGAAAGATGATCGTACAGGGTCTTACGGGTTTAGGCAGATTGTTGGCTTTATCAAATATAAACAAACTTTAGACGGGTTATAAATTATAATGGAGGTAAATATTAGGGTCGCGAACTTTTAACTCCTAATGATATGCATACAGTACGTATTATGGGAGCAATTCGCACTATCTTAAAAGGTTTGGGAGTGATGTAGATGTTAGAAATTAATTCTTTTTCACTGCTTAAGAATTAATCCCGTCCAAGATCACGCACACAAAAATATCAATAACTATCAACAACTCTTTTATTAATCAAAACACTCAACAAGAAATAACCACTCAACAATTAATTTATCTCTCTTCTTCTCTTTCTCTGTTTTTCTCTACACAAAAAAACCCTAGTCACCATACTTCAATATATATAGATAACATAGATTGGTGAACAAGTCAATCACAAGATTACAATCTCCTAATAAAAAAAAAAAACTAAAATCCCGGGCCACCGAGTACTCGGTAAAACATTCTGCCACTTTTTTCCACTTTTGCGGAAGTAACCCTGTGTTCGCAACTACCGAGTACTCGGTAAAGATCCCACCGAGTACTCGGTGGTTCTTCACACCAATTCCCATTTTTTCTCCAAATCTCTCCATCAATACTAAACCACTAATCATAATATCACTTTAAATTTTGCCACACCCTAACAGTAGAATCACAGTGGTTAAACGCAATGTATGAACTGTATAGGGGGTTAAATGCTCGCACTATTTTGGGGGCAATTCGCACCTTAAAAAAATCACAAAGCAAAAAATCAAAAAGAGAAACTAGGTCAGGTGGGTTTATTTACCCAAAAAAAAAAATAAGTTTGTTTAATTAAGACCAAAATAGTCAACAACATTATATATATATATATATATATATATATTTAATTTGAGTAATTCATAATAACTTAGGTGTCAATACACACATTTTTATTTATATGTCTTAGGCATTTTCTTTGATATTATATATAAAGCTTAATTCTTCAAAAAAAAACTATATATATATATATAGATTTTTAAACTAATTGGTGTTATAAGCACAATATCTATATTAATTACAGGGGTGTTTTAAGCATTTGTCCAAAACAAAGTAGGTGCAAAACACATATTTAAAAATTAATGGATGTTATACGCACAATATCTATATCACATGGGTAATATAAGCACTTGTCCCAAAAAATAGGTGTCAATACATATATTCTGAAATTAATAGGTGTTATACGCACACTATCTATGTTAAAGAGGTATTTTGAGTACTTAACCCTAAATAATATCTTAAATTAATTCAAGAAGGTGAATGTAATTTACATAAGTATTGTTTCCCCCTTTTCCAGATAAGGTATGTGTATGTACATATATGTGTACATATATATATATATATAGGGTAAATATATAGGTGGCAAACATTACTCAAACCCATGGACAGTCGTTAAAATTGGATAATGGATGAGTGATTTAACATATTCATTGCTAATGAGTTGGGTAATTAATGAATGATTTAAAATGCGGGTCATTAATGGATCAAGTAAGGGTGTCAACCATTTAAGCCACATCCCTTTATGCACAAGCTAACAATTAGCTGATATTTAATTTAATGAAGATGTATTGAATGAGGCAGGCTTGGAGACGGAGAGATTTGTTGTTGTTGTTGATGATGTTGTAAATTCCTAAGTGCAGAGAGTCTCTCTCTCCTCTTGGCAGCTGGAATCCAAGTGCTCTTCACATGTGTTGGGCACTCTAACCCTCTGCTCTTGCAGCAAGTCCTGCACCTCATGTGCGCGCAATCCTTCTTCGCTTGATTCCCAGTCTTGACAATTATTCATTCCTCCTAATTTCGATCTAATTTTATTTTCAATTTTCCACCCAACAAAATTAACATTCTCATCTCTATCAATTTCAATTCCACCACTTGTTATCTTCTCTTGTTGTTGGTGTTGATTGTAGCCATTATAAAAAAAAAAGTTTTGTTCCCAATATTGCTCCAAACCCTTGTTGTAGTTCTCCTCTTTCCTCAATAAAAATGGATACATGAATTCATCATTTCTATTTACCTTCTCTTCTTCATCTACACTACTACTTGTTCCTAATCTGAAAAACCCAGACATTTTCTACCCCTGAACCTGAGATTGAGTACCTAATTTTCAATATAAACATATAGGCCATACTTTGAAGATCTGTACTGATCAGTGTATGTAACTAAATATTTGTTGTTTTTTTCTAAGGGTTTTGAGGGAATATATATATATATATATATATATATATATATATATATATATACATAAGCCTTGCGTTTTTGACCTATGCCTACGATGAAGTAAGATTGCATTGTTTTCCTTTCAGTGCTTAGTGGATCATGGGGCTGCTCACCCACTGCGCCACAGATTCCGCGGGATAATTGAGGAGTTGAAACGTAAGATCGAGCATGCTAAGTGAGTCTCTGAGGAAGAAGAGCCCCAACTATGTGTTGTGTTGGTGAAACAGAAGAAAGCATCAGTTATTGTTTGTACAGACAATAACTGAATTCTAACATATTTATTGGATCTTGGTCGTGATTTGATGATATTGTGTCAGTTGTTTCACCACAATCCGATCAACAAAAATTTATTTATACTAATACTTTACTTAAAATAGTATAGCAATAAGTAGGGTCGAACCACTCTCAACTTGGAACTCGTTTTGAGACAAGGATCCAAAACTTCACTTTTTGAAATAAAAAGAAATCACTTAAAACAATTCTTGAATTTTTTAATAGTAAACTAAAATAACTAGATAAAATTATCAAATGGTGGAAAAAAAAAATCTCAAGGGAAAATAATCCACCACCCAGGTCTATACAAATAATATTATATATTTCTATTACAAATTCTCCTCCAACCTATTAAACATAAACATAGATATTGGTAGACATTCCCTGTATTTCCATTAATTGGTAATCACGAAGAATTCTCCCTCTAATGTTTTGGTTTAAATAAAAATGTAAATAGTAGTAGGCATTCCCCGTATTTCTATTAATTGGTAATTACGGAAAATCCTCCTTCTATTTTTTTAGCTTCCAACCTCTATTGTAAGGTTTTTGTTCATTGAGATTCATAAAATGAATACTCTCGGAAAGAGAATTAAACAATACGAAATAAAATAAAAATTATTTATATCTTACCCATGGTGGCTTCATCACTCCCTTGAGAAGAGTTTTAAGCTAGCATGTTGATAGAAAAATAAAATAAGGTAATAGAATAAAATTTCATTGATAGAGAAAAAATTACAAAAAAATATGAAAATGGTACAATATTCTCTGATCTCTCACTCCTCAACTCTCCACTCTCCTTCGCATCTGGATTGTGAAGATATATATAGACAATTGGACTTGTCACTTATGTCATTAATACAGATCCACCAACTTCAATATCATTAATGATTTTCCAACCACCTGGTCACCATCACACTACCTCACATAACTACACACGTACACACACACACACACACACACATATATATATATATATATGTATTTATTACATTCTTCCCCTCCAACTTTTTCTTTTTATTCATTTTCATCCTTCTTGCTTTATTTTTCTTTTCTTTTCCAAATCAACCCCTACATGAAATAAAAATAGGATTAACTTCATTTACACCCCTGAGGTTTGTCTTATCTTCACTTACACCCCCCAGGTTTGCATATCTTCATTTACACCCCTTACTTTTCAATATTCTCATCACTTCGACCCCCTGAATGATGACATCAGCTGAATTTTTTTTTAAATCCCTAAACTACCCTCAATGTCTTATCCTTATTCTGTTTGGAAACAAGGATAGTACTTTTATCAATTAGACCCCATCCCATCATTTAATAATTTAATTTATATTAAAATTTGAAAATATATATAAAATACAAAAAAATATATATTAAAATTTGAAAAATATAATAAATTCGAAAATAAATATAAAATTAAAAATATATATAAATTTTGAAATTTTTTTTTTCAAAAAAACATATTAAATTTTGAAAATAAATATAAAAATCGCAAAAAACATAAAACAATTTGAAACAAATATATAAAATTCAAAATAAAACATATAAAATTCAAAAATATATATTAAATTTTGAAAAGAATTATTAAATTCGAAAATAATTATAAAAAAAAAAAAAACATATAAAATCCAAAACCCCAATCACCAACCCCAAATATTCACAAACATATATTTAAATGTTTTGAAAACTAATTTTTTTAATTTGTGAATAAAAATTAAATCATAAAACCCCTAACCCAACCCCAAATATTTAATTTTTACAAATAAATTAATTAATCTCTCTTTTTTTCTCTCTCTCTCTCTCTCTCTCTCTCTCTCTCTCCCTCACACACACACACACACACTGAACGCATATATACATATATATATACACATACACACATATATATATATATATCACCACCCCCTCCCACTGTCGGCGCCGCCGCCATCCCCCTGCCGGCGCCGCCCCCTCCCACCACCACCCCACTCCCACTGCCGGTGCCCCCCACCCCCCCCCCCTTATATATATATATATATATGTATACACACACACATATATATATGTCGGTAGATGATGTGGTGGTGGTAGTGGCGGCGGATGGTGGTGGTGGTGGTGGTAGTGGCGAAGGGTGGTGGTGGTGGTTAGGGTTGGGTTGGGTTGGGGTGTTTGGTTGGAGGGATAAATTGATTTAAGGGGGTATTTGGTTTAGGGTTTAAATTGATTTAGGGATTAAATTGATTTAAGGGGTGTTTGGTATAAGGGTATTTTAGACATTTCACACCATGATGGGGTGTAAATGAAGATATGCAAACTTGGGGGGTGTAAGTGAAGATAGGACAAACCTCAGGGGGTGTAAATGAAGTTAACCCATAAAAATATATACATATGAGAACATTATGCTAGGTAAATTACTCTATTTTGTGTACTTATCAAATTACCCCCAAACAAGTTTTTGCTAGTCCTCTAGTAAATAAGGAAAAAATAGATAAGTTCACAAAAATAATACATTATTGAAGTTTAACTAATGATGTGTCACTTTCGCAAGCTGCATTCGATTTCATTTACCATATGCAATAAGGCCTTAAACCCCTAGGTTACCCTAGTGGACGAGCAATAGCCTCGTGAGGGTTTACAGTGAAGATACCCACAAACTTCTTCAGTCTTCATTTTCACGCATTCATGCATTCACACACTCATTAATTAAGCCATGATACAATATATAAGATAATATGAATGCAAATACTCTCACTCACTACCAAACAATATCTATCTCAAGTTAATGATATGAACGGTCCCCACTAAAGTAAATAACTTCGTTACTCTCTACTCCCAATCTAGACAATCTTCCGTGTTTTTGTGAACATTTTACTATGGTATGTCAATCTCTTTTCTTCTACTTCATTGATCAAACTTTGTTATTTTTCGTAAAAATTCATTATTTCCATCATTCTACTTCTATCCCTTTTTTATCTTTCTAAGCTCCGGACTTTTCAGCGAGGATTTTTAGTCCCGACCAACTGGGTCCGAGCTTCTTCCATAGGATTTATGCTCATTAGTTTTCTCCCTTTTTTACGCGAGCAATGATATTAGTGATACCAAGGCCCGGTTACTCAGATCGAAAAACTACTTTTTGCATTTCTTTCAAAATAAATTTTTAAATTTTCTCCATTATATCTCTCATTTTATAGCGGCAAAGCTAATTTTTCAACTACATAGTCAAAGATCAACTATTTTTCCCATAGTGAATGTGTGCATGTGCTTATAGGTCCAAGTTGTCTTTTTCGGTTTCAATTTCACTAATTCATTTACCTATGTAAAACCACATCACTTCACTAACTTAATCTAATCATTACTCTCATGAGCGGGTATATCGCATCACATACTACTGATACATTATAAACACAAACTTAATCAACTTATAATGCAAAACACTCATGCATAAAAACAAAGAACTTCTCCAAAAAAATTCAATTTTTCAAATTTTTTTTTCATAAAACTTTATTTTGATTAAATAGATATCCACCCCCAAACAAAAATAACATTGTCCCTAGTGTTTAAAAATACATCGAAGAGATAAATTGGAACAAATTATCGCAATTGAGGTGGAGTGTTTTTTTTTTTTTGAGTATAGTCCCTGCAAAGATTCTTGGCAAAAGAAAAGTCAAGTGATTAGAAATATTATGACAGACTTTACCCCCAAACAAAATCTAAACATACCTAAATAGAGTGAGAAATAAATTTGGAGAAAATATTTACACAACAGATTAGGTTGCCTCCCAGGAGCGCTAAGTTTAACGTCGTTAGCCAGACTCAATGGAGGGGCTACCCCTAAATGGATCGGTCCGAATAAATCGGATCAATGAGGAGAATTTCCTCAGTTTCAGAAGCTTCAAGTTCTAGGAAAGGTTTGAGGCGATGAACATTGACTTTAAACAACTGTCCATTCTTAGGGTCTTGTAACTCAATGGCACCATGACTAGAAATGTGATGGACATAGTACGGGCCTGACCAACGTGACCTTAACTTCCCAGGAAACAATTGAAGACGGGAGTTATACAAAAAAACCTTTTGTCCTATGAAAAACCCATTTTTGAGAATGTGTTTGTCATGTTCCATTTTAGTCTTAGCTTTATAAATTCTTGAACTCTCATAGGCATCATTTCTAATTTCTTCTAACTCATCAAGTTGAAGGGTCCTACATTGACCGTCTTTATCATAGTTAAAGTTCATGGCCTTGATGGCCCAATAAGCACAGTGTTCGAGTTCAACAGGCAAGTGACAGGTTTTGCCATAGACCAATCAATATGGGGACATTCCTATAGGGGTATTGTAAGCAGTTTGATATGCCCATAACGCATCCTGGAGTCGAAGACTCCAGTCCTTCCTTATGGGGTTAACAATTTTCTCTAAAATCTGCTTAATCTCCCTATTGGATACCTCTGCTTGACCATTGGTTTTAGGATGATATGATAGGGCCACTTTGTGGTTGATTCCATATTTGGACAACAGATTTCCAAAGACTTTGTTGCAAAAATGTGAACCATTGTCACTGATTATGGCTCGAGGTGTTCCAAATCGAGGCAAAATCTGGTCTTTGAAAAAATGCACCACAACTCTATGGTCAGTTGTTTTGGTGGCTAAAGCTTCTACCCATTTTGACACATAATCAACTACTAGAAGGATGTAGAGATTGTCAAACGAGGATGGAAATGGTCCCATGAAATCAATACCCCAGACGTCAAAGATTTCAACGACGAGAATTTATTGTTGAGGCCATTCGTTTCTTTTGGTAATCTTACCTAGCAATTGACATCTATGACAAGCTAGACAGTATGTGTGGGTGTCTTTGAAAATGGTTTGCCAATAGAATCCTGACTGCAAGATTTTTGCAGCGTGCGTTTGGAACTGAAATGGCCACCACAGGACTAGTCATGACAGAAGGAAATGACTGACTCTTGGTCTACCTCTGGAACACACCTACGAATGATCTGATCTGGACAATATTTAAACAAGTAGGGGTCATCCCAAAATATTCCTTAGCCTTGGCCAAAAATTTATCTTTCTCTTGTTTGGACCAGTTGGAAGGAATTTGACCGGTCACAATATAATTGACAATATCGGCATACCATGGTGCATGAGATATCTCAAATAATTGTTCATCAGGAAAATAATCAGATATCGGAATGGAGTCACTGGTGGATTCAATAACAAGACGGGACAAATGATCAGCGACTACATTCTCAGAACCTCTCTTATCTCGAATCTTAAGGTCAAAATCTTGAAGGAGTAAGATCCAGCGTATCAACCTAGGTTTTGTATCAGATTTGGACAAAATATGTCTCAATGCTGCATGATCTATATAGATGATGACCTTAGATCCAATCAAATAAGATCTAAACTTCTCAAAAGAGAACACGACTACTAGCAACTCTTTCTCAATTATTGAGTAGTTGATTTGGGCATCATTTAAGGTTTTGCTAGCATAGTATATGACATGTCGTGCTTTATCCACTTTCTGGCCTAAAACAGCACCTACTGCATAATCAGACGCATCACACATAATTTCAAAAGGTAAGTTCCAATCAGGTGAGCGAATGATAGGTGCAGTAGTGAGTGCTAACTTTAATTGCTCAAAGGCAGACTTACAGACATCAGTAAACTCAAATTGTGCATCTTTAGCTAGAAGATGGGTCAAAGGTCTAGTTATCTTACTGAAATCTTTGATGAAGCGCCTGTAGAAACCGGCATGACCTAGGAATGCTCTAATATCTCGAACAGATTTAGGGATAGGTAGATTGGAGATTAGATCAAATTTTGCTTTGTCGACCTCAATTCCTGCACTAGAGATATTATGACCTAGGACAATTCCCTTTGTAACCATGAAATGACACTTTTCCCAGTTAAATACCAAGTTAGTGTCACGACAACATTGAAGTACGAGAGAAAGATGGTCCAGACATTACTCAAATGATGATTCAAAAACAGAGAAGTCATCCATGAAGATTCCTAAAAACTTTTCAACCATGTCACTAAATATACTCATCATACACCGCTGAAATGTAGCTAGTGCATTACACAAGCCGAATGGCATACGACGATAAGCGAATGTACCGAATGGACAGGTGAAAGTTGTCTTGTCTTGGTCATCTGGGTGGACAGGGATTTGATTGTAACCAGAATAGCCATCTAAAAAGTAATAGAAGGCCTGACCAACTAATCTCTCTAACATTTGGTTGATGAAGGGAAGTGGAAAATGGTCTTTCCTAGTCACGCTATTCAGTTTCCTGTAGTCTATGCAAACTCGCCATCCAGTTTGAATGCGAGTAGGAACTAGCTCATTGTGGGCATTAGACACAACAGTGATGCCATACTTTTTTGGAACTACCTGGATTGGGCTCACCCACTGACTATCAGAAATCGGGTAGATGATATCAGCGTCAAGAAGTTTGATAACTTCTCTGCGGACAACTTCCTTCATATTGGGGTTAAATCTCCTTTGAGGTTGCCTACAGGTTTTCGCATTATCTTCTAAGTGAATGCGATGTTGCACCACTAGAGGACTAATGTCTTTGATATCATCAATGGACCATGCTATGGCTTCCCTATTTGTCTTAAGAACCTCAAGTAATTGGGACTCTTGTTGCTCAGTTAACTCAGAATATATTACCACTAGAAAAGTCTCAGATTCACCAAGATACGAATATTTTAAAGTCTCAGGTAAAGGCTTTAATTCAATATTAGGTGGTTTCTTTGGATTTTCAGATTCAATGTTAACTGACAAGGATAATGATGTAAATTTGGATTTATACTTGGGTGCTTCAAAGGATGGGGCAAAGTTTAGAAAATCATTGATTTGACTAATATAATTAGCCTCATCAAAACTATCACCAAAATGGGCTAAACACTGCTGAAGTGGATCCTCAGGATAAAAGTGGTTAAAGGTGTGGGTGGTCAATGAATCAATGAGACAAACAACTTCAATAGACTCTGATTCAATGGGTTATTTCATCAAATTAAACACATTGACTTCCACTTTCATGTTCCCAAATGTCAAGGTCATGCTACCATTTCTACAATTGATCAATGCATTGGTTGTGGCTAAAAATGGTCGACCTAAAATGATTGGAATTTACTTACCTTGGGTTGGTTGAGTGTCTAGCACAATGAAGTCTACGGGGTAATAAAAATTATTCACTTTTACTATCACATCCTCAATGATACCCCTTGGAATTTTTATGGATCGGTCAGCTAACTGAATTATAACGTCAGTTTTCTTTAAATCAGTCAATCCCAAATCTAAGTAGACTGAATACGGTAGCACATTGACACTGGCACCAAGATCCAATAAAGCCTGACCTTCAAAAAAAATTCTTATCCTACAAGTGATAGTGGGACTACCAGGGTCTTTGTGTTTAACCACAACTTGGTTTTGTAGGAAGGAAGAACAATGTTAGGCCATGAAGGCTTCCTTAGAGATATTGGTTTTCCTCTTGACTAAGTCTTTGATGAATTTTTCATAAGAAGGAATTTGCTTAATAACAGTGAGAAATGGAATGTTAATCTGGAGATTTTGAAAAATCTCTAAGATTTCACTGTATTAAGAATCCTTCTTATTGTTGACTAGTCTAGAGGGAAAGGGTGCACGTGGAACAACCGGCTTAGGAACAACCAGTGAATTTGACAAATCCTTGTTCCCTTCTTTCAAACCTTACCATAGAGGGTCCTGCTACTGTGAACAATGCGATGATAAGTTGGGTCATCCTGTGTTGGAGTTTTTGGGAGCTCTCGACCAGTTTAAAACTCCAAAATACATAAAGTCCCGATTTGATATCCTTAAATCAAAAATTTGGGGGCAGCCCCTGAGGATGTGTGGTGTTTTCCTAACGGGTTCTAATTTGCAGGCACTCACATCAGAAATGTTGAGAATCCCGCAAGCTATGCTCAAGAAGAAGACCAAACGGGCACCTGGCCCTCAAGCGATCCCTCTAGTACCAGAGGAGGTTCAAAACGGTCAGGGGTCCCAAAGTACTCCAACTCCCATGTCTGGGACTGGTCCTCCACCATCGGTGGAAAACATTATGTCGACTTCATCCACCCCAATGGGAAACATTCCGGTTACTCCGCCCCCTCCTTCAGGAGCTGGTAGTGTCGGAGCACCCTTTGTTCCTCCTCCAGGAGTCATCCCAGTTCCTGGATCCCAACTGATTGAGAGAGAGGCTAGTCTGGTGGGAACACAACGTCCCCGACCCAAGGAGGTTACCCCTGATCGGTCGGTTAGGCCCCGTCTGACCACAACGTCGTCTCCAATTATAGTGGAGGAGACCGGGGTTGCAATCGGAGAGGAGCGACCCGTTCCATGGGCGCTAAAGATTACACTTCTAGGTGGCGAATTTCTGGTTGCGAGGCACGAGACCGTTGACAATGACGTCGCCCTTCGGGCAATGGGTTCCCAGATCTGGACACCTACAGACCGAAATAAATTGAGACAGATCGATCGGGCAGAATTAGCCTTGACTGGTCCGAAGATCGCGATTAAGGTATTTCTTCAATATATTGTTTCTTCAATCATACTTGACATTTCTCTTCTTTAATCCTTGATCAGGCTAACACTTATTCTTTTTGCAGATGTTGTACCTGACCCAAGCCTACAATGCGAAGATGGAGGATAACACTAAGTTGCTCTGCAAATCCAATGAGCTTCTGAGGCTGAAGGAGGATTCCTGGAAGAAGGTTGCCACCATGCTATCGATATCCAATGATAAGCTAGAGGTTTAAACCCGGAGGGAAATCTCTGCGGAGCAGCAGCTTCAGGCTGCCCAGGAGAGCATCAAGGAGATGGAGGCGGTCCGGCGGGCCCTATTCACTGAAGTGGAGGCCCTGAAGACTGAGAATAAGAGCCTGAAGCTGAGAGTGAGGGCCTGAGGGCTTCTAAGGCGAAGCTTCTAGAGGAGAAGGTTGAGACCGAGAACCTCCTTGCAATGGAAAGGTCGATGGTGAAGATGTGCCACCGGGGTGGTAACCAGATGTACAAGCGCTTATGCGACACTTCCGAGTACCGAATGGGGTTTGGTTGGAGGTCATGCTTCAATGACATGCAGAAACCCGTTAAGGAGAGGGACTTTGCCTCAATGAAAGAATTGGATGAGAACTTGGGCATCGCCCCACCGTACGACGATCATTGGAGGTCCCGATAATGTTCGTTTCTGTGAGTTCCTGACCAAGCCTCTCCCGGGGATGAGTATCAAGTTCGACTCTGATCCTCCAGCTCCCGATGGGGCCATTGTTCCTGTGAACTCCAATACGGCGGGCACTGGTATTGGCACTTAGGATTTTTCATTTGTAAAACATATTGTAAGCCTTGGCCACCGGGGCCCATTTTTGAATGAAGGATCATGGTTTTTGTCTAGTTGACTTTTTAAATGTTTATGTTATTTTGTTTTGCAAAATTTTGTGATCTCTTCAGGATCCGTGTTATGTCTTTCGGGCACTTCAGGCCATGCGATAGACAAAGCAACACTTTTATTTATTTTTTGCAAAATTTTGTGATCGCTTCAGGATCCGTGTTGTGTCTTTTGGGCACTTCAGGCCATGCGATAGACAGAGCAACACTTTATTTATTTTTCACAAAATTTTGTGATCTCTTCAGGATCCGTGTTGTGTCCTTCGGGCACTTCAGGCCATGCGATAGACAAGGCAACACTTTGTTTATTTTTTGCAAAATTTTGTGATCTCTTCAGGATCTGTGTTGTGTCTTTCGAGCACTTCAGGCCATGCGATAGACAAGGCAACACTTTGTTTTTGTTTTGCAATATTTTGTGATCTCTTCAGGATCCGTGTTGTGTCTTTCGGGCACTTTAGGCCATGCGATAGACAGGGCAACACTTTATTTTTGTTTTGCAAATTTTTGTGATCTCTTCAGGATCCATGTTGTGTCTTTCGGGCACTTCAGGTCATGCGATAGATAGGGCAACATTTTGTTTATTTTTTGCAAAATTTTGTGATCTCTTCAAGATCTGTGTTGTGTCTTTCGGGCACTTCAGGCCATGCGATAGACAAGGCAACACTTGTTTATTTTTTGTTTCAGTATATATTTATAAGTTATTTTGCCATAAAAATGATTTTTTATTGATCAGGTGCTATAGCCTTTTTACAAAAAGATCAAAGTAAAAGCAAAATTTGGCCCTTTAAGGGTAGTACCTCTTCAGACGAGAGGCGTTCTGGGAGTTTGGTTCCATTCCGCCATCCCTATTCCTTCGGACGCGGTATGCTCCGCGCCCGATGACTTTGGTAATGGTGTACGGGCCCTCCCAAGGCTCCCTGAGCTTGCCTACGAGTCCAATTTTTCGCCTAAGGACCATGTCCCCGACCTGGAACTCTCTTCTTTTAACTTTCTGGTTGAAGTGGTTCCGGACACACTGTTGGTAGGCGGCCAGCCTGATCCCAACGGCCTCCTTTCTTTCATCTAGTAGATCAAGGTCGTGAGCCAAGTATTAGTTGTTTAGTCCTTCAACCCAGGCCTGGCTCCGGAGGGTTGGAACCTTGATCTTCGTTGGGATCACAGCCTCAGCGCCATATCCCATGGCAAAGGGGGTTTCCCCAGTGGGTTGTCTCGGAGTCGTTCTGTATGACCAGAGCACTTCAGGTAGCTTCTCTAGCCATGCCCCTTTGGCTTCCTCAAGCTTTTTGGCCAGGGTGTTGAATATGGTTTGATTTGTCCTTTCTGTCTGTCTGTTCCCTTGTGGGTACCCGACGGAAGATGTACTCTGGTTGATACCATGCTCGGCAAAGAACGTTCTCACCTCTTTGTTGTCAAGATTTGTCCCATTATCCATCATGATTGTCTTTGGTAACCCGAATCTGCATATTATATGGGTCCATATGAATTTGATGACGTGGCCACTCTTGACGGTGGGATAGGCTTCAGCCTCCACCCATTTGGTGAAGTAATCAGTGGCTAGAAGGACATAGGCATTTGACCAGACTGCCTTCGGCAGAGGTCCCACTATATCCATTCCCCATCGGGCGAATGGTTGTGGTACTATGGTGGGATGTAAGAACTCACGTGGCCGATGGATAGCGTCTCCGTGCATCTGGCATGGCTTGCACCTTCGGACGTATTCTTCAGCATCCCGCGACAGATAGGGCCAGAAGTATCCTTGAGAGAGTATCTTATGGGCAAAGGATCTACCTCCGGAGTGGTTCCCGCAAGCTCCACTGTGAATCTCCTGCATCACTGCTCTTGATTCTGATGGCGTAATACATTTCAAGTAAGGACCTGCGAAGGATTTTCGATAGAGTTGCCCATTTATAACTGAGTATCGGGCTGAATTCCTCCTGATCTTGTGAGCTTCAGCTTTGTTCTCTGGGAGTGTTCCACTTCGTAGGTAATCCATCAGGGGATCCATCTAGCTGGGCTCCCATGGGATAAGCATCACTTGTTCGGGCTCCTGAACACTTGGCCTGATTATAAAATCCACCAGTGCAACCCGGGTCAGGTCTTCTCCGGCTGAGGATGCCTGACCGACTAGGTGGTCAGCTACAGAGTTTTTGCTCCTCGGGATTTGTGTGAAGGTTATTTTTTGAAAAACTTTTCGTTTATTTTAACACGAGTGCCCGATAAGACTCCATTTTCGGATCCTTTGCTTCGTACTCTCCCTTGATTTGCCGAATGACCAGTTGAGAGTCGTTGTGTATTGCTAGGGCCTGAATCTGGAGGCTTCGGGCTAACCTCAAGCCAAATACTCGGCCTCATACTCGACCTCATTGTTCGTGGATGGGAACTGTAGTTGCACTGACATATGAAGGTGTGTCCTATCGGGTGTCAAGATTTCCAAACCGATTCCTGATCCGGCACAGCTGGCTGATCCATCCACAAAAATCTTCCAGGTGTCTAGTTTAATTTTCTAGTCTGGCTCTTCAGTTTCACTTTCAAGTAAAAATTCTACCACTGCTTGTCCTTTGATGAAAACCCGGGGTATGTACGTCAAGTCGTATATGCCCAATTCGATGGTCCATCTGGAGATTCTGCCTGAGAGGTCATGCTTTGACATAATAACCCAGAGAGGCGTGGCTATCGGGACAATAATTGGGTGAGCTTCAAAGTAATGCCTTAATCGTCTCTTGGCATTCACCAGTGACAACCAATTTTTCCTGCCTGTTGTATCTATTTTCTGCCTCAGCCAGGGATTTGCTGGTGTAGAAGACTGGCATCTGAAGGTTCCCATCCTCTCTGATGAGGGTTGCACTGGTCGACACAAAGGATACTGCTAAGTACAGATGTAAGACTTCATCAGGAGTCAGTGTGGATAGGATCGGGGGTATGGTCATGTACTCTTTTAACCTTGCCAGGGCTTCAGACTGCTCAGGACCCCAGACTTCTCCCTTCTTTGCCTTGAATGCCTGAAAGAATGGTCTGCACTGATCAATGAGTCGTGAAATGAATCTGCTAAGTGCAACCACTCTTCCCGTCAAGACTTGAACATCTTTATGTGTCTGGGGCTCCTTCATTTCCATCAGGGCCTTGACTTGTGCCGGGCTGGCCTAGATCCCGGTTCGGTCCGGATGATACACCAAAAGAGCATTTCTCTGGATTAAGCTTCATGCCATGCAACCTGAGGGTGTCAAACACTTGGCGCAGGTGGGTAAAATGGTCCCCCTTCTTCTTACTCTTGACCACAGTGTCATCGATATAGGCCTCAATTACTGTACCCATCATTCCCTTAAAGATCCTGTTGACCAACCTTTGGAAAGTGGCACCTGCATTTTTCAGTCCGAATGGCATAACTTTAAAGCAATAAGTACATGTTTCTGTAATGAATGAGGTATTTTATTCGTCCATCGGGTTCATTTTTATCTGGTTGTATCTTGAATAAGCATCCAGAAAAGTTAGACGATCGTAGCCAGCGGTAGCATCAACCATCTGGTCGATCTTTGGCAGTGGAAAGCTGTCCTTCGGGCATGCCCTGTTAAGGTCAGTAAAATCAACACAAACCCTTCATTTACCATTCTTCTTCTGTACAACCACTACGTTGGCAAGCCATTCGGGATACCTGACCTCCCTGATAAAACCAGCCTGGAGCAATCTGGATACCTCATCTGCTATAATTTGGTTCCGATGTGCCCCTATGCGCCTTTGCTTTTGCCTGATTGGTCTTACGTTCGGGTCAACGTGCAACGAATGCTGGGCAATATCAGGATTGATCCCCGGCATGTCTGTATGCTCCCATGTGAAGACATCAGAGTTGTCCTGCAACAATTGTGTTAGTTCTTTAAATTCAGGGTTGGTAAGATTTGTACCTGCAAAAGTAACTTTTTTCCGGGCTATCGGGCACAACACAGATTGGCTGCAATGGCTCGACCGCGGTTGGGGTACCCGGATCCCCCTCCTTGAATTGTTATTTGGAGCCTGGACTCTGTTCTTTAAAGTGGGATGTCATTGGGACTTTTCTTTTCCGGATCTCCTTTAGTGTAACCGCGTAGCACTCTTTGGCGGCCACCTGGTCACCCTTGATGTCAACAGTACCTAGGCCATAAGGGCTCATGCATCTCATGACCTGGTGAAGAGTTGAGGGCACTCCTTGCATTCGATGGATCCATCATCTTCCCATGAGAAGATTGTACGAAGGCTTAACATCCACCACGACAAATGTCTCATTCAGGGTCCTTTGAGCAGCTGTTACCGGCAATTGGACTTCCCCGATCGGTTCGATTTGCCTTCCATCGAAACCTGCAATAGGGCATCTGGATGCTGTAATTTGGTTCGGGTCGATCTCAAGCTTTTCAAAAGCCCACTTGGTGATGATATTTGCGTTGCTCCCTGGATCAATCATAACTCTCTTCACAAGGCAGTTGGCTACCATCAGGGTCACAACTAGTGGGTCATCATGTGGGGTCTGGATGTTCCAGAGTTCCAATGGAGAAAAAATGATTTGCGTTTCCCCTACCTTGTGGTAGACCTCATTGATTTCGCTGACCCTTCTCGCCTTGTGGGATTTCCGTAGGTGGCTCCGTCGGGACCCCTCAATCTCTTTGGATGGGGGGCCTCCAAGAATCATATTGATGATCCTGACCGGCTGTGCATCTGCGGGGTTCCGAGGAGTGTCTGTCCCATTGGATGTAATCCCAGAGCTCTACATGAAGCAGCAATGCCTCCACTTGTTGTCTGAGATTTTGGCACTCGTTTGTGATGTGCCCGAAATCACCATGGAAAGCACAGTGCTTTGACTTGTCCCTTTGATCAAGTGGTTGTTTGATGGTCGGGGGTTGTTGGAAGATCCCCTTAGTTTTGTTTTCCTGGTAGAGTTTCGCAAGGCTGACCCTCAGGGGTGTCGTTTTCTCTTCGAATTTGGGGCGTTTGAATGGCTTCGGGGCTAGTGATCCCGAAGAAGTTGATGATCTTGACGGAGTTGGACGTTTTCAATCGGTCGGACGATCCTTTGACTGGGCTTCAATGCTGACCAAGGCCGCCCTCCTCTGCCTGACGGTTTCCTCTTCTTCAATCCTCAAATACCCCTGAGCTCTGGAGTTTAACTCCCCAATGCCTGATGGAGGGCACTTTACCAGAGATTGGTGGAACTTAGTCCCCGGAATGAGGGCCATCCGGAAGGCCTCAACAGGAGAGTGTTGGTCACAGTTATCGACAGAAGAAGATTCGATATTGAATCGGGATAGAAAGCTTTTCAGTGACTCTCCTTTCTCCTGGATCATGGTGAAGAGGCAGGATATGGTCTTTTTCTGTCTCTTGTTCCCATAATACTGGGCAATGAAGAGCCTGGTCAACTGCTGCCAGCTGTCGATGGATCGGGGTGGCTGCTTCCTGAATCATAATAGAGCATCATCAACAAGACTTGTGGAAAACACCTTGCAAAGCAAGGACTCGTTCTCGGTGTACATGGTCATCTTCTGGTGGATCTGATAAATATGTTCCTCAGGGTCCTTAGTGCCATCGTATGGGGTGAACTGAGGCATAACAAATTTATTTGGGAAAGGCTCTTGGGTTATTTTGGGGATGAAAGGTGACTGTATCAATTCGGTCGACGCTTGGATGTCCATGTCATCGGTAGATCGGGCCCTTAAGTCCCCGAGGACTTTCCTTTGAAATTCATCCATCATTGCCTGAAGTTTTTGGGGGGTCATGGACTCGTCGGTTGTAGGAGCATTTCCTAAGCGCTGGGAAGACTCGGCGTGATCTTTTGATCTGTCGTTATCTTGCCGGTTCAGAGAATGGTCGAGCGCCGTTACCGGAGGGTTAGGTGTTACTACCGAAGGGACAGCTACTGGTGGAGCCAACCTCGCCATGAGCTCCACATTCTATTTTTCCAAGGCCAGGCTGCGTTCCTCAGCAGCTATCAAGCATTGAAGGATTTGCTCCATGGACTGGGGACTTCCCGCACTACTGTCTGCAGTGGTTGGAACGTCTGCTTGCGAACGAGTGATTGGCATCTTTGCCCGAGAAGTAGTGAGTGAAGGTTTTAGAAGGTAGTGAAAGATCTTTGGGTTTAACAAACAAACTCAGCTTAACGAGATGGGAAGAATGAGGCAATTTTACAGATCCTGAAGGGTAGATTTGGAAATTCAGGAACTCCTTGAACAATTTCCCACAGACGGCGTCAATGTGTAAATGTCAAAAAATGCACAACACAACAATAATCCTTTTATTAACTTTTGACTTTCCTTATATACATTTTTTTTTTGGGCTTTAAGCCCATTAGGGCAATACCACCTTGATTACATCACCATGACATCATTATTTCTATTTTCCAAAGAAATACAAAAATGAAATGGGCCTAGTTATCGGACTTATAAAAATCTTATTAGGCCATCAGCCTGATGGGTCTGATGCTTGATGGACTTAAGTGGGCTTGGACATTTCCACTCTTACAACTATTTTTGCCCTCCGGGAGCCATTTTTGTCTCGAACTACCTCTTTGACTCTCCTCTTGGATAGAAAGAACATGCACTTTGGTTAATTCACCGAAGTTAGCTCCATTTCTTCGTTAAGCTCCTGAAACATGCTTTAACACACAAACAGCATAAAAATACTAAATAACGGAATGAAATGACTTAACAATAATGAGTTAAGGGGTCAAAATGTCTAATATTTGACACTTATCAATAAATATACCAAATCGATCTTCTCACGAAGGATAATACATTGGCACTTTGTCTCGCTCATTTCGGAGTATGGATCCCATTTTTATTTTAGCACCAAGTTGCTAAAAATACTTATTTTTCAAAGCTATTTTTCCAACAATCCCCCATATGAATGAGATATTGATGTCAGATGAAAATGCAAACACTATAGATAGTACAATTGGAAAGTTACTACATCAGGAGATGTAGCTTTTGGTCTTGAACATTCCTTAGTGTATTACTATCGGATTTACTGGCTAATCAGTGAACATGATAGCTTGAACTATTCATTCATTGATGTAAACCAAGACAATAACAAACACACAGTTTCCTTCCGCACAAAACCGGTTCTCATGGTTGTGTTCATATGGCCCTGAAGCCTGGTATTTCATGAGTGCTCTAGAAAACTTAGCCTTGGTAGTTTTCATAGAAGTGACCGCACTTCACACTCATATAGGTGACCTCTTATTAAGAATATCCTACCATATCCCACTTGAACTTTCAAGAGATAAGAGTCATTAAAAGCATAGCTTATCCTAATCCTCGTTGTAGGTAGCACTGTCTCATCATAGAAATGGGTTGAAGATTTATTTCTTCTCAGTGCTTCTAGTGAGTCATTCAGAATTTTTGTTGTCCATTTAAACCTAGATCTTGGGATCTCCAGTCAACTAGGTTAGGTTTCCATTAAGATGACTCGTTAGCTTTCAGCTTTAATCTCATTCCCCTCGATGATCTATACACTTTCTCTCTAGTCAAACCTTTTGTAAACTAAATTTTCCTTACTTTATATAATCTATAAAGATTAATTAATTTGAGAGCAATTGTTTAACAATGTTATGTCTTCGACATATATGTTGAGACTTACCGTTATACATATTACTTTGTGCCCCTTGCAATCGTCGATTGACTATCACAATGTATACATATTGTCGGCACAGGTTGAGGCCAAGTGAGAATATCTTCTAATAAATTACGAAGCCACTCAGCTTCTTCACTAGCTTTATCTAAAGCAATAAATTTAGATTCCATAGTGGATCTGGCAATACACGTTAGTTTTGAAGATTTCCAAGATATGTCTTCACCTCCAATCGTGAAGACATAGCCACTTGTGGACTTTGAATCCTTTGTATCAGATATCCAATTAACATCACTATAACCTTTAAGTACTGGTGGATATCTGGTATAATACAATCCATAACTCTTGGTATATCTCAAATATCTCAGGACCTTCTTTATCGCAATCCAATGAGTTTTTCCCGGATTACTTGTATATCTACTCAATTTGTTAATTGAGTATGCTATGTATAGTCGTGTGCAAGTCATTAAATACATTAAGCTTTCTATAATACGAGAATACTCTAGTTGAGATATGTAAGGACCAGTATTTTTCGATAAATGAAGATTTACATCAACATGAGTTTTAACAAGACCACTGTCTTCTTTATTAAATCTTTATAGTATTTTCTTAATATAATGAGATTGAGATAATACTAGATCATCTAATGTTCTAGAAATCTTGATTCCTAGTATGACATCAGCAATGCCTAAATCTTTCATATCAAAGTTTTTAGTCAACATCTTTTTGGTACTTTTAATTATATCATTATTGCTACCAATAATTAGTATATCATCCACATATAGGCATACAATGACATATTCATGTTGAGTGTTTTTCACATAAACACATTTATCATACTTATTGATTCTAAATGCATTTGATAACATCACTTGGTCAAATTTTTCATGTCATTGTTTAGGTGCTTATTTTAATCCATATAAGGATTTTACTAGTTTGCATACTTTATTTTCTTGCCCTGGAACTATAAAACCCTTAGGTTGTTCCATATAAATTTCTTCTTCTAATTCATCATTCAAAAAAGTTGTTTTAACATCCATTTGATGTATTTCTAAATTTTACAATGCTGCAATAGCTAGTAGCAATCGAATGGATGTTATTATTGTTATTGGTGAATATGTATCAAAACAATCTAAGCCTTCCTTTTGCTTAAAACCCTTAACAACAAGTCTGACTTTATATTTATCAATTGAACCATCAGCCTTCATTTTCCTCTTAAAAATCCACTTATACCCTAAAGGTTTTGTTATAGGAGGAAGATCCACCAGTTCCCAAGTATGGTTGTGCATGATGGATTCAATTTCACTATTTATAGCTTCTTTCCACAAAGAAGCTTCTGGATAACACATTGATTTCTTAAAGCTTTGTGGTTCATTCTCCACTATATAGGTTAGAAACTCAGGACCTGATAGGTGCTCAATATTGTCCATTTTAAGCCCCTATCTTGCTATTTGTAAGTATTTTCATTCCGTTATTTGGTTTTTTTTTGTCTTTTGTGTGTTTAAGCGTGTTTCAGGAACTTAATGAAGAAAAAGAGCTAACTTTGGTGAATTAACTACAGACATGCTTATTTTTATCTAAGAGGAGAGCTTTCGAGGTGTTTTCAAGAGAAAAGTGGCTTCCGGATGGCGGAAACATCATTTTTTCAAGTCGCAACTCCAAGAATCATGACAAGTGAGTCGAGGGGTTCAAATGACACAATTATCAAGAAAAGTTGGTTCCATGTATTTTGCCACACCTAACCTACACCCACAGCAACAAAAAGTGGCTAGAAAGTGTTGTTTTGACGCCTGAAGCAGACGCAGCCAAAACAGGCCTACGCCCCAGGCGTAGCCTGACCTACGCCCCGACGTAGGTGTATTTTCAGCACAAAATTCAGTCAACTTCGGGAGCCCATATCTCGGTCAAAACATATCCAAATAGGGTGATTCTTGAGCCTAACATCAAAATATTGAAGTCATATTTCCAAAAAGCTATTCTATGCCTCTATCAAATGTGTATAACTCTAGATATAATAAAAAAAAGTGAGAAGTGTCCTGCAAAAAAAATTATAAATTTTAGATTCGGGCCAAAATCCTATTTTGACCCGAATAACTTTAAGTTTGACCCCACTACCTCTAAACACATATTTTAGACATATTATACATGAGATTGAAGGGTTTTGCTCAATTTGGAAGGAAATCACATAAAATGGGAATCCTACTCTTGACAGGAAAGGAAAGTAATTTAGGGTTTCTTCACATTTCTCAAAGGTCTGCTACAGATTTTGGGAACTTCTTTCTACCCAATTTTTAGAGCTTTCTTTTCAGATTCATATCATAAAGAAGGGAGTCATTTAAGACCTAGAGATCTGGAGAAGACGACCATGGAAGGCGATTCTACATCAACGATGCGGATAGTGGTGGAGTATGGAAACCCTAGATTTTATTCATACTGTTCTTGTCTTAATCTATCTTTATTTGTTTTCTTAGTTAATTAGTTAATCAATCACAAACAACAAACTATATTTTTCTAGCAATTCGAGAGTATTATTTTATGAGAATTCAAAATATGACTTAGTTTCAGTGGGATCGATAACCTTTCTCAAGCCGAACTATACTATAATACGATTCATGCACTTGCGATAGGTAAAACCTATGTCATCTTAAGGGTGTGTTCTTAACACATATTTTTAACCACCCTGAGCATGCATCAGGACTGAACGAATTAGACCTTCTAGCTCACTTCCTACATCTAAGTTCATCCTGATTTTCATTAGCTATAACATCTTGGTTAATATCCTCTTGTATATTGCTGTTAGCGATATCATAATTTCTTTTAAAAGGATTTTTATCTTGTGTTTCTTTACAAGGAAATATATCCTCAAAGAAATAGGCATTCCTTAATTCAATAGTAGTATTGACATGAATATCAGGAATGTCTAATTTATGCACAAGAAACCGAAATGCACTATTGTTAAGTCCATAGCCTATGAAAATACCATCAACGGTTTTAGGTCTTATCTTCACTTTCTTTAGTGTAGGAACCTTAAAATTTGCTAGACACCCCCACACTTTTAAGAATTTATAGGAAAATTTTCTACATTTCCATAATTCATAAGGTGTCACATTAGTTTTCTTTTGAGGCAACTTATTGATAATGTAATTTGCAGAAAGCATAGCTTCCCCCCACATATTCTGGGTTAACCCAGAGCTTATCAACATGATATTCATCGTTTCCTTTAACATGCGGTTTTTCCGTTTAGCTATACCATTTTTTTGAGGTGAATAAGGAACGATGGTTTGGTGAATAATATCATGTTCTGAACAAATGTCAGTAAATGGTGCTTCATATTCACCACCTCTATCACTTCTTAAAATCTTGATCTTTTTGCCAAGTTGATTTTCATCCTCATTTTTGTAATGTTTAAACATTTCCAAGGCTTCATTTTTGTTTTTTAACAAGTATACATAACAGTATCTTGTGCAATCATCAATAAACGTGATGAAATATTTTTTTCCACCTCTGGTTGGCACAACTTTAAAGTCACAAATATCACTTTGAATTAAAGCTAGATGTTCAGTGTTTCTCTCAATGGAGTGAAACGAGGTTCTAGTTAATTTTGTTTCAACACAAGTTTAACATTTTCCATTTATATCAAACTTAACTTTAGGTATAGAATCCATATAAATTAATCTATGAATAGTATCATAACTAACATGTCCGCCATACTTCAGATGACTCAATCATGTAAGCAGAAGAATTAACTATGTTATTATTAACTTTGGGTACAACAGTCATTACATTGAATTTAAACAATCCATCACTTAAATACCTTTTTCCCCATATACACCCCATTTTTAGTAAGTACAAACTTATCATAAACAAAGACTAGCTTGAACCCATTCTTGCTTAGGAGTGAACCAGAAATCAAGTTTTTCCTAATGTCTGGGACATGTAACACATTATTAGAGTGAGTTTTTTCCCTAAGGTCATAAACAACTTTATTGTACCTTGTCCTTCAACCTTGGCAGTAGAGGAGTTTCCCATGTAGAGTTATTCTCCATGATTTATAGCTTCATAGGTTGTGAACATCCTCTTTTCTGAGCAGATATGGCGAGTAGCTCCTGTATCCACCCACCATTCTCTATTGTTGCTCACAAGGTTGATTTCTGACACTACCACTGAAAGGTTTAACTCTGACACATCAATTGCCAACCTATCCTCCTCGATAATGTGCACCTCAGTATTTAGCACCGTGTCCTTGGATTTCCCACTTTGACAGTCTTTAGGACAGTGTCCTTGTATACCGCAGATGAAACACTTCCCATTGAACTTTTTGTTTTGTCCTTGGTTGGGACCTTGGCCAGAGTATTTTCTCTTTTTATTTTTATTCCCAGCCTCAACCACATTTGCCTTTGATATTATTGAAGAATTCCCAGATTTCTTTTCAGATATACAGTTATCTTCTTCAATCATCAACCTGACAATCAAATCTTCGAGCGTCATTTCCTTGCGCTTATGTTTTAGATAATTTTTGGAATCTTTCCAAGTAGGCAGCAATTTCTCGATGACTGCTGCTACTTGAAATGACTCACTCAATATTATTTTCTCAGCATGTATCTCATGCAGAATCAGCTGAAGCTCTTGCACTTAGCTCATCACAGTCTTGGAGTCCACCATTTTGAAGTCCAGAAATCGTTCGACCACGAATTTCTTTAAGCTAACATCCTCTGTTTTATATTTCTTGCCTAGTGACTCCCATAACTCTTTAGTAGTATTAATTAGATCATACACATTATATAATGTGTTGTCCAATCTATTGAGGATGTTCTTTTTACACAGAAAGTCTTTTTGCTTCCATGCATCAACAACTCTAATTTTCGTTCTGTCAGTCTCACCCTCTTGTAGCACTGGAGCAATTCCATTCAGAAACTTACTCAGATTCAGAGTCATAAGGTAGAATATCATCTTTTGTTGCCACCTTTTGAATTCAACCCCATTAAAATTTTCGGGCTTTTCTCCATAACTGACAATAATAGTAGGCAAAGTTGTAACACTACTACTTGTCATTCGTCTGTTATCAAATATATATACCACAATTTAATATTCTAATAATACTACAGTTATTGTAATATGTCTTAAGATTGTTGTTTTGTATGTGTGTGACCAATATATAATATTATTAATATAATCTAATACACCATAGTATATATAGACATATCTATAATATATATATATATATATATCTATAATATATATATGTCTATATATACTATAAAATATATATACTATATAATAAAATTATATATATATATATTAAACATAATATAATATTAAATATAAAAGAATATGTTATGCCGGGTCTAGAATTAGATTATGTCTTTAAGACAGATTCGCCCCGCTACGGTGCTCACGGTCTTTATAGCGTCTGTCTCCTAGGACACAACGATCTTCCTTCTCCAATGACAACACTACTAATTGGAGAATAATTGTAATACCCCGTATTTAATGGATATTTATTTCCTTAATTATTTTGGATGGCATAATGGGTGTTTAAATTATTGAATGAGGATATCTTAGTCATTTTAAGTCTAGTAGGTTATAATGAAATTTTGTGATCTGAAGGGGGGCAAGGTTGTCATTAGTGTTTGGGCAGTTTGGTGATTTATGCATAATACAAGGATAGTTTGGACATTTCCCTAACCCTAACATCTTCTATATAAGCATCCCTAACTTCAGATCTAGCCCCCATCTCATTTCTTCTACTACTTCTTCTTCTTCATCAATTATACCCGAAATTGTGAGGGTTGAGAGGTTGAGAGCTTAGAATCGGTTTGGATCTGTACTTGTGGTGGATTCAGCTCTACATTACAGGCAAGACATATGTTCTACTCTTCCTCTTTGTACTAAAATTTCGTAGCCTTTACTTTGTGCATCTATAATCTGCTAGATAGTATTTTTCATATATGTATATGTATGTGTAAATCATGTTCATATATGACTTTTATATATTCTATTTATACATATATGTATAGATCCGTAGGTATATATAAGATCTTGTATATAGGCATATATGTATAGATCTGTTAGAGTATATTCATATTCATGTTTATTTATGTGACTTATATATTCTATTTATACATATATGTATAGATCCGTAAGTATATATATAGATCTTGTATACATGTAGAGATTCGTAGATCTATATAGGCATATATGTATAGATCTGTTAGAGTATGTTCATATTCATGTTTATTTATGTGATGATATATATTCTGTTTATATGTATATGTATAGATCCATGATCATATGTACAGATCTTGTATATAGGTAGAGATTAGTAGTCTTATATAGACATATATGTACAAATTTGTTAGAGTATATTTATATTCATATATATATATATATAATGATTTATATTCTGGTTATACATATATGTACAGATCTATGATTATATGTATAGATCTTGTATATATATAGAGATTTGTGGTGATATATTGATATATGCATGAGACTATGTTTATATCTAGCTATACGTACAAATCTGTTTTTACCATGTGTAGCTATACATGTATGGATTCGTGGTTATGTGTCTTGTTGGTATGATTCTGATGATGTGTATATGGTTGGAACTTAGTATAAATATCTGAGTACATAAATATTTTAGGTTTCAATGTTGACAAAGATTTCAAAACTGTTATTAGAAAAATATTGCATATTTATGTAATTGTTTTTCTCTATTTTCTTTGTTATCAGACTCTGGACATTGATTTATATTGTTATTATGTGTATCACGAATTATACTGGATTACGTATTTTCGACCGTATAAATGAATAGTTTCGACCGTATAAAATACCGTATACCTTGGCGTTGGGGCGCTGCCCCAGACCCCGCCAGGGGGGCGCTCAGGTAATGGTCGCGCCGCCCCCCCTGGACCCCCCAGGCTCGACCTTATAAATTGTTATACGTTCCCGAATAAATATTACAAGCGAATTATTAAATTCGTAAAATCCTAAGATTTAAATTAAATGACTATGTTTTGGAAATTTACAAGAAACCACAAGGAGGCTGACTATTACTGCAGTCTAACTAGTACCACGGGACATGGGTGAGTTGTCACGGCATGGGTGAGTTGTCGGGTACGTGGTTATGGTACGGCATGGATTGGATGTTGTATGGAAAAATCATATTAATGTAAGAAATTTATAAACATAATTATATTAAATGGTGGTATATTAGTGACTATAGTTATAGTTAAATATATTATTTTTTTTAATATAATTTTGGGATTAGGTGTCACTAGGAAAGGGGATGGATTTTGGTACTCTGCTTGGGATCATGTAGAGTTGTTCTTGCTCGTGGGTTTAACCCACATTTTTGTTGTTTCAGGTCCTCGGCAGTTTCACCAGCAGGGTTGAGGATTTCATATCTATCTGTCCGGTTCTATCATAGTTTCCTTCCACTCCAGGGTAGGATCCGATAAATGTCATATGTTGTATTTCTTATAAGTGTGTTTCTAGGGGTCCATGTTTATGGGATTTCCAAATTGTACTATGTGGGACTTATTTTATTTAAGGATGTATTGGGAGTGGTCTTCTTCATGTATAAGTTGTATCATTATTTTGTTATTGTTGTTATTATTATATTTCTATTTTATGTCTTATCTTATGTGCTTATGTTATCAATTACTAACGCTCCTAGTTTTCTATGTATGGGCCTGGCTAACCTATGCATGAAAATTTGAGGGTGTCACAATAATCGAACATCTTCTGTATAGTACTCTCTACTACAACTAATACTATATATGTATGCTGAAAAGGATAAATGAGGGAAAAAATGAAATTTTTGGAATGATTTGTAAAATGACCCAAAGGGGGTATTTATAGGCAAACTGTTGCATGTTCAGGTTAACCCGAACCATCACCAGACACACCTGTTCCACCCGAACAGATACCAGGCACACCGGTTTGACCCTGAACCGATATTAATCATGTCGGTTCGACCCTGAACCGACAAAGGTCACAATGGTTCAACCCGAACTGACACCAGACGTGTTGGTTCAGTTTGGGTGCATCAGTTCGGCTCTTGGGTCATATGACCCGACCTAAATTTTGTCTAAAAAGAAAGGGTTGGGCCCGAATTGCACCCGTACCCGCACCCACGGCCACGACCCGACTTGGATTAGGGCGCGCGCATGTCTGGTAATGGTTCGAACCCAAGCTAGCCTAATACCTCCCCTATATCACAAAACCTTGGGTGCCCTTGGGCCCAAACCCAAAAAGCCAAACTAAGGTTGCGTTTGGTAACCTGATTTTTATTTTGTTTTTTATGTTTTGGGCCTAAAATGAGAACAAAACTTATTTGGCTAACTTTTCAACCCAATATGTTTTTTCTTGCACAGTGACAAAACAAATGCCTAAATTGGGCCAATTTTGAGAACGAAAAAAAATTGTTTTTTTGTTCTCAAGCACTTTATATTCTCGTTGCTATTGACAATTGTTCCAAAACAAACAAAAAAAACATCTCTTGTCCAAAAAAAAACACAGACGATAACTTGTTCTTCAGAGGCAAGCGGCGATACTCCAAACTTCATCAACACCTACCTCAAATCGGTGATGAATCAATCGATTCCTTCATTGAAGTGTCTTTGATTCACCTCAGTTACCAAGATAGGTATGATCAGTCATTTGTTTATAGGCTAGGGTTTTATAGTGAGAGAGTCAATTTTGGTCCTTTTCGCGATTTCAAAAACTTCTCTTCAAATCTCTTCTCCGATCGTTTGTTCTTAAGCTAGGGTTTGACAGTGAGAGAGTCAATTTTGGTAATTTTTGCGATTTCTTAATCTTCTCTTCAAATCTCTTCTCTGATCTACAAAACCATGATGAATCGACTATTTTTCCACAAGCTAGACTTCATTTTTGGTCCATTATCTTTTTGCTATGTTTATGCAGGTAAGAAAACCGAGTACGACAGGGATTAGGGTTTTTCTGAACCAATGGCACCTAAAGGTATGTGTTTGGTCATCTCTTCATTATATTTCAGGCTCGATTAGGTTTTGTTTTTCTCATTTTTATTTTATTTTTCATGATTGATTGTCACAATTTATTTATTTATGTTTATACCTGATTCAGTAGTTGTTTGCGTTGTATAAGAAAACAATTTTTTTTAAGGTATTGTCTTTATTTTATTTTATTTTAAAATTTATTGTATTTGAATATGAAACTGAATTTTGCATAGAAAATGTATTATTTATGCTTTGTTGACACATATTGGATAGATGCTATAAATTGATATGAACTGGATGGAAAGCTTGATTATAGCACAATTAGAAAAATCTAATCAGCTTTAGTCCAACTTACAAAGTTGCTGGAAAAAAGAAGAAGAAAATATTTACTTATTGTCGTATTGATTACTGATTTATGGAATTTATAAAATTATTACAAGTCATTTCAGAAGCAAGGCTAACATATTTTCTATTCTATTTCATACATATCTGCACAAAAATCCCCTAAAAGAATTTATAGATAGAAGTTTTGAGAAATAAGCAAAAATAAAAAAATTTGAAAGCTACAGAGTCATTTTTTCAAATTGAGATGTTTAGACGTGGTGATAACAATCTTATCCATTTATAAACTTTTCTCAAGTGTTCATTTGAGAGTGGAAAGTAATTTGAACATAGGAAGTCATGTCAGTCCAAATTGAATGACTAGAAATGGTGTGCCATTGAAAGTTGAAGGAGAGCAACATGTAACATCATTTGTGGAAAGTAATATGAACATAGGTATTAATGTGTTTGATTCCTCTTAGTGTGTTTGATTCCTCTTACTGGAATTAGGTGTTAGTGTGTAACTTATCAAAAAAAAGAATAAGGTATTAGTGTGTTTGATTCCTCTTACTGTGTTTGATTCCTCTTACTGGAATTAGGTGTTAATGTGTAACTTATAAAAAAATAAGAAGGTATTAGTGTGTTTGATTCCTCTTACTAGAGTAGTTTTTTATCCATGCTCTTTGTTACATAGTTGTGTATTATTCTCTGTGCAGCTGATCCTTCCAAGAAGTCTGACCCCAAAACCTAGTACGATATGGACATCTGTTACATTTCATCGACCAAGGACATTTAAAAAAAGGATAGAAACCCCAAGTACCCACGTATTAGGGCTCCCTCCAGGAACAATTTGTAATTTATTACAACAGTTTGCAATATAGATCTCTACAGTGTGCTTAGCATCAATAGTTATATCTTTCTTTAGAGGCTGAAGCCTATTGTCAACTGGACATTTTGCAATTTAAAGAAACTGTTTTCTTGTAATTTGAAGTGAGTTGTGGCAAGGTGGTTTCAGTTTTCTGTGGTTCATTTGGTTTTTAAGGACATGATCATTCATCGATTTTGGAATTGGTGTTTTTCGATGATTCTGGAGGATCATTTGTATGAGTTCATGAAATTAGCTGAAATTCAATTAATATTATTTGATTCCTAACAAATTATAGTAATTTGCTATCTTCTTGTGAGCAACTCATGCATGCCTAAATTATACTATTAGGGACTTTTTGTTATTTTTTGTGCCACCAATGAATTGCTTTGCTTTTTCTGCATATACATTATTTTGATTGATATGCCTTATTGTTTCAGGCCCGATGGGACGAAGAAATCCTATGTCAGGTTAACACCAGACTATGATGTTTTGGATGTGGCCAACAAGATTGGGATTATCTAGATACTAGGAATATATACCTTCTAGGTTGTTTTGGAAACATGTTCGGTCAAAACAAAATATTTTGTTGAGAATTTTAGATTATTTTCTGTTAAGAATTGAGTTAAGACGTGGTATTTCTTCTTCGTTTCGTTAACTTTCATTGCCGTTAAGGGTTGTATGGTTGTGAGCATCTTAATTTATAATTTTGTTTTATGGCATCTGCTAAAATATTTCATATTAGTATTTATTAAAACATCAGAATGTACATCATCTGCTATTGGATTCTCAAGTTTCCTGGAATCGGCTTTTATAATGAGTTCAGACTTTTGCATTTGATATGCTAAAAAGTAATGAATTTTATCGACTTTGTGTTGTCATTTAATGCATGTGATAATGTGAGACTTTTAAATTGATTCCATTTATGAGTAAGAAGGATTAAGGAATACATATGTAGGTGATCGTGTGAGACTTTGAAATTGTTTACATTTCTGAGATTGCACTTGTTTTTTCTTTCTGCCAATTGGTTATATCTATAATTGATTATATATGGTGGTTGTATCTCCCTCGGTTCCTTTTTGGTTCTTATGCATTCTCATATTAATTGTATTTTTTGTTATTGTACTAAAATGAAGAGATCCTAGTCACTCTAATTCAGAGTGGGGTTGTAAAATATGATTAACATTTATGGAGTAATATATATATAAAATATGTTGGATATGAAAATAATCGTGTCATTTTTTTTTCTCTTTGATTTATTTATTGCTACTTATAAAGGAAAAAAAAATTACCAATCGTTTTTAGGTGAAAGTGCTATCGAAATTTTTTCAATTCCAACATTTAGGCAAATTTTCAGTAAAATCTTTTAAAAAATAATTCAACTCGCTAAACATGTTTTTTTGTTTCTGTTCTCAGAAATTCAGGCATGCCAAACATGTTTTTCTGTTTATGTTTTCAAACTTTCTAAAAAAACAAGATCTGGCAAACGTGTTTTTTTGTTTTTTGTACTTCAAAAGTTTTGAGACAATTTCCAACCAAATATGTTTTTGTTTCCGGATTACCCTTAGGACAAGAACAAAAATATTTTTTGTTCTCAAGAGGACAAAAACAAAAACGAAAACACCAGTTTCCAAATGTACCCTAAGTGTATATAAGCACATCCCATGCTCTCTATTTTTTCAACATGGGACAAGTTTCTCACACCTTTGTTTCAAATGGGTCACTTTGAGAGTCAATATATCATTCAATAATTAATAATTTAAACAAATAAATATACAAAATCGATCTTCTCATGAAGGAGAATACATTGCCACTTTGTCCCACTCATATAGGAGTACGGGTCCCACTTTTATTTTAGCACCAAGTTGCTAAAAACATTTATTTTTCAAAGCTATTTTTCCAACACTTTGTGGGTTAATGGTGGTGTTTTGGAGATAGATAGATATAGATTCAACTTTGATTTTGGTTTCACTTATGATTTTATTTTATTTTCTATTTTATTACTACGGTGTTATTTTTGCACTTGTAGGTTTAAAGCATAATTTGGAATTTTTTGTTTTTGGGTTTTTTTTATGTTGGTTGAAGTAAAAATTGATGGTTATTGCATCTGCATATATATATATATATATATAACATTGTTTGGGAAAATAAAAGTTGCAAGTTGCTTTGTTCACTGTAAATGAAGGAAGAAAAAAAAGCTCCAAGCTCTTTTGTTCAATGTAAAAGAAGAAGGGAGAAGACCCACATGCATATGTATATCTCATACAAGCACATTTATGTTCATTGAAAATTTTAAAAGGATGGTAAAAAGGTCTTTCTATTAACTGGGGGTAATATAGTCATTTTTTTATCAAAAAATTAGATGACATCATCTTTGACTGGAATTGACTATGCCAGAAGTCTGACGGGAAAGTGTAACCAATATCCAAATTATAGGGGTAAATTGTAATTATCCAATCAAGAGAGAGAAAACTGTAATATGTCCAAATAGGGGGTGAAAGTGTAATTTACCCTATATATACACTAATAAATAATAATATTTGGGTGAATGGCGCAAACCCCCCTATAGTTTAAAAAACATGCAGAAAACCCCCATCATGGTTTCTAAACCCCTCCACACTTAATAATTTGGGCAAATAGTCCCCTCTAAGCCCTTTTCCGGCGCCTGAGATGGGAATTTACTAGCTTACCCTTAATTTTGTATTTTATATTTTTTTAAAATAATATTGAAATGTCAAAAGACATTTGAATCCCTTGACTAAAACTACATCGTTTCTAGAATTTTGTATACATGTCTTATGCCTTTGTAATTTACAAAGAACAAATCCCACACTTCTCTCTCTCTCTCATCTCGGACGTATCTAGGGTTTTCTAAGGAAGATGAACATAAATCACCATCTCTCTCTAGCTCTACAAGTCGGTCATGTTCTAGGGTTTTGTTTGGATCGTTACAAATCTATCTCTCTTTACAAATCAATTCACAAATCATCATTTCTCTCTTTACAAGTTGGTTATTTCCGAGGATTTTGTTTGGAGAGTGACATATATTTCTTTACTTTGCAATTTGAGGAGCAATCCCAATCTGTATAGAGTAGTTTAGAAGAAAGCAAAACTCAATCTGTCGAGAGAGAGAGAGATCCGATGAGCAAACGAAAATGGTGAAGAGAAATCATATGAGAAAGATGCTTTCCGTGGATTTAAGGTAAACATACACATCTATATATCAATATTTAGAAGATGGGTAGTTTAGTAAGTGAGTAAGGGCCTTTTCGGCATTTAGAGAAAAATGTAGCATACAGATGTCACATTCCAAAATTCTGGCAAAAAAGATGAACGGAACAATGTTATAGGGGGACAAAGTGCACACTTTTGAAAAACTAGTGGGGTTTATCTGCACAAAATAAAATTGAAGGGAGTTTTTTGCATGTTTTTCAAATTATAGGGGAGTTTTTCGCCATTCACCCAATAATATTTACATAGAGAAAAGTGATCTCAAATCAATCTATATAGGGTCACGTGCGTTAAACCCCCTATAGTATGAGTATAATGCGTATAACATCCTCCTGGTTTGATTTCACCATAATTCTTTCATTTGTGTGCGAATTGACCCCATTTTGTGTTAAATGACATATATGCCCTTAGTATAATTCGAAAAACATATATAAATTTGAAATATTATATAAAATTCGTAAATATATATATATATATATATATAATTTGAAAAATATCTAAAATTCAAAAAATATATATTAAATTTCAAAACAATATAAAATTCGAAAAAATATAAATTTTGAAAAGAAAAATATAAATTTCAAAAAATTATATAAAATTGGGAAAAACATATATAAATTCAAAAAATATATATATAAATTTTGAAAACATATATAAATTTTGAAAATATATATAAAATTCGGGAAAAATATTAAATTCAAAAATAAAATATAAAATTCGAAAACAAATATAAATTTTGGAAAAAAATATATAAAATTCGGGGAAAATATACTTCTATTTTCTACTTTCTTTGACTTTAAATTTTGTTTTGGTGTATTGTACTTTGGTCATTTGTGTTTTTTATATTCTATTTGCATAACTATTTGAATTTGATAAATATTTTTTCAAATTTTATATATTTGTTTCGAATTTTATATGTTTTTTTCGAATTTTATATATATTTTTTCAAATTTTATATATTTATTTCGAATTATATATATATATTTCGAAATTTATATATATATTTTTACTAATTATATATATATGTTTCGAATTTTATATATATAAATTTTGAAAATTTTATTATATATATATATATTGGTTTCGAATTATATATATATAAATTTCGAATTTGAATTTTATATATTGGCTTCGAAATTATTTTTCAAAATTTATATATATATTTTGAAGAAAAAGGGTAAAATGGGTATTTAAGAGAGTATAAAAGTCATGTGAGGTGCACATGACCGGAAAGAAAGGGGTATTCACACGTTTTTGAAACTTGCAGGGGGATATTCGCACGTTTTCAAAACTTGCAAGGGTTCGCACGTTTTTTAAAAGTACTTGTGTCAATACACATTTTCAAAGTAAATGGTATTATACGCACCAAATTTATACGGTTTTTTCTTACTTAACCCATCTATTATCCACTCACTTTTGATCTTCCAAACAGATCCTAATTATTGTATCATTCAAGCGAGGGTTTATTTCTGCTTCATCCCAATTTCATCGAACACAAGCGTCAGATTCAACCGAATCAAAGTTGCCACATCATCGATCGGACGGCGACGACGAGAGAGAGACATGATGAATCTGTACTCGACCGACCTCTCTTTCTACGATTTCGGATTCTCCGATCCGGCCATCATCGACTCTCTGACTCGCACTTCGCCGATCGCATCTTCTTCAACGCAAGATTATGATGATGATTATAGAGCTCCGGTGGTGCCCAAGAAGACCACTAGCCCACCCAGCCACCGCCACCGCCACGATGGCACTTCGCCTCTCCCTTTCGGCATGGATTGGAGCCCCCCTCCTCGCAAATGGGTACTTTTCTCTTTCTTCTTTTTCTAGGGTTTTCTTTAGTTCACAGTTGTTTTTGGTTTTTTAAGTTCACATATATATATATATATATATATATATATATATATATATATATTATGTATATGATATATATGTATATGCATATGTATTAGAGCTATATTGGAGTGAATTTGGGACGAAAGGAAGTAACCTGCAGAGAGTAGAATTATATAACTGGGCATGCAATTAATATTTTTATCCTTTTAAATATTATGGTGTCATCCTTTTTAATTTGAATATACATATATATGTGAATGTGAAATCTCTTGTTTGAACTTTGTAAGTGGAACAAGTATTTTGGGACCAACCAGAAAGGGAAAATGGACACTGACTGAAACGGAGGGAGTATAACTTTTGATCAGGAACAAATTGGAGTATTGTATTTGTTGACCCTAAATATTAATTATATATGGGTTTGGTCATCTTCATCTCTGTGTTTGGTATGGTACACATTGAATTATAATTAGCGTGTTATAATTTCAATATGGTAACATTATTTCTATTGAATAAACTTGCTGATTAACCTAAGCCAAATGGATCATACTATCCCGGAATCATAGTTACGTTAATGGAAGGATGTTGATGGGTCTGTTTAGTTCCATTTTCAGTGAATAATATTCTGACCCTGGAAAGAGCAAAAGAAAGAAGAGTTGGGAAACTTGTATGTATAAATATCAATTTTATAAAGAGAAAGCTAGTGATCAAAGCTGAATTATTTACCAATGTAATTTTGGGGCCTACAATAATTATTAGGTAGGTAAATGGCAAAAAAGGAAAGTAACGGAGTGGTAAATGACGGAGAGAATCAAATAAGAGGGATATTAAGGAGGGAAACTGATTAATAAGTGGAGAGATGTAGAAGCAAGAGAACCAGACTTGGAAAAAGGCTTGGAACTTGGTGCCTTAGGAAGCATTAGGTCCCATGTTCGATTCCTACCGGATGCAAATAATTCATTGGGGCCACGACCGTGGACATAGTCCGAGTTTTAGCCGATTTTTGTGGAGGGGTCGCTTTGCACGCATTCCGTGGATTAGTCGGGGAAAAGCTCCGGACACCTCGGTTATCGGGGAAAAGGAAAAGAAAAAGAGAACCAGATTGAGTCTTTGAGATAGAAGTGGAAAAACGATGTTATATATGAGGGAAGAGAAAGTCTCAAAGGGTTGGAGTAGGAAACGGAGGAGAGAGTAAGAATGGAATAAGAAGGTGAGGAAGCGCAATGGTGGTTTATTTTAGATCCCAGGTGTTATAGAATAGGATTATTTTAGATCCCAGGTGTTATAGAATAGGATCTATCTTTAAAAAGCCAGATGCAGAACTGCCACCAATGGTACAAGGGTTTTAGAAGATTTTACTTTAAATGTGTCCTTGATTCTGCTATATCATATAGAGGCAATTTTAGCATTCTTCTATGTAGCCTTTTACCAAGTCAAACCAGGGGTAAAACATACACCTGTTCTGTTGTTGCTAGTTGTGTCTTCACATGCGAAAGAACGAAGCATATCACAGTGGATACGTTCATACCGTTTGAAGGTATTTATGTGAGTATTGGAGAACACAAGGGCTACAACTATCTGACTATTGTGAAACATGTCTATCGAGTTTATTATCAAGCTCAATGCTTGTATTATTGTCTTGATGGTGTGAGTGACACATTCATACACTTTTCAATGTTAAAATTTTTCTTTAGTCTTACGTAAAACATTTATTTTCTTTCACTGTAGGATGGACGGAACTCTGTATGGCCACATGATCCTCACACAGGGTGGAGTTATTGTGTCACGATACCTTCTTGGATTATCATACCAAAATCAAGAGTCTCAGACTCTTTGGTGGTACGCATTTTTGTTTCTGTTTTATTGTACTTGGTGGTCTTCTACTTCCACGGATATGCATATCTGCTGGCCGAGTCTTGCTTGTTTTGGCCATTGTAAAGTTTAAACATATTATTATTCTTAAATCAGGTTCAAAGTCGATTCAAGTTACATAAAATTTATATTTCAGCATCTTGTTTTACTCGATTTATGTAGCAACATCTTTGGTTCTATGCTTGATGTGGTGATCTACAACGTCAAACAATAATCATCTATTCATAGCATGATGTGATTCTCTCCATCTCACACGTGCACAGACACGCAAAGAGCACTTTATTCCTTTTTTATAAGAAATATTTTTTGAAATGCACTGAACACAAGTAACATTTTTGTTTACTTTTGTACCCTAATATCAAATTCAACGTTTTTTCAAAATGTTGTTGTCCCAAAGGAAGGGAAACACTATTTGATCGTTTCTGTATTTCATATGCTTGATCAACAGAGTTGTGCATAGGAAAGAAAATATGTCCTGATTGGCTGGTTTCCCCACCTCCCCTCCCCTACTAAGATGGGTATGGCAAGCTACTAATTGAGATATGGACGGGAATGGTTAAATGAAGCTAAACTTGCCCCAAGTCGGGAAGGGATCAGGTTTAATAGTAATCCATCCCATCCACCTCTCTGGTTATATACTAGATTACTGTGATACCTTTAATTTATTGTATGGGTAGATTGCCTTATATATATGGCTTATCTGTTAGGGTTATAATTGCCTTATGCTATTTAACTTGTATGCTTTCCTCCACCATTTGGTCCCTGGGTCTTTCGACCAACATTTTCAGATTTTTCACATCTGATGTCTCTTACCTCTCCGTTTCCACTGCATGTCCACCACTTCATAGGTCCATATCCTCTGCCTATACCATATTGCTGCCTCATTTTCTTTGGCCTTTTGGTTCTTAAAGTGTTTATTATTTCATCATAGTTTGTTTATATATCATAGGGTTTGTGGTTCTCTCTCTCTCTTTCTTCTTATTGTTAAACAAATTAGGACAAGCATGAACGGGCTATAATTGGTAATTTGGAATAGTCATGGAGTTGGAATTCAAACTCATCCAGGTTTGGGATGGTAATGGGTTTGTGTAGTGATAGACGAGGTTGAGGTAGGGATAGTGTACCCCGTATCAGACCCACCCTGCAGCCATTTTTTCCGTTTAAGGGTTGTACATGCCAGGATTTGCGTCATATTACGCAAATTCTGTCCACTTCGCACCCTCTTAGCGCAATTTTTGAGAACGCATCTACACCCGTAAGTACTACTCACTTGCCAGTAACCTTCTAGGCGATGTAAGACCTCACATCACCCCCTCCTTGGGAGCCAACTTCCTCGTTGGCGTGACCTCATCGGCTTGGGTGCACTCTCTGTATTTGGTAGGAAATGGGCTTTCATACCATTTGTTGCTGCCCACTTCATGCTATTACAAATTTGGCCGCTTTGCAACCTTTTGTGCTCAAGGTTTTTCTCAATGCGTCTACATAGGTAGGAAGCATCTTGCCTTATAAGTGCCAATAAGTTTTCTCCACTCAAGGTGATGTGGGACATGACAATGCAAATTTGTATCCAAAAAGAGAGAGTAGCATTGTATTCTGACCTTCGATAGAGGTGATGTTGTGTTCCAATAGCAGTCGGTTTATTTTTTATTATTGTTTATTATTTTTTTTAAGGGTTTATCAGGAAACTACCATTTTTTTTCAGTTAGTGTATTCAATTAGTCTGAACTAGATCATATTTAGTTTTGTTACTAAATTTGTGAAATTGGGTTGTGCACATTATTCATTTTCTGTTCTTCGCTTTGTGGTTGGGTGGTGTCTAGTTTTCCTTATGATTGATTGATGTCCATCTCGTTTTATTCTGCGTATTTACTATTGTAGTTAGTTATAAGTGGCAATAAGTTATAAGGGACATAACAATGCAAATTTCTATCCAAAAAGAGAGAGTAGAATTGTATTATGAGCTTTGATAGGGATGATGTTATGTTCCAATAGCCGGTCGTTTTCTTTCTTCTTCTTTTTTTATTTATTTATTATTATTTTTAATGGTTTATCAGGAAACTACCATTTTTTCTTTTAGTGTATTCAATTAGTCTGAACTAGATTATATTTGGTTTTGTTACTAAATTTGTGAAATTGGGTCCTACACCTTATTCATTTTATGTTCTTCTCTTTGTGGTTGGGTGGTGCCTAGTTTTCCTAATGATTGATGGATGTCGATCTCATTTTATTATGCGTATTTACTGTTGTAATTAGTAGCTTCCATCTCCATGCGTCACCCTTTATCCGAGACTCCAACATCTTCATCTTTAACTACATGTCTTCAATTGGTATCTGTCGATTCAATACAACCCTGTCAGGCCTCAATTGTAATACATTCCTTTTGAATTTGTTTGATAGCAATGTTTGATACTCAGTCCACCCTAAAACAAGGATCCATCTTTTACTTTGGGATAACTCAAGGTAGGTGTTTGATTTTGAAAAGCAAAGAAAGAATTTACATCTTTCCAAAACTATCCTCTAGGATTGAAAAGTTGTATAAAATAACAATGCATATTATTAAATTAGTGGAGGGCAAGTTTTGAATTTCTAGAGGAAAATGCATTAATTAGATGTCACCTAGAGGTATTTGTGCTGGAAAGGACATATACACAACTTTTTAACTATATCCAAGTATTTAATCAAGGACATGGATGCTGACATAGAGGATAGCAGCATAACAGTGTGGGCTTTAACAAGTGTTGCATAATGCTTCCAGAAATCGTAATGTGAAATTTTATTTTATTATCCTTCACAGCATGTCCTAATCAAGTTGACATGGGACTGAACTTTGACGACTTCAGGTTGTATTTCAAGACTTCATCGGTAGTGAAAATATTACTTTGCAAGTTTCTGTAAATTTATGGCTCCAAATATGTTCGAATTGGAAATACATTATCACACATAAAGACTAACTATACTTTTTAAGTGATTGTCTAATAATGAGGAAGGACTCCTGTCTTAGTCTTCATTTTTCAGCAGTGAAATGGGCGGACTAGAATTGGCAGTATTCTATGAGATCCGATAGTATAATAGTATAGTAGAAATAAATATTCGCCAAGTATAATATACCATACCTATCACAAGTGAAGAAAAAAACTCTTTCTTTCTTATACTATCATTAATTGCATGTTTCCTTAATACTTTGACTCCCCAAGAGAGATATTTTAGGATTGATTAAGTACCCAATATTCCAAGTAAAATCAAGGCTCTAAATCAAGGATATGCTGTCGTAGGCGTCACATCGAAACAAGCCGGCGTTTAATACGTGTTACGTAATAGTATCAGATATTAATATGGTGAATATGTATAAGTGATTGTTAACACTATGGTTTAATCAAGTTGATACGGAATTCTTTAAAAAATTATGAACTTTGATGATTCTATATTGTATTCATGTCACAGTTGGAACGAAAAACTTATTTGTGTGTAGTTTAGATTTTCTTTTTAATCTATGATGTCAACTATACTTAAACGGAAATGCCTAATGACCAAATAAACACATTAAAATAATATAGCATATATTTCAATGTCCTTTAATGGGAATCGCAACTGGAAAACATGAAATACTTGTTGCCACCAAACAAAATTAATACATCGTGTCAAAGAACACTTTTGTGTTAGATCCAAGTAAAAGGAGTCCGAGAATTTAGCAACTTTTTAAAAGCTTGGTTTGAATTGATCCAAAATGTAGGTAAATATATCATAGTTTTGAGGTTTGATTTATAGAATGGAAGACGAACGAGAGAATGAGCCCACGGGTGTGATTGTGAGGTGGCATTCTTGTTAAAGGTGCGCCTAGGCTCCAGGCTCCTCGAGGCACGAGACTTGCGCCTCAAGTGTGGGCAAGAGCTCCTTTGACAACATTTGGGCCTTTATTATGGAGGATCAATGCTTTATTAATAATTTTATTTCTTCATTGTATTTTCCATTGTGAGCCTCACTTCACTTAGGCTAGCGCCTCGAGCCTAGGCTCTAGAGGACCTATAGTGCCTTAGTGCGCCTTGAGCCTTTAATAACTATGTCCTCTACCAAAACAAATGACTTTCGACCATAAACCTTCCGCAGGTTCACCTACAGAAACCATGTGGTGGCTTCTCTTTTCCTCCGAATGATGAGGTTTTCTGGAGTATGGCGATTAATAACAATGGTTGAAGTATTTAGTTTCTTTATAGGTAATTTCTGTTATTAAGGCAATAGGGTTGGTCGTATTGTTGTAGATATGTGTACCTCCTATTTTTTTCGTACTTATTTGGTGATGATTTACTTTGCTACTCTTTTGTTGTCGTTTGAGCTTATGCATTGTCTCTAATGTGATGAGGTTGAGTGATGGATGTCTTTTGGCATGTAATGGTATATATGGAGAAAATAGTAAACTTAGAATTTCTCATATATAATGCTGACACTCTATGGAACAGTTTTACAGGTTACAAGTTGCTATACAATCGCCAGAAGGCATCACCTCCACTCGAGAAATATTACGAAGATTTAGTGATTTCTTAAAGCTGTTTTCTGATGTAAGTTTGAATGCCTTATTCAATATATTCATGAGAAATGTCCAACGCTTGACATGTTATGTATCACAGCTCTTCTCTATTTTTTCCTCAAGACAAATACACTTAATTGTGCACTCCACTTGGATTCGGTGATGCATTGAAGTTAATTAATCTTCTGCTCGAATCTTAGTTTTCATCTCACTATGTTTTGTGTTGTTTTAGAAAAAAAATGCTCATTTGGGTTTGTGCTTGTATTTTACAGCTCAGAAAGACATTTTCTAAGAAGAAATTGCCGCCCGCTCCTCCAAAAGGGCTATTGAGAATGAAAAACAGTATGCTTCTGGAAGAGGTAGGCAACATTTTATTCATTTCTTTGTTTGCCAGTATTTCATATAATTTTGCATGATACTCACAATTCCGTTAATTTCTCTGGAATTTATAAATGATCTACTTTTCTTTATAAAATTTGTCGTAATAGCCATTAAGGTGTGACTTTTGATTATTAAGTTGCTTTATTCGTTGTCTCTGAACAAAATATGTTCGTTACAGGTACAGATATATCCTATGTCTATGTTTTTTGTCATAAACCATGGCTGGCCCTTGTTGGTTACAGGATCATAGCCAAAAAGAATGATACTAGTGTTTGTGTCAAGTACGTGTTTTGTAGTATATTTACTTTCTACCCATTTGGATGAAGCAAAGTCAGATCGTCTGTAAAAGTTATATCTCAATTATAAGCGAGCACCTTCGTTCTCAAGCTTAATAGGCCAATAACCAAATGCCTGCAGTCTGTCTGGAAGAACCATTTACATTTAAAATATGCCTTTTTCTTACCTAATTATAGACAAGTTGATTACGCATATTGTGGTTGAATTTTTGTAAGTATTTATACGCGTGTGTGTATATACATATATAGATTGGTATATATAATTGAGGTTAAGGTTCAATGCTGCTTCTTTTTTTTGATAAGTACGAAATATATATATATATATATATACACATAAAGCGCTCAACAGGGGACTGAGGCTCGTATACAAAGAAGAAGAAGACTATGCCCAAGAGAGCCCAAAAAATCCAACTTATCCTCTATGGATGTACAATAAGCACCCGTAACCCAAAAGAACAAAAATTAATGAACATGTCTTTGATAGTGGCTATAGTGGACTCGATCCCGTCAAAGCAACGTCGATTGCGCTCCAGCAAAAGACACCACCAAATACATAGGGGAGCAGCCCTCCAAAAAGCACGGGACTGGGCACCCAGATAAGAGGCAGAACACATGGTTCATCATTGAAAACCGTAGCTTGTCCTGCGTCAGAGAGTTTTTCGCGTAGGTTTACAATGGATGTCATTGTTCTATTACCACTAACATTTATTTTGGACCATTTTTCTAAATAACTGGCAAATCAGCTGTTATTCTATCAGTAAAAGATCGTAACAATATCCTTAAAATGGTTAGTTTTATTGCAGCGAAGGTGTTCTTTGGAGAATTGGATGGAGGAACTACTATCTGATATTGAATTGTCAAGAAGTGCTCCAGTGGCAATCTTCCTCGAGCTAGAAGCTTCTGCAAGGTCGTGTATGTGCCTCTTTGCAACATCTGATGAGAATGAAAAAAAGAAAAATACAAATAGTATACGGAAATCGTCTATTTTGTATTAATGATTCTTTTGCTATTGTGACACTTTTCAGCAGTTTATGACTCAAATCAGCCAGATTCGGATATAAATTCTTCTGCTAGTAATATGATTCATTCGTATCAATTCCAACCAAGCTCAGATGTTTATTTGATTGCTGGTAGTTCATCAGTCGCATCAGATTGTGGCCACAATAGTACTTATGAAACATCTGAACTTGGAACACCACGTCATGGAAGGGATGTCTATTCCGAACTTGGTATGGAGAACACACCGTCTGACGAAGAGTTGGCTGGCTCAAAAGAAGAAACTATTAAGGATAAATTGTCTAGCGATCTTGATGGCCAGTATATAGGAGGCTTCATTCAAGCAAACCAAGAAAGGTTTACTCGGAATAAAACGCATATCAAAAGAGGCAACAGTGCTGGAGACAGGTTTAAAGTTAACTTAAATGCTTATCATCATGAAGATGAAATGGAGTTATTGGATGAGCCAGAGAACTGCAAGGTTCATAGTCATGTTCGGAGATTGTCAACTGGAAGTGTTGGAAGTGATCTAAGTTCTGTCAGAGCCAGTGAAACCTCAAACTCAGTGCTGGCAAATTCAGTTGGCGATTATTCCCTTGACCTTCCTGCAGGCGTTGAAGCAGCAAGAAATTCAGATTTACAATTTCCAAGTGACTTATTAGTTGCACTTCCATCACATGAACGCCATAAAATGAATAGGGTTCTTACCACCATGCAGCGGAGACTAGCTACAGCAAAAACGGACATGGAAGACCTTATAGCTAGACTAAATCAAGAGCTTGCTGTGAGACAATTCCTTACGACAAAGGTAGTCCAAGAAATATCTATTTTTCTATTTACAATTATAGAATCTCTCTGTTTAACTTCTATGTGGAGAACACTCTTTTTAGTCTTCCTTAGTTGCTACAGTTGGAATGCGATTCTTCTATAACTCAGTGGACTCATTTGGTAAAATAGATGTCACATCACCTTCATTTCCAGAATATTAGTTGGTTGATACCAATTATTTAAATCAGTTGCTTTTCAGTTTAGTGGCTTCTTTGGGAGAAGAATTACATTGGTCAAGTTGAAAATACATTCTTTTCTGGGTACTTTTCCATTTACAAGGACGTTTGCACATTTAAAATTTAGTTATCAATTTTTTCCCCTTTTTGTCTCAATGTTCCTTCCCCTGTATTTACGTTATTGTCCCATGAAGTAATCTGGGGGGCATTGCTATTTCCAATGGAAAAAGTTTGGGATGATGGGCATGAGGATTGTAGGTGGTAGTATGAGAACAATCCCTTTGTCCAAAACTAAAACAGTTATTAGGTCTCTTCCCGTCTCCCTCTTTTAGCCACCTAAAGTCATTACTCAAGACCAGCAATTGGCAATTCCATGTTTTGTAAATGATTTCACAATGTAAAGTTAATGCACCTGATTGATGTGAATTGTCAGATGCAATTGATTTCTAAACAGTGTTGTCAAAGGCACGCGTAGGCTCCAGGCTACAGAGGCGCAAGATTTGCGTCTATTGTGTGCTCAGATGTGCCTTTGATAACATGTGTGCCAATATGTATAATTTTCATTGAGTTTTTTATTTTGTGCCTCACTTCACCCAGGCGCTTGCTTCACCTTGCGCCTAGGCTCCAAAGACCCTCGTGCATTAGAAGAATTGTAAGAATGCATTACATAATCGAAAACTTTTGCCATTGAAAAGGGCAGTGAACCTCATTCTAAAGACCTTATAGCCGGTGTGGCAAGTCGTCAGTGAGTAGAGAACACAGATCCACTTTATGCTTTTACTTGCGTTGTGACAATTTATGACAAATATTAAAATAAAATTTTCCATTCCCTTTATTCTCTACCAATCTGTGTTCTATGTTTTTTGCCTTCTACAAGAGTGGATGTAGTAAAGCTGCACAAGGCCCAGAAATTTAGGTATTTTACATGTACACAAAAGTAATCCTGAATGTGAATATTCTGATTGATGGGTGTATTTGCCATTACTGAGGAGGCTCGGTCTTTTGGTTAAACTCTAGATGCTTTCTCTATGCTGGACCTGGATTGCATTTTGTAGAATGAGGAATCTGTCACGTAAGGTGGATTAGTTCATGACATAAATGGAAGATAAAATTGAAGGTTATCTTTTATTCTGTTCCCTTGAACCACTCATCTGTGCAGTTAACTCAAGTGTTTACAGTGTTTGGACAATGCCAGCCACTAAAGTTGATTGAAGATTTGAAATTTTCAGAGCATGTATTCAACAATTAATTAATGAATTCTGGGACTCTAAATAAACCGACTACTTCATTTTTCTATTAGCCATGTAATTTCATATTATCAGGCAGCAGATATAATTGAGTTCCGGTGATCATCTCTTTACAGGTCAAAGATTTGGAAGCGGACCTTGAAACAACTAAAGATACTGGTAAAGAAAATCTGCAGCAAGCTGTTCTGAATGAAAGGGAAAGATTTACTAGGATGCAGTGGGATATGGAGGAACTTCGGAGAAAATGTATGGAGATGGAGCTGAATTTGAAGTCTGAACAGGTTCTAGTTTTTCTGATTCTCGTCTGGATACTATATTAGATTTTTTAGGTGGCCAAATGATGTGAGGTAATTTTTCAGGATGACAAAGCCCGGATAGAGTCCACAAAAGTATCCATCATTCAGGAGAATGATATGCTCCAGAAGGAGTTAGATGTTGCCAGGGAGCAGATTGAGAATCTGCAGAATTATTATGAAGAGTTGGAACTGAAGTCAAAGGCAGATCTTAAGCTCCTTGTCAAAGAAGTTAAATCTCTTCGTAGTTCTCAGACGGATATGAAGCAGGAGCTTAGCAGATTGTTGAAAGAAAAATTAGAAGTAGAGGTATTTTATTTCCTAACGTAACCATCTGCTGAATCTCTTAATTTATCGAGTCCCGTAGTCGATCTTAAAGTTAAGACCCCAGAGCTTTCAAGTTGCTTTTGTTTTGTAGATTTCTATCTAGCTAAGAATAAAGAGGGCTTTGGATTTATTTATTTTTTTCTCATAATGATCTACCTTTTAGTTTGTAAGTTATAAACTATATATTCTTGTGAAGTATTGCAGTTAGGCTTTCTGTTCCATGGAATATATGATTTTCCTGTGTATGTCTTCGTGTATTTTTTAGTATCGCCAAAGCCAACCCCAAGTAGTTGGGGAAAAGGCCTGGTGGTTGTGGCCAATAGCTTCTTATTTTTCCTGTCTAGAGTTTGTTCTTTGATAATTTAAATGATTATTAATATATCTTGTTGTAACTTGTGTATATCAGAGGGTTCTGCAGAAGGAAAAGCAAAGATGGGAGCATGCAAATGTTGCTAATGCAAAATTGCTGCATGAATGTGAAATTCTTCGCAATAGACTGGAAGAATGTAGTGTTAATTTTCTTATTGAGGAAGAAGATAAATTGATCATGGACACGTCATCACCTTCTGATGCTATAGATCTCTTGATAACATCTGATAATCGAATAGGTCTTCTCCTTGCAGAGGTATGTCCATTGACTTCTTTTTCCTGGTCTCCTTTTGTTAATCATACTTTGTTTTGGTTTACCGTTCTCATGTTCTTGGTTCTAGATTGATTCATTAGAAGATTGTACTTGTGGCTTTGCATTATTTGTTTTGTTTCTTTCTGATGTCCAGTTTCAGTTGTAGAATGTTCTCTACTTTTGCTTTCAATCAATGGGCCAACAGTTTAAAGTGTGATGCCATAAGTGAATGGTTGCTCTGTAGAAACTGGAAATTATAGCTCGATCCAATTGTCTTTAACCGAGTGGCTAAGCGGCATCACAAACAGATGCCCACTTTTAAGTTCCATGTGTGAATTGGTTCAGTTCTGCTTTATATTTTTTAATCTAATATGCAAAAGTGAGAGGACAATGTTGAGTCCATAACCACCTCTTGCAAGGTTCCTTAGGGACCCATGTCGTCGTAGCTTGTAACAAACACTTTATATGTCGAGCTGTCAAACATGTTAGTCTCTGAAAATCAAAATTAGCATGTACAACACTTTTTTCACTCCAGGGTAATTTCCGGTGATTAGCTAAAGCTTGTGGTACAAGGGGACCGTGCCTGGTGTTGGACTATGGGGACTAAAAAGTCTGACCCCACCATTGTCTTTAAAACATAAATCTTCGTAATCTATAGTAGATTCTTTCTATAACTACCTCTAGTTGCAAAAGTTCCAAATTTGATCTTTAACGAAAATCCTTATCTAAGCCAAAATCTCTAGCGCCAAAAAGGTAGGTAGTTATTTGTTGTCCAACAAAAGTAGAGGGTTCTCAAATTAAAAGTGCTTTTACTTTATCTGATAGGAGTATCCTCTACTTAAATTAAAGTAGAGGGTTCTTAATTAAAAGACTTCCTTCAGGAAAATTCTTCTCTCTGAGAGGAGAGCACAGAATTCTTATACAAAAGGAAAGAGACATGACCGACCCTATTCATATTGATTAATGTATAAAGATGAATATATATTTTTACCTGAGATAAAATGACATAGAAATTATATTTTGACACCCATGATCTATTCACTCAAATGTTTTTGTGACCCTTGTGAGTGATGTTGAACAGGCACAGCTCCTTTCACAAGATGTTGAGAATGCTGCCAGTTCTAATATCAATGGTGGTAGTGCAAGGACGACAGATGATGATTTGAGAAAGATGCTTGCGGATGTTTTTATAGACAATGCCAGACTGAGGAAACAGGTCAATTCTATCGTCCGTTGTGCTCTCAATGCGCCTGACAGATCCGAAAAAGACGAGGACGAAGAAGCCCCTCCTAGAAAAACTGTTCTAAGCAAATTTTTGGAAAGATAATGTGTCTAATATGTGTTATCTTTTGCTAGAAATCCTCTGTAATCTATAAAACAATGAAGCAGTTGCCCTTTAGATAATTTGGCACTGAACTATGTTGATGTACGATATTAATTTCTAATAAAAGTTTACGAGTTCTGGATGACCATGTTTAATAGTTGAAGTCAGCTTAAATTTTAAAGCTCACTTGAGGGGATGGAGGAAGATGTGTTCTATTTTTTTATTTATTTTTTCCCGAGGAAAGTAGATGAATCTGAGTTTTTACTAGCAGGAATGCTTTTAAACATTGTTTAAATTTTTTATTATATTAGATTTGACTAGATTTTATGAGCAATGATACTTCAGGCAGGGTTGAGAAATATTTTCCAAATTCTATTAATATAAAGATAGTTTCTTTTTGGATGGAAACAAGTGATTGGGATCAAATTGGCTTTGATTCAATTTTATCCGAAAAATCTGGTCTAGCAAATTACAGAAATCTTAGCTGGTCTACTTCATTTGTACCAGCTTTGCTACAAACATAGTTCATTGCAAAATATAAGGATCCCACCCAGGCCTGTTTAGCAACTTGTGAACAAAGCATAAGGTGAATTCAATCATACAGGCATGCAAGAGTGAAGAAAAATGTTATCATCATCCTTTTATAAGTTGTAACTGTTACTTAATTGATTTTTTTGAAGATTTTGGCCACTTCCCCTGAATATATACAAAGAAGAAGTGAAGTTTGGCTGCTTGCTTCAAACTAGAAAGATTAGGAAAAAACCAAAATCAAATAAATCGAAAGGGTCCCTGGAAAATAAAATTGAAGTAATTAAACTACTAACAAAAATCTCATCTGGCAAAACAGAGGGCAGCAATGACCTGACTTTTGGAAGTCCAGATGCTTTCCCCTCCTGCCAAATAATGTTTAGAGGTATTTGACAATGGCTTGAGGTTGATATTGGGGGTATTTCCAGATTCTATTTGCGCTTGAGCTTCAGCAGGAGGGGAGGCTCATGGGACAGTTGAAATTAAACTACAGCGTCACCAGATTCTATTTGTCACCACCTCCAAACATTCCCATCATGTCTTTAGCGCCACCCATGCCACCCATTTGCTTCATCAAGGTTTGTAAGCCACCCATGCCACCCATTTGCTTCAACATCTGTGGGGGAATAACTTTGCTCATATGTTGTGCATTCATGTTTCGTGACAAGGCGCTCATTTCTCCCTTCTTAGGAATCTTGAGTCCCTTCATCTTGCTCCAGATCTTGGCAAGACGCTTGTATTCCTCCATCATTTCCATTACTTCCCTAACTTGACGACCAGCTCCTCTCGCTATCCGCATGATTCGTGAATCATTCATTATTTTCGGGTTAGAACTGTCCAACTCTGCAAAATTATAACCAACTAGAATCAAAACTTTGTACACCGCAAACATGGAAGTGAAAGGCATCCCCCAGGAGACCGAATAATATTGGCTGGTACCATCCATTGATTGCAAACCACAACATATTGGCAATTAGACTAAGAATGTTAATATAACCACCAGAAAACTACAGAAAATTAGCATTCACTTGCCTTCATTGGTCATTGAATCCATCATAGTCATATAACGTTTTATCTTTGCCTGGCTTTCTTTTTCACGGCCTTTGGGCAATACCTCTTCACTAAATCCCGGAAGCATCGAAAAAACCTGAAACAAAATACACACACAAACTCAACAAAATTCAACACACACAGACAAAAGGAAGAAAAGCCTGGGTACTACAAAATACTGGTGGAATAATCCTTTTGGATACAAGTTACGCACCCTTTTCTCGAGGTTTAATTGCACAGAGGTAAAAGGACATACTTAGCAGGGGAAAGAAAAACTGAAAAGAGTAAAATACAAACCTGGCCAAGAGGACCCATTTTGAGTATGTTTTGAAACTGCTCGTACATAATCCTCAAGGTAAAGTTTCCTTCAGAAAGCTTTTGCAGAAGCTCAGGCTGTTGCTCCATAGGAACAACTTCATGAATTTTGTCCATGAACCCAGACCAGTCGCCCATGCCTAGTTGAAATTGAAATTTGCAGGTAAATAATACATTAATTCCTAAGTGTTTCTAAAAAACAGTAAAATGAAATGGCCAGATAATCGTATCCGACTCAAAGAATTAATATTGGAGACAGGAAATGCAAACCTAAAAGACGGCTGACAAATGGTTTAACATCAAAAACTTCAAACTCATCCATATGCTCTCCAGTCCCAATAAATATGACAGGACTTTTTGTTGCTGCAACTCTGTCATAGAACGTGAAAATTAGAATGTCAAACCTAACAAACGGAAAGGAGTGATCGCTAGCTTCTTCATACTTGTCAGTAGTACGAGCAATATCAAATTCGAAACAAGCAAACAAATAACTTGAAGGATGATTGCTCTACACCATATGACCCTTCCTTGATAGGAAGTTCAACTTTCTTCCATGAACAACACTTGCTGCAAACTCAATCAATAGAATTGTAAAACTAGAAACTATCCAACTTCCAAGCATTTACTTAAAGCCTCCTTCCGGTGCTGAGTCAGGTCTTGATTCAGAATCAACAAATAGATACAAAACGTACCAAATTCTACCACTCAAATAATGTCCACCACATTTTAAAAAATAAAAAAGTTTTGACTCATTGAGCTCCTCACTGTTTGCACTACATCTTAGAGACATCTCATTGGAGGGAAGTACAAGATTATGCTACATAGGATATGCAGCAACATCCATGGGAGTTACTTTCTATATTGTACACTGTGTTTTGTTACTGTAATTCTATAGTCGGTAGTGAGATGTCAGTAGAAATATGCAAGAGTTGCAAGTTCCCAAGCATGTGCACCAGTGATAGCAATCAATTAGAAGTACCATATAATTGTGGAATTCTGTGATTTTATAACCAAATGTGCAATTAAGTTGGATTATTTCCTACAAGAAAATGACAGTTATGCAAAAACGCAATCCCAAGTGGAACATGAAAACCCCTCTATTAATGACAAGAACTAAGAATAAGAAATTGCATTGCGTTTCAAGAGTTTTGATAGCCCTCACCAACCAAATCCACACCAAATACAGTGATGGTTTCACTCATTTAAATTTAAGATAGATAAAGCAAAAAGTCCACATAAATACAATCAACCTATATACGGGAAAATAAACAACGATGGATATATTAACAGGAACAGAACCTCTAATATACAGCAAATAGGGAAAAGAAGAAGGCAAGCAATTCTTTTCTTTGCAAAGAAGAAGGTGATCTGGAAACCAACTATGGACTACTTAAGAGAAAATGACTGGTTTGCAGATCACAAATGGTTGGCATTAGTTACTGCAGACTAATTGGATCAGGAAAGATGACTGGTGTTGCTGACAATGAACAGTTCGCATGGTGTAATTTTGAGTCAGAAAAGTTCTAAGGCTTTTTCTTCCTTCCCTTTTGGAAGGTTAAGTTCGCAACTTTCTGATATATAAATCCTAATACGTAGTTTATTTACTTGCACATATTTATCTAAAACATAAAAGTAAGCTATATCAACTCTTCACCATATCAAAGAATAGTAATACCTATATATATATATATATATTGGGAATGATGACCTTCTCAAAATCTATAAAGCAGATGGAGAAATTTAGTAAAACCAACTGGAATGCCGCTATACAAGAGCAATTAACTATGACTGTCAAATGATGAGTGAATCATTAGCACTTACGCACTAAGAGCGCCACCTCCCTTTGCATGACCATCCATTTTAGTAACAATCACAGCTCCAACTGCAACACTTTGTTTGAACGCTTGAGCTTGATCAAATGCAGCTTGACCAATACTGCTATCCATAACAAATATAACAAGATCCGGTTTCTGGAAGATTCCAAGAAAATAAATTAGAAACTGTAATGGGCAAATAATAAAGATAAGTAGAGCAGTGGCACGAGAAAAACACCGTTGCTTCAGAAACTTGACGCATTTCTTCAAAGAGAGCAGCTTCCTGTTTATGGCGTCCACTGGTATCAACAATTATAAGATCACAATTTTCTTTCTTGAATCTTTCTACACCTTCCACTGCAATTTTAACAGGATCTGACTCCATGTAGCTGTTGTCAAAAACCAAGTAGTTATTCTATGAGATAAATGCACAACAGAATAATTAAGGGACACTTTTTTTTCGGATAAAGTAAGAATTGTATTAAAAGCACTCAAAAGGGGAGTGCATCCCAAAGAACAAAGAAGGTTGCCCTAAATGCATAGGCTTGCAAGGTAAACATAAATGCATAGGCTTTCAACGTTTCTTCAAATACAACCTTAGTTACAAGTAATCCATCTAAACTCATCCATAAAATTTTATCAAAAAATTACTACAAAAAATTACTGAAGTAGCTTGGCCCTATTAATGTGCATCACATCCCACTTCTGCACTCCTCAAAAACAATCTTAAGGCTCCTATTTGGTAAGGCCAAAAAAAATTTCATATGCCAAACAGATGGATTCAATTGGAAAAGCATCTGTTGTCAATTAACTTGCTGGGCAGTTGGATGCATGACAACATAGCAAAATGAGGGGGGAAATAACGATGGCCAAGCTTGAAGCAGAATTCAAGTTCATCAGAAAAAATATTAAGACCACTCCTCCGGATAACATAGATTGGGGTTTCAAATACATCCAATCAGTGTGATTGCTAAAATCTGTTATTGTCACTATAGCAAATCAATGCATGTCCATCATGATAAGGATAAGCATATGAATACAAACGATCTTATTGTAGATTTATGAACATAGACATGATACGAGATAATACAGTAACCCCATGTTAACTGAAGGGGAAAAAAAACACTAATTCGATCTTGCCTCACTGGTGGACCCTCGCAAACACCATTTTTTTTTTAAAAAATCACTAATTTTTGGGATTTGCAAGCTAGCCTTGATTGTCATACACTTGCATTGCAGTGATCGTAGTTAGATGCATTCTTCTAGTGCCTATTCTACTCGACTCCAGCAAAACCATTTTCCTTTGTTATTGGCTTCATTAAGTATTTTTCATTCATTTGGCTCTATACCAGGGCATTTCGTTAGATATCACACTTCCCTAACCAATGCCTTCAAAAAAAAAAAAAAATGGGTATTCTGGTCTCAGGATGTTATAGGCACTGACTTTCTCAGATGTCAAACTTTTTAAACAGTAAGAAACAGGATCAAATGAACTGATACACAGAATGCAGTAAGATCATTCATATTATTAATGATTTGTAGTGAATATTCAAAGGGAATCTCATAAAATTAATGGCATAGACTGTCAGCAATAATTCAGAGTTTGCAGTACTTTACGGTCGCAAATGGAGTTTCAATAAATATTTGTTATTGAGAAAAATGGGACAGACTAGTAACTTAGAAACTGAAAATGCGTAGACCTGTAGTTGGCTTTTGAAAGCATATACTCTTACTTATTTTGCTAGATTATGTGCCTAAAAAATTTTCATTCTTTTAAGAAAAATTCTGAACTTTCTGAACTTGAGGTCACTTTCTTATACTCCTTTATGCAAAACAAATATTTACGAAAACAAGTGTAATAGAAAGCACATGTAACACACTTTGCAATCCCATCCAAGTATGCTTAGACCTCACTTTCGGGAGAAATGCACGACTTCATATCTCATCAGCAGGGCTTCTGCGATCTTGCTTGGTGGTGCCCCTCTCGATATACTAATGATTTCGTAAAACTTTCAACACTTCTAACTTAATCACGAGTTCAATACACTTAAAAACCCAGATCTAGAAAATATCAAAAAAAAATTTACTTTTTGGACAAACTACTTTATATTCAGAGGTTGACTTTATTTCAAGTCTTATTCAAATTTGTAAATATATGAGTTGGTCGGGTGCAGTGCAGCTTCGCTTTCACCTTTGTTTTGGTTTTAGGATATGAAAAGAATTGAAAATAAAACGAGATACGAAAGCCGAAAATGAGTGTCTTAAACCAAGGTAGAAAACCACAGTTGTATCAGCCAATGGATGGCCGAGTTAGCAGTATTTTTGTGCTGATCGATATCTCGGCCTGACTTGGACTCTTACTTTTGGCCAAGACCAAGATTTTGAATTATTTTCCTAAATAGCCAACCTATGTTTGTCGTCATCACACCCTCATTAAGGACCACAGCACTTTTCCTGACCGGTGAAGGTACTGGTTGTTCATGATTTCCTCTATTCAATCCATTTCCTTTTTGCTGCTGGATATCGCGTTGCAATACAGTTTTAAGCCCAAATCTTCTCATCCATACTATTGAAGCCCAAACCCATTTGTAGATTAGTAACATAATAGACTGGAATATAATAGATTATAAATATATAAAAATTATACATTCTTGTATAAGGAGAATCTCTCCTCCATTTAGTAACACTCATTTTACTTTACATTTTATGTTTTTGAAGGCAAACAAATACAACACAAAACAAAATGCAGAGAAACCCATTTACTTTCATATGAAATTGAATTTTGTCTTTTGTGACTAAGTTGTGTTAAGTATTTTCTTTCAATTTTTTTGATGTAAACAGGATCCTGCTCTTTAAAAAGCACCAAGACCTTCTTTTTGTGTGTTGTCACAATGAATATATTTTGCTTCTGAATCCGATAATTTTTGCAAAAAAAATCAAAGTCTTTTAGTACTATGAGAATAAATCCTACTACTTCGGGTCATGGAATTTCTGCAGTTGAAAAAAAAAAACCCACATTAGGCCCTAGCACTCAAATCATTAGCCCGGTATTATGTGCTTATCATCTCATTTTTACGAAAAAACCACATTGTTACCAAATTTTGCACAAGTGAAATCTTATGTATAAAAGGGCCTCGCATTTGAAAGTTTCGCCTAGGGCCTCTCAAAATTTTGGGAATCTCAGGGGCCCAGGCTGGCCCTGCATTGGCACTCTCTGATCTTCCTCCCATTTAACTTTCTTTCTCTATTTCTGCTGAACTAGCTTCCAAACCAACATTTCCAACTACATGCTTTTTGTACCAACCATCACAAGTAATTAATGAATAAATAAATCATACTGCCAACACAATTTATCAAGCTTCTAAAATCACACATGACATCAGGAGTACCAAGAGATTGTGATAAGAGAAAAAAGTACCTTCCATAAAAAGGAATTTTAGCTTTAGTGGCATTCTGCTTCAACTGGTCAAAAGCACCAGCTCTGAATGTATCTGCACACACCAGAGCAGGTTTCCAGCCCTTTTTCTGGTGGTAATATGCATATTTTGTACATGTTGTTGTTTTCCCAGACCCTGGAATTATTTGCACACAAAACCATTCAGGATTCACTTTATGGATGAAAGCGAAGGCAAACCGCACAGGAAACGAGTAACATGATACAGAATCATTAAATACTAAAAAAGTACTCCATGCCCCCCCCCCCCCCCCCCCCCCCCCCCCCAAAAAAAAAAGGAAAGAAAAAACAAATCCGTCTTTTTTTTGTATAAACTTCACTTGATATTTGTCCAGTTTGAGAAGTCTATTAAAAGCTTCTCTAGGGTTATCCTATGAACAAACAAGTACACATATAAAGGCCATGAACATAACAGCTTTTTACAGTGTCAAATGCATTTTTTAGACATGACATAATACTAAATAGAATAATCCCTCCAGAATCATCGAGAAAGCCAACATACCTTGCAAACCGACAAACATGACAACACTTGGTTTCCCTTTCTTTGGAGCAAACGAAGGTTTCCCAGGATCCAACATTTTGCAAAGCTCATTGAATATGGCCTAGACACAATAAAATAGTTCTCTCTTACAAACACACATCATCGTTAAAATTTAAGACAGGATCAACATTAGACTTAATCTAACCGAAGCTAATATAACAATAACAAAGTATGTTAACACGGGAAGAAGAAAAATAAATAGAAATGTTGAGATAATAGGTAGTAACCGTAGTATACATTCAGACTCAGTAATTTGGATAAGTACTTAAATCAAATTCTAACCGACTAAACAACCTTCCTAATATCCAATAAACAAAATATATAGGACCAATACTATATCATTCTCAATATTCACTCCTGGTTGGCATGACTGCAACGTCAAACAAAGAATGTGATAAAGAAGGGAGCCATAGACATGACTCTATAGCTATAAGTCGAGGAAGAAAAAAGAAATAATGAAAAGTCATGTCACTTGAAATTGGATAAACTGACTAAGAAGTCCAAAGCAAGCGACTTCACATCTTATATATGTGATTAGCCTATGATGAATCCTGAAATGAGAGTTACCTTGTAGTGAAAAAAATAATAAAAAATCAACTCCCAAAAGATAAATGCAAATGAATCGCTGCACCAAAAGCCAATCAATTGGGAATTGAAGTACAAATATAAAATTTCAAACTTTATAGCCATCTACTTTAAGAAATTTCAAAACGGCTCAATTTGACAATCTGTACAAGGTCTCGATCATTAATTCCTCAAATTTCTATATACCAAAACAACTTAACTATCAGAATATCATAAACCCTCGTTCAATAATGTACCAATTATCATAAAAACCATAAAAGATGTCATCAAAGAAACATTATCCCCAATTAAATACACAATTCTATTTCACCAAACCAACCCTATATTTTTCTACATTACCAAGGCCCGCCACTTAATAGGAGCTTAATTCAACCATTTTGCTTAATTTAGGTTATATCAATATATTCGGGAACAAAACAACACATAAAACTAGTTACACCAATACATATAAACTAAAATCCAACCCATATGACATTGTTTTGTATTCATCAACAAAACATATATATTCATATATATATTATATATATATACACAACCTACCTGTTGGATGATCTTACGCTTGTTGTGGCCAGCAGCGAGGTCGTCCAAATTGACAATCTTCTTGATATTGGTCTGCATATCTCGGACGAGTTTGAACTGAACATCGGATTGAAGAAGAGCGCGCGTAATCTCATTGAGACATTCATTGAGAACCTTCTCGTCGATGATCGTCGCATTGCTCATCTGCTGAAGAGCGCGCGATATGCTCCCTCCTAACTGTGCTAACACCATCTTGATCGATTATCTGTATGAATTACACGATCTGATTTGAAATTCCAACTCAGGGAAGATGATACGGAACTGCGATTGCTGGGTTGATCAATCGATTGGCTGTGATTTCGAATTTTTCAGAAAATTAGGGTTAGGGTTTTGGATCGGGGGAGAAAAGGTTTGGAACGTGTGGGTGCGTATCGTAAATAAAGGAGGAGTGTGCGATAAATACAGAAGCCTAATTGGGGATTTCTTGAACTGAAAAATACTTCAGCAATTCCTAAAAGCAACAAATCATATAGATGCAATATATATATATATATTATACAGTATTGTTTAAAAGTACTAATAATATTTTGGGTAAGTGCCTTCCACGAAACTAAAATTTGAGTCTACAACATAGGGAAATTATTGGTTATTAGGGATTATATGGCCTGGTGGTATCCAAATCAATTAAGGAGAGATTTTCTGAATTATATGACGGTATCCAAATCAATTAAGGGAGTAAAGAGAGACTTTCTTAATTATACGACATGGTATCCAAATTAATTAAGGATGTATTTTCTCCATATACGTGTGATGTGGTCCAATAAATTATTTTTATGTGTACAAAAATATTGAAAATATTATTATAATTATATATTTTTTAAATTTAAAAATCAAACAAGTTATAAATATTTTTAAATTATTATACAGATGTAATAATTTTATTAGCCCACAACACCTTAGGCAAACATTATCCATATATATATATATATATATATATATACTAATACAGAGCACATGCGTTGCATGTTGGTAAACTAATTGAAAGATAAAACGTGTATTTATTAACTCTAAAAAAAGCAAACAATAAAAAGGTTAACCCAAAAAATAGAAATTGAAAGATAAACAAATAATTACAAAGTACTTAAACAGTCTGAATTTATATATAATACTACAATATTAGTGTTTCACAAAATTGATGCACTTATATTTTATTTTACTGTAATTAAATTCCTTAAATGCATTTTTGTATAATATTTTTATACCATTAAATACATAACCAAATGAATTAAAACACTTTAATCTAACAAACTCAAGGTATATAACTAGACTAATTTCAATTTTATTCTAACATGGTTTCTATGAGACAATAATTGTAGTTGGGGATAGTATCATATGAATATACTCTTCCTTGAATATATATATGTATGTATGTATATTATAGAGAGAAAGACGACGTACGAGTAATTTGTTTTGGTCAAAATTGTGAGTGGAGGGACAGAATAATAGTTGATCCATGTGCGGGAAGAAATTTGACAAATAGTTTATATATATAAATGGGGATAACTATTGGCCTTCAAATAAAAAAGAGCTATCCTCTCATATTTATAGAGAGGAAGACGTTTTTTCACAAAAGAATCACAACCTTTAAGGGTTATAACCTTTAAAAAATACAACATGTTTAAATTAAAAAACCAACGGTATGTCTTTTTTAAAATAAATCTTGAAATTTTTTATTCTATTTTTTATTTAAAATATGTGAAAAAAAATGTGTGAAATAATAAAAATCCTTCATACATTTATAAGTAGTATAGATAGATATAGATATAGATATTTGTTTTATTTCTACTATTGCCGCTAAAAGTGCAAAATTGCCGTGTTTTAGTATTTTGAAAATAATTATTGATTTCTTAAATAAATTTTTTTGTACTTTAATTTTATAGACGTATGTCTTAAATTAGTAGTTGTACTTTAATCTACCTCTGTCTCTATATTTATCTCTATCCCTATTAGACCTGTCAATGGATCGGATTTTGATCCGAATCCGATTCAAATCCGATCCGATTAACCGGATATGGATTGAAAATAAAATCCGATAACCCGATTAAAATCCGAATCCGATAATCAGATTTTTTAACAAATTGGATTTGGATTTATGTCATCCGATCCGATATAAAATATATTTATATATATATAAATATATATTTGATATTTTTATGTGTATATATTTAATACTGTACATGTATATAAATATTAGTTGTTAATTATTTAATTATTTATTAATAATGATTGATCATAAATACAATTATTAAAAGTGTGAATAATTTAGAGTTTCAGTATTTATTGATTTTTTTATTTTTGTATTTTTTTAATTAGATATTCGAATCAGATATTCTATAATGAAGAAATTTGAATATGAATTAACTAAGTGAAAATTCGTCGAATTATCGGATTCGGATCGCGGATCGGGAGTTTTTGTCATCTTTATCAATAGACTTGTCAATAATCCAATTATGATCCGAATCCGATATTAACCGGATATGAATTGAAAATAAAATCCGATAATCCGATTAGGATCCGAATCCGATAATCCGATTTCTTAACAAATTGGATTTGGATTTAACTGATCCGATCCGAATCCGATCCATTGACAGGTCTGATCCCTATCCATATGCATCCATATCCATATTTATATTCATACTCCTACTATTATAAAAGTTCAAAGGTTTTTCTTCTTTTTTTTTCTACACTTTTTACTTGTTTAACATTAACTCTTAATAATAAATATACAAATATTATAATAACTGTACTAATCTTTTGAGTTTTATTAAATTGAGATAATTACACAAACTTCTCCCGAACTATGGTATAATTGCACGTGATTCCTCTAATATTTTAATAATATAAAAAACATCCCTTAATTGAACATCCGTTATAACATTTCGAAAATTTACTTTATTGGTCAATAAAGGTATATTATGGACAAAACTTTTTATTTTACCATTGTTGTCCTTAAAATTACATTTGAAACTTTACTTTTGCATTCAAAATGACTAGAATACCCTAATTTCTTTTATCAAATTGCTCTTATATATATTCTATATAAACTCATTTGAGTGATTGTTTTTAATTACTCTCTCTCTCTCAAAATCACTCATTCTCTCTCTACAAACGTTATGTCAAGAGACTTGGGAAAGATAAGGTAGTAAAATCACCATCCTCTAGAAGATTCTCTAAATATAAGAGGGTATGTACGTTATTTCACTATTATTTATTGTCAAACCAATATTTCAACAATACTAAAGGAGATTTATAATATTATCAAAACATTAGGGAAACTGCATACAATTAGTTCAAGAAAAATTTGTGTAATTACTCCTATTAAATTTTATACTATTAATTTTTATTATTTATTAGAATTTCATAAGACACCAATTACTAAGTGTAACAGTGTAATGCATTTTTATTATTTATTAAATATTTTGCAAATTTTAAATATAAATACAATTCTTTCATTTTGTTAAAAGGTTCTCATTAATATTATATATTTTAATTTGTTGCTTTTTTATTTTACATCTTTAGTTTAATATTTTTATTTTTTCAATGATAAAGAATTTTCTTTCATTAAATTAGGAGTGTAAATCATTTTATTATTATATACATTTGGTGCCTTAATTATCTTGCTCTTTAAACGATATTTTAACTTTTAGTATAAGAAGCGAGGTAATTTCTTAATTGACTCTATACTTTATTACTTTTGAACTAATTTAACTATAACTATTATAACTTCAACTTATATAATTATGTCTTCTTAATTTATTTATTTTTATGAATTTACGCACATCCCCTCCATTTACTGAGGGCAGGGGGGCCATGGCCCCCCATTTTTTTATAATTTCTTTAACCTAATATACATATATTTTAAGATAATTCAAGTGATGTAAAGTAAATATTGCCAATTTTGATAATGGGATTGAATTTGGCTTTTATATATTCCAAAAATGTATAATTTATTATTTTAGTTAAATGAAGTATCTTCAACTATGAAAAGAACATTTATAAAAATATAAATTAGCAAAACACAAATTTTAAATTTATTATTAGTTCGATTGCAAGCACACGCAGGTAATCCGTATGGCAAGGAAAATTAAGTCTATTTTGCAAAAGGTTTTTTTTTTCTTTTTCTATATACATATTAAATACTAGTGTATTAAGTGGACCAACATTCCGTTAAATTACATATTTTAAAAAGAAAATATTACGGTGATTGTTTTAAACAACACCAGTGTCCCAAACAATTTTTGAAGTAGATCATATTTTTAAAAATTATTTATGTACAAAAATTCATTATTATCATTTTCTTTCATAAAAGGACATATTTGACTTCATAAGCCAAATAATAAAATCACATCAAGTCCATTTATAAATCTAATTATTAACATTTACAAAAAAGAAAAAAAATGAAATTATAATCATTAAAAAACGCAAAGAATTTAATTCAAGTATTGCCTAAATTTAAAAGGTGTTAGTACCTAATTTTATACTTTTCAATATTTTATAGTTTGGGGGTGTAGTGTGTACAATTTTCAGTTTTGCTCTTTACAAAAAAGTATTATGGTGGATCCGTATTTATTTAAAGTTAGTGAAAGAAGAGTAGTTAAAGAAAGTGAAGTTATGTTTTATTAGAATTCGAAAAAATTGTAATAATGTACGGATTGTGCAGACTAATTTAAATGTGTTTTAGGTAAATTGGTAATTGTCTCCCCAATACATATACCATCATGTGTAAGCGAGTCATATCATACCACATCTTTTTGTTCCAACCATATAAAATCATCTTTCATCCATAAAACCCCTTCTTCACACGCACATACACAATTCACTGTGTGCAAACAAACAACAAACAGCTATGAGTAGAAGAATCAAACAGCTCTTCTTCTTCTCTTAGGACAAGCACAAAACACACACAGATACACCCCAAACACACACTAATGGCGACCACTTCTCTCACTCTCCTTCCTCCTCCTCCTCCGCCTCTCAGCTCCACCACCGAGCGTCCCCAATTCCCCTCAATCACCTCACTTCCTTCTTCTTCTTTCTTCGCCGGTGGGACCCATCTCTGGACCCACAAAAGCTTCTCGTCTCTCTCCTCATCGTCTTCATCACCATCTTCTATATTCCACAGGAAGATTTCAGCAAAGCGGTTCGGAACAGTGGTCGCGGCTGCAGCAGATTATTACTCCACTCTCGGGGTTCCCAAATCTGCCAATAGCAAGGAAATCAAGGCTGCTTACAGAAGGTTAGCTCGTCAGGTACTAAAACCCAATTAGGGTTTTTGATTTTTGTTTGATTTGATAGGGATTCACATTGTCACTTCTTTATGTGTTCCATTTGTTTCACTTCAATTGAAAATGGGCATTTCTTAATTTCGTTATTGTTTCTGTTTGAAAACTGAAAATTCATTAGGAAAGAGAGATTAAACCCTATGATACGTCGAGAAGCGAATTAGTGTATGAGAATAATCATACTTGATTTTCGCATACCAAGAACAATTTATTTATTTTTATGTTCATGTATTCAATTTAACAAATGCTGAATTGGGTCAGTTGCAAATGTTTGTTTTGACGATTGGTTTGACAGTAGCTACTGGATTACAATTAGGGATGAGCATGGGGTGGTTTTCTCAAAACCCACCAAAACCGTTTAAAAAATTTCATCTCTCCCCCCAAAACTGCCCCAAACCATTCACCATGTCCCCCAAAACCGCGCCACTAAACCCTTTTTTTTTAAGAGCAAAATAAAAATTTAAGCAAATTAATTAAAACATTTTGACCTATATAGAAAATAATAAAGGATTCAATTTACACGTAATAATTTCTACCACAAAAACAAATTTAATAACTTAAAATTACACATTCAATTGAAATCAATCATCAATATTTAGATAAACAAACTTTAATGAAAGTTTCCAATTCTAAGTTTTCAACAACCTAAATCAAACCACATAGACAAATCCACAATAAACACAAAGTATTAATTTCACAACAAAATCGTAAAATACTAATGAAATACAATTCAAAAATAAAAACTACAAGTCTACTTGTAACAAAAGGTAATAAGTTCACTAAGTCAACAAAACTCTGCATAAATTGTCATATAAACATTGTTTAACAACTTAGTCAACATGCCATTCTAATATACATTTATGAAACCCTGCATAAATGAGACACTATTATAGGAACTAAAAACAAAACCCCATTTTCAATTCAATATATATAGATAAATTTCTGCATTCAAACTCTAGATCATAGGAATTAAAAACAAAACCTTATTTGCAGTTCAAATGAGACTTTAAATCACACAAAACACAATTTTCATTTTAAGAGAACCAATTTTTACACACAAGAAGCAAAACCCAAGTTCTAAATCACACACAAAAAAATAAAAAACGGAATAATTATATAAAAAGTTATAAAAATACATATAATTATAAATATTTGATAAAAAAAATATAATTATATTATGCGGTTAGGGGCGGGGCGGTTCTCCACTGGGGGAACCCCTCAAGCCGCCCCTTGCCCCATAACCGTCGGTTTTTCTTTTTTAACCCTGATAACCACCCCATTTTTAAATGGGGCGGTTAAAAACCATAAAAAATGGGGCGGTTCCCCGGCGGGGCAATTTTTTTGCTCATCCCTAATTACAATGGCTATAAAGCTTTGCTTTTGATACTGTGTAGTGTGGTGTAGTGTGTGTGTGTTGGGGGGGGGGGGGGGGGGATAAAGTTTCATGTGAAGCAGTAAAGAGAATAGAAATTCCATTATTGCTAGATCATCTATATGATTAGACGAGGAGAGAGTCGATAATCAATGGGAAAGAAAAACTCCTTCATGATGTAGGGCAAGTTGAGGTCATTTTGAGTTTCTTTGTAAGTAAAATGTGATGGACTTGTAAAGAATTTTTTACACAAACTTAGGCATCCAATAGAACTTAAAGACCCTAGTTATACTTGACCCTGTAGCCTGCCTATCATATCATTTTTAATAACTTATAAGAAGCTTTAATACAGGGTAACAGTTTCCTTACATATTTAACAATGATCAAAAGCGGTTTTCACATTTGTATTTGGTTCCTCTCTAATTAATGGTTGGTCCGGGTTTTGCAATTTTTTGACCTGCTCAACACAAGTCACTGGCTTCTGTGTAATTCTTTACCTACATCATATGCTATCATCTAAAAATGAGTCCCATACATCCATTTGTAGCAAGGATACGAGTCCTCAAACATTTCCTATTTCTCTTGCTTTTAAGTTGGCTTAATTTGATCGAACTCACAAGTTTTTTAGTTAGTAAAAATTGGATTCACTTATTTGTTGAACTAATTGATCAGATTTTCAAATGTTCATTAAATTTTGTACATTTCCTTACTTAAGTTTATGAAGCCAAATGCTGCTTGGTTTTCCTAATAGTCAGGCCTTACTCATTTTGAGTGAGGTTACATATCATGTTTACAGAAAGTGCTACTTGAAGTTGATTTGATTATATTCCCTAAACACTCTGCTCTTGAGCAGTGTTATATTTGTGCAATTTTTGTGTTATGAAAACATGCTTCTACATGTATTAAATTGATCCTCTGTACATTACTAAGAAAGTTACTGAAAGTTGCCCATCTAAAAGCAGCTACACTTAAGTTGGCTGATTTAGGAACTTCCATGATAAATAATTGTTGTAAGGGCTGGATTAGTCCATCCATTTTAAATTTTCTCCATGTCTGTTGACATCTTACTTTCCATCATACTCCTGTAGTATCACCCTGATGTCAACAAGCAACCTGGAGCAACTGAAAAGTTTAAGGAGATCAGTGCAGCATATGAGGTATGTATTGAGGTCTAAAATGGTCTCTATATTGATTCTGTTAAGTCCCAACTGCAAAAAACAATGGTATTTTGGCTGTTCCATTACTTGTCCATGACATTTATCACGGTGATCTGACGTAATTTTACATCTGGCTGTCTACCTCATACCCACCCACCCCTTTTTGCATCCTGCCTTGATACCATCAGCTGGAGAGTCAAGAAAATCTGTTTATGATTTTTCACAACAGCGGTTCTGTAGTTCTTTCCTTTACATTTTATTTATTCATTTAAAAAATAGAAATTCATTCATATCAAGTGAATACCTAAAAACAAGTGGAATATATAAATTAAAACTGTTTGGAAACAGGAACTTGATTGTTGATTCAACAAAATAAAAATATTATGTAGGAACAATTCAATCAATTGTACAGGCTCAAATGTTTCCCCAAAGTTATACTATAAGATCCAAGAAAGGATACATATCTCAAAAGTACTAAGGCCAGATCCAGAAAACAGACAAATTCGACCAAAAAAAATATTTGCAGGAAATATTGTATGATGCAGCCTATGTCTTGAGAGTCCCCATATCCACTACTTATAAATACTAGTATATACAATATTTGATGTTTGTCTGATTTAAACATGAATATGTGGATGAAAGTGTTTTTTTACTTATTTTTATTTATTTGTTTAGCTTTTATTTTTGGTGTTTGTCAAAATAAGGACAGAGTACTTATCCGGTAAGTTAAGAAATCACTCAGTTGTTGTGAGCAAAGATCCTCAATTAAATTTCACCAAGATAAAATATGCTCAATAGTTCGCTACCAGAAACCGCTAGCAGACTGGTAAAGAGCCCCGTGACTGTTGAACCCCAGTTATTCAGTGAGAACTGAAACAACTTCTGAAGCTCCCTAGATTTATCAATTCAATTTTCTTAGGAACAAATGTGGAGTAGGATCTACTGCTCCGGCAAGTTATTTTTGCTGTGTCTAGAGTTTGAACTTCTATTTGTAGTAATGCACTGTGTATTGTTCGATTGCATATGGTTGGTAGCTACTTGTTGAATACCTTTCATCGATCAAGAATACAATTCGGTTAGCATAATTACTTCATCCACAAAATAATCTAATGATCAAATGTTTTCATGAGTAAATATTCAGTTGGTTTGAGAAATGAACCCAAAGGAGGTGAAAAATCCCTGTGCCTGAACCATTAACCTGACAAAACATACAGGCTTACTATATATAATTTCAAGTTATTTTTTCTTTTCACCTTCTCTCTCTCTCTCTCTCTCTCACACACACACACACACACACATTGGGAAATGAACTTCTTGCAGAAGCTGTAATGTTTTTCTTCCCCTCTTGGTGAGGAATACCATTGATTGAAATTTATCCTTATTTTAGGTACGGAATGTAGTATAGGGTGGGCACATGGGTCCAGTTTGGTCTCTTTCCATTCCGTGAGTAATATACTTGTATGGGTGTGTCTCTGCAAGCATCCGTCTTCATAGTGTCATCCATACATGCATACGCAGAAATTAGTATAATGTGCACATAACGGCATAAGGTCAAACAGTCTTATGCACAAAGGAATTAAACCTCATAATTCCTTTTTAAGTTCTAGAGCTATCTCCATCATTTGTGTGTGCTCTTTTTAAATTCTGATGTTCACCATTGTCAGGTGCTATCAGATGATAAAAAGAGGGCTTTGTATGATCAATATGGTGAAGCTGGGGTGAGAAGTACGGTAGGGGGACAGGCTGGTGCTTATACGGTAATGCTTCAAGTTGATTTTTTTATGTTGTGTATTGCATCTTTAAGAATGTATAGCTATTAATGAAAAGATAGAGTTTTTGGGTTCTCTTGGCCCGTAGGCCCCCTCTTTTGTCAAGGGATGGACTCCCCGCTTGAGTGCCTCTTTAATATATTTTCTTACTTATCAAAAAAAAAAAGAAAAAAAACTTTTAAGAATGTATAGGAGGTATGTTATTTATGAAAAAGAAAAGGTAGGTTGCATATCTAGGAGAGTCAGACTTTACTTGGCCCTCCTGACTGCTTAATTTGGCTGCTTTCCTTCTCCACTCCTTCCCGACCCAGCATACAGATAAAAGCTTCAACCCTTTTTGGTAAACTTAAATACCTAAGACTGATCTAAAGGGGGTTTATATATAGATCATAGCCATTGATTAGTGTTATGTTCTTTCTTTTGATGCGTATATATAAGTACATGCTAAAAGACAATTTTTGCATGTTCATATGTTAATCTCAACTTTAGCCAATACTAATCATTTTTGCCCACAGACAAATCCTTTTGATCTATTTGAGACATTCTTTGGTCCTAGCATGGGTGGTTTCCCCGGTATGGACCAAACTGGATTTGGAACACGTCGTCGTAGTACTGTTACTAAGGGTGAAGACCTACGGTGAGTCGACATCTGACTTTAATCTCTTAAGAATACTTTGTGGGTCCTTTGCTAAAGCATACATATCACATTTCCTAGAGTGGAGCACTCTGTCAGCTGAATTAGCTCATGTTTGAAGAATTTTCAATACATGGTTCACCTTTCCTGTACTAACGTTCTTTGAAGATCCTGCTGTCAGTCGTCTTCATAAGTAGTTTGAATATTTAGTACCTCTTTTTGTTACTGTACTAAACCTTGGAGACATAAAGTGAAACAGATCTGCATGATAAGCTGCTGTGAGTGCTTATATAATATTTTCAGTATGCAAAGCGATTCATCTGAACCAATAGTACGAGTGCAAAAAAATATTTGTACGAGTGCATAGCTCCTGTTACTGTAGAAATATTTGTAGACATGAATGGAACATATGTAGATTGCCTGCTGCAAATGACTTATATAAGGTCTTTCGTTCAAGCAATCACTGAAAGAAATTTTGATTATATTAGCATTTTTTTAGGCATTACAACCTTTATATCACTTTACTCATCAATGGGTACTTCATCCCACAGTTTAATAGTGTGTTCCGTTTCTTGGTTTGTTGTTTGTCTTTACTGGAATTTTTGGTCAGAAAAAGTAGAGTTTACTCATAATACGAAAACGTGTTACAGTTATGACATGACTTTGGAATTTTCGGCGGCTATTTTTGGAGCAGAAAAAGAATTTGAACTTTCCCATCTTGAAACATGTGAAGCTTGCACTGGTACTGGAGCAAAGATAGGCTCCAAGATGAGAATATGTTCAACTTGCGGTGGCAGGGGTCAAGTTATGCGAACAGAACAAACACCGTTTGGTTTGTTTTCACAGGTATTTGAGTACTTTTCGTTTCTTAGCCGCATTCACTGTAAGTAAGTGCTTGCTTCAACTCTTATCACTTATACTATGTGAAAGCTAAAGCTAAAGGAGAAAAAAACTGGATTTTGCATGAGAAGCATATCGAGTTTGTGTATGTATTTGTTCTTTATTTTTTTTATTTGTTAGCAACAGGAGATTTGCTTGAGTTGGAGGAATAAAAGGAAGCACTAAACACAAGAAGATATAAGTAACTGATACACCGTCTTGTTATTGCCACCAAAGTAGTCTACCACTCAACTCTTGATCTTTCTTAACGAAGATGTCAACACTATAGCTCAGCAACTTAAGTACACGACGAACATCTTCTTACTGTCATACTATTGAAATACTTTGCTTTTGAATGCAAACCAAAATTTAGAGGTTGTATGAGTTGTATTTAGTGGCTAGCAAAGGAACCAGAAAAAAACACAGGCTATCACAGACTTCACAGTCTTCCATGTAGAAACTCTAAGATACTATACTTTTTTTATTCCAACTTTAGCAGTCAAAACTATATAGTATAAATGGGAGTTCAAATATTTGACAGTATGGGGGAAGAACTAAGGAAGGAAGAGGTAATGTAAAAACTAGTGCATTCTGAGAAAACTTGAATATCGAACTATTAACTGGGAACAAAGTGGAGTTGTTTGTGGAGATGGTTTTACAAAATGGCAAGATCATTGATATCTGCATCAACGACAGAATGATTCATATTGATAACACTACAAGGACTGGGGATGACCACAGTAAAGAGGTTGAAGTTGTGAAAAATGGCGATTTGTGCTATAAATTAATATATAAAAAAACGAATGGAGATGTAACAGTTCCTATTTTCTTTTTACATATTCATGAATTCTTTTTTGATAATTATGTGTACAAAATTTTCTGTATCGGCACAGCTTTCCTATATTTTTTTTTTTTTAGTAGTGGCGACGGTATGTGAGACGCACAGTTTTCCTTGTTTAGTTCTTCTAACATACCACATGAGATAACTGTCATTGATTATTCCTTGTTCTAATAATTACAGGTTTCTGTATGTCCGAATTGTGGTGGGGGTGGTGAAGTCATTTCTGAATACTGTCGAAAATGTTCGGGTGAAGGTCGTATCCGCGTTAAGAAAGATATCAAAGTCAAAATTCCTCCTGGAGTCGGCAAGGGCAGCATTCTCAGAGTTGCTGGAGAGGGTGATGCTGGACCAAAGGGGTATGTAGATGAGTTTTTTTCAGTATCTTTGAGCTTCTGCTACAGCTTCAGTAATATCTTTGGGCTGTTGCACTTATCAAAAAAGAATATTTTTGTGTTTTTTACACCTGTATGTCATAGTTGATGATCAAGTATAGTTGTGTATTACTGAATGTATATCACACAATAATTACTATATTGGCTTTATTATCTGTAATTATATCCTTTCTTTTATGCTTAAATTTAAGGATTGAGCAATTCATGGGGTGTTGTGAAGTAGCAGTCTCCAGAACCTTGATGATATCTTACCTTATTTTTTAATAGATGCAAAATTGAGGTAAGTAACTAGGTCCCCCAAGTAAAAATACATTCTGTAAACAGCCTATTACATTTCCTTTACCCTTCCTCTCTTAGAAAAATTGGAATTATTTTCTTTGATATTGAGATATTCCCACCGCCCTGAATATAAGCATCAAGAAAATGAGCATGTCTTTTGGTTTTTGAACCAGTCAGCCAAGAGGTTTTTCCTCAGTAGGAAGTCAAATCTTGTAGTATTTGTCAGATATTCCTCTATGAACAAATTGGTGTTGCTTTCTAAAATTCTAAATACAATGGGATTTAGATCCTGGTTGAAATGGGCGAACAAGTGTTAGACTCTAATTGTCCTATCACATTTTAGTTTGTTTTAAGTTAAAATTCAGAGCCCTGTTCAAAATAGTGTATCATCTCTTAGTGAAGGCACTGCAATCCTATTTTGGGTGATAATAGACCTATATCATGTCAGCCTTTGTATATTCAAGTGCTTGCATTCTCCAAACTTACGAAATTGTGAATCCAAGTAGGAGGGTATAAATGCAGGAGTTGGACAATTTGTACCTTCTCAGAAAACAATTTTAAATCTGGGATGCAATTCCGACTTACTATGTTTCTTGCATCACTGCCTAAAAAATATTCCTTTGGACTAAGAATGAACGGGAAGGACTAAAGCAAAACGGTTTGGTAATTCATCATCCTCACTTGCAGTAAAGGAACCAAGAAGACTCCATATTTGAACTTTTTACCAGCCAGCTGTTTTAGCATAGAAAATTAATTGCCTTGACATTGTTTTAGCTGTGAGCTTGATGCCTAATTGGTTATAACTGAATTGGAATGTATAATTCAACCTGTAGAACAATAAAGTGTCTTGTTTTTTTCTTACACACATGTGCCTGCTTAAGTAATCGTAGGTATAGTTTATTAACGTCCTATTTAAGTTTAGTTATTCATGCATGTGTATGAGTCAAAGTGATACACCTACCTCATAATACTAACTGCGCCTCTTTACAGCAGGGGCCCTCCGGGGGATCTCTATGTCTACCTTGACATTGAAGAGATAGCAGAGATCCAAAGAGATGGCATAAATCTTTCTTCAACAGTTTCAGTTAATTATATAGATGCTATATTAGGGGCTGTTGTTAAGGTAAAATTTCCTTTTTGGTTTTATTTTGTCTTGTTAAAATGACAATATTCATGCTTCTAAATGTTGGATTTTTTGGTTTTCATTTGGAACCACAATTATCAAAGTACTACGATAAATTTTTAATTTAGATTTATCACCAAAAAATAGCAGCCGATCCATCCAGGGATCAATCGAAGGCCACTAGAGTAGTTTTGATTGATTGAAAATGGTTTTGATTCAGAGAAATCTTCGGAATTTTCCAAATTTGACTCGACATTGTTAACTCCATTTTTTTCTCTTTTACTTTGTACACAGGATGCGCTCCCTCTTTTGAGCACTTTTTTTATGGGTTAATTACAGCTAGACCCCCTCGAGATATGTCAAATGATAGGTAGATCCCCTTTTGTTTGGTAAATTACAGCTAGACCCCCTCTTGCTTGTAAGTTGTAACAAATACCCCCTTATGTTGAACTTTCGGCGTGGTCAAACTCGGTCAATGTTGATGTAATCACTTTTTTAAACGTGAAATGTCTTAAATACTCTCAAGTAGGTATGGGTAAAGATGTAATTACACATCACCGGTCACCGGAAATAGACACCAGGTGGTCTAGCTGTAATTTACCAAACGAGAGGGGGTCTACCTGTTATTTGACATATCTTGAGGGGGTCTAGGTGTAATTAACCCTTTTTTTTATTTGTATTTCTTTCTTATAAAAAAACATATGTAAAAAGAAAAAAAATCAGTTGGGCATCTGCTCCGGCTAGTCCACTACAGGTTCATGCCTGCTAAGAGTTCACAAGTATGTACAAGCATATATTGAGCATCATATCTTTATGTGAACTTCTGAAAGAAGGTTTTCCTTTTCGATTGAGTGCAGATCTCTTTGCAATTTCATCTGGCAATTCCGTGTACTAAACCATTTTTTCTTTGAAAAAAAAAACAGGTTAAGACTGTTGAAGGGATTACTGATCTACAGGTGCCTCCAGGTACTCAACCTGGCGATGTGCTTGTCTTAGCGAAGAAAGGTGCACCAAAACTGAACAGACCATCAATACGTGGTGACCATTTATTCACAATTCAAGTTACTATACCAAAACGTATTAGGTATGCCATTGTTCAAGTTATTCTCTCTAAAAATTCTTATGAATGCGCTCCTTTATTATTTCTTTAGGTAACCTAATTCAATTAATGAATCTTAGCTACTGTTTCTGCAGTTTTTGCATTTCATCCGTATAATATTGATCTACGTATTTCCTTCTTTGTCTATAATATAGTGCAATAAACCAGAGATTTGCTTAATGCACTAAAACAGACCTCAAATGTCTTAGATTTTAGGAAAGTGCTTCAGAAATATTTTCCCTCTTGTGGTAAAGTTGATTCACATCTCAAATATAGTTCACACTGCATCTGATTGTGTCCATTGTGTGGTTTATGGTCTTTATCACACTGCTTCTATATGGGTGTTTCAGGTTCAAGATTTCAACAGTAACATCATAGACGATTGAATATTGTTTGCTCCATGCCTGAATAACATTCATCCTTTCGTATGCATATATTCAGATTGTTAATTCTAAGATGATGGCATACCAACCCAATGAATTGTTGAACTCAGGCATCTCGCTATCATTGTGTCTTATTGTCTGGGCAATTCAACAACCCCACTTTCCCCCCACCACCACAGACACATTTTCCCTGTACTTTTTGGCTCAACCTCTAGACTTTTGTATGATTGTTGTTATTGCAGCTTACTTCTTGCTTTGGTGTATAGTTGTTGCATTGAGTGAATATGGGGATGTCAATATGACACTCCCTAAATTTACTCTGTCCTCTCTCTCATCATTTTACGTGTAGTGGTATCTTGTCTTTAAAACAAAGATAACAGAACTGTTGTCTCATGCTAAAGATCGAATGATTTGCTTCATCCAAGAATATTGGTTCTCTCTATTTGGATGTGAAGCTATTCTGTCCCTTTTGAAGTCTGCCGTGTTCATATTGTAAAATGTAAAGAATAATTTTTTTGCCCCCTTAGATGTGATGTTATTGTTACTTGTTCATATTTGCAGTGCCAAAGAGCAGGAACTGCTTGAAGAACTTGCTTTTCTGAATAGCACTCCCAGCCGCCGTTCACAAACTCGCCCTCAGGTCAAGCAAACTAGTAAGTAGTTGCTTCTATATTCTTAAAAGTATTTTTTCGTTATCGAAATAAGTGGTAGAACCACCTTTTTCTTTTCACATACAAAGCATTCACTGCTTGGTGCAACGGCAAAGGCTCTGAGTGACCAGTGAGGTAATGGGTTGGAGTATTTAAATGACAAACTTATGCAAAAATAATGCAAAAGGTAGGTTTATCTCTACTCTTTCCCTCTCATCATCCTACATAGGCTGGAATATATGGATTTTCTTGCTAAGTGGTGCCATCCCTTTGTTTCTGTACAAGAACTGAAGAACTTAAGTTTAATTGGGCACTGGATTAAGTTTACATAGCAATGTAAAAATGAGAAGTATATGTCATCACTCATCTTGCTTGCAGGGTGATTCTCTTGAAAAATCTAATTTATCTTACTCACCGAATTTTGCAACTTGAACAGTGAACATGATGTTTTGCTTATTTCAGCTGTTACAGAAAGTCCAACGAGTTCTGTTTCAGAGGAAAATGAATCAGAAGAAGACGTTTGGAAGAAGTTAAAAGATTTTGCTGGGTATTTGTTATCCTCCACTCTTTTACCCATATGTCTCTACTAGTTTTGATCTTGAAAATTCAGTTAGGCTTGAACCTCCATTATATAGCCATCAACCACTATATATATAGCATTGCTATATATTTACTTTCATATGTTGATTTTAAATGTTGAGTATGGGAAAGATTGGTATTCGGAACAATAACGTGTATCCTTGAAGATATGAGACATGCTTTCTTTTCACTAAAGAGCGGTGGCCTCCATTAGGCACTTAGAAGATAAGCTACCACATATTTGCTTATCTAGTGGTTTGTATCAAGATACTTTGCAGCTATCAAGTTGAGAGCAAATTGCAGACAGAAATTTTAGATTCTTTCACATGCTTTTTCTACAGCAACGTTGTGATGAGTTTCACTTGATATGTTATCAAAGCAGCTTGTTAGAGAAGTCGTATAAATAGATAACTGTAAGCCTTCTATAGGTTGTTTTCCTTTATGATTGGCAGAATGGCATTCTGAATGAATTTATGAATAATGTAGCACATAAAGCATTGATTTAAGAAATAATGATAATTTTCAATATGGATGTCTCTGAATTTAATTAAATATCTTTTATAATCATCCTCTTTATTGATGTTTTCGTTCTCGCTACCACCTTTTTGTCCTTTTTTGGAATTTTTATTTACTCTCTTTCGTCGATTTGTTCTCCATTGTGTTTACACGCTGTGATATTGCAGGTCTGTTGGAAAAGGAGCTCTAAAGTGGTTGAAAGACAACCTCTAGTCTTTCAAACTTGTGTTTGCCCTTGTGTATCATACCAGCAATAGAGTTTTCCCCCCCTTACTATGGCTGCAAAAGGATGATGAAGTTAGTATTCTTGATTGAACCATCTTAGCTTTCGCTGAAGAAATCGGATGGTAACCCAGTGGAGATTCATTAATTTTTTTTGATCATTGTAAATTCTAGAACTTGGTTTATTGCAATATAAATTCACCTCTCCCAAGTGTATCAAATTGTATGCCCTGAGCAAATTAGGATGGCAACGGCTAGTTCAAACGATGAATATTTATTTTTTAAATACATGAATTTTGCAGAAGTTAAAATGCAACTCAATCATGCAGTGAGATTTCTTGTTTAGCTTTAAAATTTGATCGCTATGGACTACATTGAAATAACCTCAAATTTTATTTAACCGGTAACATTGTAATAACCGAATTGGTGATGGTGATAATTGAATATTGAGAGTCAAGTTTGATCCATGGTACAGGTATTTAGTTGTTCCTAGCAGTGAAATGAGGCTGGAAATGCATGAGTTACACAATGTGGTTCAGTATTAGAATCAATAACATAGACTCTGTTTGAATTGACTTTTCAAACGTTGTTTTTGACTTACCGAAGGGAAAAACTGTTTTGAAAGGTGTTTGACAAATTTTTTGGAAGAGCTTCTGGACTTTGGAAGAGGGTTTTAAAGAAGTTCGGGTATTAATTTCTCAAAACAGTTTCTGTTTCTTTTTTATTTTTCTGCTTCTTCGAAAAATCAAAAACAGAAGTTATGTCAATCAGGACACTAGGAAAATTGAGCACCATCCCAAGTGTTTCATCATTAAAGGACAACAAATGAACTCCTTCAAAAGTTCACAACATGAAACATTTCTAGGGTTTCAGGGACCACGGCTCCGCTTGATCAAAAGCAAAACAGCTACAACAACTGGTGCAGAGATCATAAGCAAGGCCAGTAAGATGTTGGGTTTTGTTATCTCTGGGAAGAGGATGCTTCCATACTTGATTGCAGCTCCTCCCACTACAGAACCAACTCCTAGTTTCCACAAGTAGTTCAAGTCCTCCTGCTTTTAACCGAAAAATAGCTGTTTAATTATATATATAATCCAGAATGCTAAGTACAACCGCTGACTAACTGTTAGATTATAAGGGATTTTAATTATGTCCATTTGCTCTCTTACTGACTTTGTTCCAGTCGAGATTCAACGGACATGATAGTCGAGATTCAACGGACATGACTAGATATGATGGGGTTCAATCCGATAATCTGATTAGACCCCACCAATCTTCTATCAGATCTAATTATATGAGTTGGATCTTGAAACAAAATAAAGTGAGAGCAAATGAATCTATTTTTTTCCGATTATAAGTGTCTCACAAAGATACTGTAATAAAACTTTAAGGACACATATATGCAATAATCATTGTATTACTCAATATTATTTTAGGACAACTAAATATAATAGACTACAAATTTCATGAAACCGGATTCATTCAATTCAAATAAATCAAAGGATTTCGAATTTTACAATCATCAAAGTGGTTTATAGTCGCTATGACTTTCGGAATCAAAATAAATCACAACAACATTTCCCATCACATTCTATATCAAGAGCTTGGACTAAAATAATATTCTCCACCATACCATATCACCGTAAGAGCCAGCACAACTAATTAATTACGGTAGTAACTACTAACCCCACAAGATGTGATTGTATCATACACAGTGCACACACATATATTGTATATATATATATATAGAGAGAGAGAGAGAGAGAGAGAGAGAGAGAGAGAGAGAGAGGGAGGAGCTGACCGGAGAAGTGAAGGCATTTGGTTGTTGTTCCCTTTGGGGTTGGGAAGCTCGAACCACAAGACTTTTTTGAGTTGTTGGGAAGCCAAAGGCAATTGTGGCGGCGTTTGGCGGCCGGAGAGGGAAAGAGAAAGTGGTGGAAAGTCCGGTGGCGGCGGTTGTCACTGTCATCGCCATATCCGCTACTAATATGGGCAATGGACAACACCACAAATGAACCTACACCTTTACATAAAAGCCCCTTTTCACTTTCAATTTGTGGAAAAATAGAAATATTCTAATAAGAAATTTAAATTTTTTTTCGATTTAAATTTCAGGATTTATCAATATCTGGCTTAAAGCCCTTAATTTTAAATCATCGTACCCATTATCTCTTGTTTGATGTTAGTCTTGTTTTCTCTCATATGAGTCATATATATTTAGTTTTCTCTATATAGACAACTGTATATTTGAGATATTATTTTTTTTTTGATAAGATTTTTTGAGATATTATTTGTAATACAATCTTTTTCATTTAAGAGCATTTTTCAGAATTCCTTCATATGGTTTTATTTTCATATTTATAAAATGACATGCTCTTATTTTCTTTAATATATATATACATAGATATAAATTTATATATATAGCCGGATATGTATATATATACCCGGATAAGACGCACTCGCGCAACAATTGCCGTCTCTCCTCACTCTCTCCCCCCAAATCTCTGTAAAACCCCTAAACCCTCACAGCTATTGCAGCCTCAACAATGGCTTCAAAGTCGATGGAAATTGTGACCACCTTCATTGGACTGACCAAGCGACAGACACCCTTATTCCCAATTCGGAGGACGACGACAGGGGTTCAATACGCTCGGAGTTTCCGAACCTCCTCAACTCATCTCAAAACGGTCTCTCTTCATCCAAATCAACTCAAGCGATTCACTGTAGCGGCAACAACCATGACACCTCAGGGTGAGACTTCCGATGCCACCACAAAAATACCCGCCGACGACCGGATTCCGGCGACTATAATCACTGGGTTTTTGGGCTCTGGAAAGGTATAAGATTTTTTTAATAGTTCATATGCATTAAGTTGGAATTTCTTGGTAATTTGATTGCTTGGTTTTTGGGTTCTGTAAAGGAGTAATCTTTTTAAGAAATGGTTTGAATGTGTATATATATATATATATATATATATATTAAGTTGGAATTTCTTGGTAATTTGATTGCTTGGTTTTTGGGTTCTGTAAAGGAGTAATCTTTTTAAGAAATGGTTTGAATGTGTACATATATATATATATATTAAGTTGGAATATCTTGGTAATTTGATTGCTTGGTTTTTGGGTTCTGTAAAGGAGTAATCTTTTTAAGAAATGGTTTGAATGTGTACATATATATATATATGTATATATATAGGTATGTTCTTCTTGTAGATGTGGGTACTCTTGAAGTATTCAAGTTAATCATTGATACTCGATCATAATATCAGAAATTGTAGTCATAAACATGAATGGCCAATGTTCAGTTTATTCCTTACTTCACTTGATAATTTATCATAAATTGAAATTTTGAGAAGGTTATTGTCCCATTTTAACTACTTGAGATGAAAGAGACTCTCCTTCCTACTCTGTCATCTGCTTCGCTACGGGATACAATATATGAAAGGAGAGTTGTAGCAATTTCTAGTCAAGTGAGAATCTGAGATGATTAACAATTGCCTTTTAGCAAGTTAACACAAACAACCACGAGAATGTCCTTTACAGCAAAATGCTGTTCACAATTGTTTGAGCAATGTATTAAATTTGTATGCATAAACATTTACATAGAGAATAGAATAGATCACCCACTTTAGAAAATTTCACCTAAATTAAGAATAAATATTTTCGTTCACCTTGGAAAATAGCAAAATTTTCCTACAGGCTTTTCCGCTGATTCTTCCCATTCCCTTCTTCTTCTCTACTTTCCTGTCTCTTCACTGATTCAGTAAGATGTTTTGAAACCTAAGCGTAATATATTTGTTGGGCATTTTAGCCGAAAAGTCTCGTTCTTTCTCCGTATATTATATTCTAAATGTTCCTATGCCTGTGTGATTTGGTATACAGTACTGTTGTCTACTCATCAATTAAGAGTATACATACCATTTTTTGTTGGCTTATTACACTCATGGAGCATCAATTATCTTACTGATCTGTTTTCTTTTCCTTTTCTTTTAATCTTAAACAGACAACTTTGTTAAACCATATCTTGACTGCGGATCATGGGAAACGCATTGCAGTGATTGAGAATGAGGTACGAGGTTGAACACTCAAGTGTGTCTTAGTTGTTAATAAATTCCTTTTGTGTTTTGGTGTTGTTAGGTTGTGAATCCTGGTTAGCAATTCAGTGATAATTTATTTGGAATATATTGATAGTTTCTAATCTTTGTGCTGTTCTTAATTGATCATTCTGAATCTGGAAACTGATATTCAAGTGAGTTGTGATGATCTATATTACCTTGTTTGTTTGTTGAACTTGCAGTTTGGTGAAATAGACATTGATGGTTCATTAGTTGCTGCAAAAACTGTTGGGGCTGAGGACATTGTTATGCTCAATAATGGGTGTCTCTGCTGCACTGTGAGGGGTGATCTTGTCAGGATGATTGCAGAACTAGTCAATAAGAAGAAAGGGAGATTTGATCATATTGTAATAGAGACTACAGGTAGGAAATATCGGACAAAAGGACATTTACAGTAGGAAATCCATGCAATTTCTTTAGGTTCTGTTTGTCTATGTGGGTGTGCATGGTCTGCAAGTTTTTTCTCTCATGGTGAATGTGAAACATTCAAGATACTAATTCCATCGGACATTTTCAGGATTGGCGAATCCGGCGCCAATCATTCAGACATTTTATGCAGAGGATCAGATTTTTAATGATGTAAAGCTAGATGGTGTTGTCACTTTAGTGGATGCTAAACATGCTGATTTTCATCTGGATGAGGTCAAGCCAAAAGGAGTTGTCAACGAGGCAGTTGAGCAAATTGCTTATGCTGACCGTATCATAGTAAACAAGGTACATGTTATATTGTATATTCACACACGCCTGTTGTGTGCCCTGGTCCCTGAGGTTGTTCATTTCTTTGCTCTTTTTTCTTTTTGGGTTAAAAAAACACAGCGAACACCCATTATTGTCCCATAGGGGACTTGAGCACTCAGCCTTTCATTCGGAAGGAAGAGGTGGTACTACTTAGGTTAAGCTCTGGGGTTTTTGTTTGTGGAGCTAGTTAAACTTATTAGAAGATCAAGCTGAAACATTGGCATCTGTTATAAAATAAATGTGCCTTTATTTTTTTCGTTTTAATTCACAGTCCTTTCTCAACCCAAAGCAACCAGTGCAGCCACCTCGCATTTGAGTTGAAACATGAGGATTGTTGGTCATGGGTTATATAGGTTGGGGGCATTTCCCAGATCATTATCGATTAGGTGCTGCTACTAGGGTTACTACATAATATGTTTTCTCAGATTGAAGTTTGCATGTCACTACGTTTAGTAATAGGGATTATGAAGGGGAACTGAAATTCATATTATGAAAAGAAACTCTCTGGCCTTGCCACCTTGGTCATCTTAATTAAGGGAGTGAGATTTTTTTTATTTTTTTATTACCTTGATTATATAAACTTGTAGGAGCGCATGGTCCAGATTTTATTTTTTATGCAGAAATAAGTTACTGGATAGAGTTATTTTTTATGGGATATTCCAGAAACTATTATCCTAGAAAATAAGTTACTTTTGATGAAACATCTATTTCTCTTCAACATAACTAATTTATTGTTCTGTGTTGGTGCTAGACCGATCTGGTTGGTCAGCCAGAAATTGATTCTTTAATTCAGCGGATAAAGGTTGGTATCCTTCATGTTGCTTATGTATCGCACTTATTCAGTTATCATGTCCTGGCCATGTCATAGATTTCCCTGAAATCTGTTGTGTCACTATTTTTGAATCAGAACATAAATCGGATGGCTCATCTACAGAAGACAGAGTTTGGAAAAGTTGACTTGGATTATGTTCTTGGGATCGGAGGGTTTGATTTGGAGAGGTTAGTTTATTCCCCTTATATATGTTGCTAGATAGTAGATATAGAAACTTCATGACAAAAGATTGAAAACTTTTTTTTGGTAGTGTTCCTGATTTGTCCTCTTCTCTGCTCCTTGGAAGTTGTTTACTTAATGAAATTTTGACCTATTTTGAAAAATTAGACTTCACCATATCGAGCTTTCTCCCATTTCTGTTACTACTATTATTATTATTATTGTTACCATTATTTTCTGAAAATCAATTTAGTTATCCTTCAACTTACACTTTAATTTCTTCCATGGGTTGCATGTATCAACATATTTAATTCTTTGTTGGTTTCGTTTCTTCGAATTCTGTTACCTTTTTGTTCCTTTTTCGTTTTGGAATCATATTTCCTCTACTGTCATCTATTTCCAAGTTCCTTCTTGTGGACTCATATGGGGTACACACTACAAATATTAAAAATCTAATTTGAGTCATTAAATGCTTAGGCTTTGCATGTTCATATAATATGTTAAGATGAGTATCGTACTAGAGGGATTCTTTACTTGTTTCTTTATAGCATTATCTTGAACAAAAGGAGAAATCAACAAATCAAGATTAATTTTTCATGTTCTTCTTGCTTTTTTGCTCCCCTTAACCATTTTGCGTTAGCTCTCATGTACTAGGTCTACCTTAGTGCTTTGGCTGTTAATTTTAGCTTAATGGATTTCTTTTTTGGATCAATTGAAATGCCCGTGATTGTTTGCTTCAACACAGTATGACATTGATGGGCAGCTTAACCCATGAGCTCAATTAATTTATTAGATTTAGACAGCTTAATCACCAAGCACAATTGAATCAATAGGGGCACTCTGGCACTCAAATGGTGTTATAATTTTCCCCTTGAACTTATACTTTGAACTCTGCTATCAATCTGATGACATAATTTGCCTTATTCAGTTTCTTCCTGCTCGAGGGACATAGATATATACATTTTATTTGCGATATGCTTTGAAATAGTTTGCACAGCTATAAATTCTTGTTAAATTTCTGTTTACTGATCAATTCATGCTCATGCGGGAGAATGACCTTATACATGCTTGGTACTTCTGAAAGCATGCCAGAAACATCACAAATTTTTGGTTTCTATTCCAAATTCAATGACTGGCTAAAGAATGTGTATAGCTTGCCATTAGGTTTTTAGGTTGCGTCATGTACTGTGTTTATGGTGAAAATGGCCGATATTGTATAGAATACCACTGCTGAAACTTACTGAACCCACCTTCATCACTTGCTGAGGAGTCGGGTGAGTTCCACACACCCCTGCTAACTTGATTTAGACACCTAAATACACTCCTAAATAAATCAAGATTGTCACTATTATAATTATAAATGGTGTTAACTTAATGATTAGGAATCTAAAATATTATGAAAATAAGAAAAATATCTTTTTATGTATGGTTTTAAACGTAAATGGTGTGAGTATAAGTGTCAAAAGTTAATAGTGTTCCAAACCCATCCACTGCACGAATAGGAACAATTATCAATCTATGACTGGGGCAGGCACGTCCCCGTCCCTAGTATTGGAAATGGGCATTTGGAAACTTTTACAATTTATCTAATTTTGTTAGGTTCATAATGCCATTTCTTTTGAATGGACTTTACTATATTCTCCTTTTTATTTTTTGGGCTTTTGTTTTTCTTTTTTATTTGTTATTTGATGGACTAGCTGGACTCAATTCTTTTTGGTATTATGCACTTGACATGAGGAACACTTTCTAGTTCAAGGATATTTTAGTTCTTGGATCTGTCTCCCTTTAAGTTCATATATGCAATTTTAGAGAATCAAGCTCGCTTTTATTTTATTCTTGTCAGGATTGAGAGTGCTGTGAATGCTGAAGGTTCAGAGGAAGATCATGGTAGTCACGGGCACGAGCACGATCATGATCACCACCATCATCATGACCATAAACACGGTATCTCCATGTGATCTTTTTATATATTTGTCATGAATCAAAATTTCTCCTTGCAGTCCCTAAAATTATCTTCACACGGGTATTGTATATGCAATATGTTGGGGAAAGTTGCACCAACCTTCCCTAAGGTTTTCATCTTGTACACATGGTTGATTTACAGAAGAATTGCAAGAATCTGAAAAGAAATTGACAACTTTGGAGAAAATATTGTAATTTTTTGCCAAAAAATGCAATTTGCGATGAATGTAACTTGCTTTTCGCAACTTTTGAGAGTTTGCACAAAAGACAAGATTTTCTCTCATGAATTTGTTTCAATTTTTCAAGCCTAAATGATACTGGCAAGTATAAAAATGGTTGAAGATACATAATAACTAGAAAAGTGTAATGGTTCTAATTGGTGTCTTCAAATTGTTGCAGAACATCATGATCACCATGCGCATGATCATACTCACGATCCTGGTGTTTCTTCAGTCAGTATAGTTTGTGAAGGGAGCTTGGATCTTGAGAAGGTTGGTTTTAAGATTTTTTCACTGTTTACTTGGCAATTTTTATTACAATTATGTTCAAGACTGGGGGAGGATCATTCCTAGATCACATAAGGTAGTTAAGCAATTAATTTATTATAATGAACTGACGAGCTGTCCTGTTCCAATCTTCAGGCTAACATATGGCTGGGTACTTTGTTGATGGATCGGAGCGATGACATATATCGGATGAAAGGTCTCTTATCTGTTCAGGGTATGAATGAGAGATTCGTTTTTCAGGTGATTAGACCCTCTCCAAAGTGCCAGTATCTTTTTTCTTGTTTATTTTATCCGTATTCTGTTTATCGACTTTTAAGAAAAAATTATAATCTACTTTACGGGAAAATAGTTTTTATCTTGGCCTGATAAGTTTCTATCATTTATTACATTTCAGTCGTTTGACAAATTCATGCTATACATATTTGAAGAGGTTTGAGACATTTGCTTTATATTTCTTTTAGTGCTTGGATAACATGTCATTATTTAATAGATTTTTGTTGCTCATAAAATTGTTTTAGGTGACTATACTCATTTTTTCTAGAATGAGTGCCTATATTTACTCAAAATCTTTGTTTTTTTTTTTTTTTTTCTTTCCTTTTTTTCTCGATATTCACTTGTTCTGTATCACATCGGAATCACTTGTTTGGTCACTCTTTTTCTACACGCGACAACAGAAATATCAAGAGATAAAACTTGGCCAAAATCTTAATTTTCGTCAACAGAAATACACGAGAATCACTTGTATGTTGCACGTATCTAATCACTCTACTTCTATATGCAATATAAACTAATCAAGATATTGTGTTCTGGTGTTCTGTAAATCCTCAACTCTTTAATTTTCACACCTTTCGTATGAAAAAAAAAAAAAAATTCAAATTCCTATACTCCATGATTAGTAAGTCGTCTCCAATTTCAGATGTCTAGTACGATTGTATGGATGAACAAACTGGATGCTCGTCGATCTTGTTTTATTTGCATTTTGGCATGCCACATTCTTTACTTACTGATGATGTTTCTGCAAATGTACTTGAGGGAATATAAGTTCCTTTCAGTCCTATAGATATATGATGATCTGTTTTCTTACCTGTGTGTCTGTGTAACAGGGAGTTCATGATATATTCCAAGGTTCACCGGACCGGTTGTGGTGTTCAGATGAACCGAGAATAAACAAAATTGTGTTCATTGGGAAGAACTTAAACGCACAGGAATTAGAGAAAGGTTTCAAGTCTTGTTTACTGTAAAACCATCTAAACTACTACTGGTGTGATTGTTGTCACAAGTGATTTATATATACTTGGACTTGGGGATAAACTTATTGATACGAATAATCAGCTTAAGTTTCATCGAGTTTTTTAAAGATTAATGAAGGGACTATATGCATACACCATTTAATTTTTGTTTGCAAGTGTTTGGTTATTTGTTTGGAGTACCATAATATTATTTAGTCAAATTTTTTACAGTGGAGGACATTGTCATTATCATCATATTTGCCTTTATTTCATGGGTCAGCCACATGAGCTTTGGACAAAATAATACAAAATCCATCATGGTTATACAATTTTAAGGAAGTTTGAAGAAGAAAAAATCATTAAGTATTGCTGCAAAATGCCAAAAAAGTAAAATAAAAATAAAAATGAGATGCCTTCAATGATTGAGAAAACACTGTTTATCTTAAAATTTAGTTATAAAAAGATTTATTTTCTTCAAATAGTTTTTTTATTTCTTGAGTTCTTAGGAATAATTTTTAGAGATGTAAATCAAACATAGTCTTGGGTAAAAATATTTGAAATGAATCAAGTGTGACCCAAGAATTATCTCTCAAATTCTTAATATTTCATGATTTCATCTCTCCAAAAATGTACAACAAATTGAGGCTCATGTTCACCAGATATTGAATTTACATGTACAATTGTAACGTTACAATACTGTGCAATTTCCAGTCTATTTTAGGTATGGTTTTAATACAGAAAGTGAAAAGACCAAATAGTGACTTGCCATGTATATTGGTTTCAATCCCCGTGGTGTAACAGACGTTTGCCATTCATGATGGTGGTACATACCGGCTCTTATAAGCTCAAAATTTATAGCAGAGTGATGGTGATATATTTATATATGCATGTACACATTTTTTTAGGAAAGTATAGGAACAAAATCTTGCGAATTGGGCTCAAGCGGGATAACAATATAACGAATTTCAGAGATAATACCGGCCTATTTGTTTAGTAGTTTTGGGTTCATTTGGTCTGGTTTTGTCTTTGTATTTCAGACCAGACCATGTTTAGTAGGCTTGATTTCCAATATTGAAATCAGACCACACAAAATCAACAAGCCCAAAATCTTAAAAATCCAAGACCATCAAAATGATGATTTTTGATATGTTTGTGTAACGCGTAGAGTAGCAATCATTTTTTACTATTGAGCAATCTCAACTTTTACTTTACCAACTTTACTGAAATTATATGGTTTTGATTATTATGCAAATTTACCATATAAAAGACCATATTTTGCACCCTCGATTTTATAATCCGAAAAAAATAAATAAACAAATTATAAAAACAAAAACTAGTGATGTTATTTATTTATACGCATAAACATATTTATAATCTAATTTCGATGTATTGTTACACTATTCTTAAATTATTTATTCTGAGAAATCACATTTTTTAGACTTGAAGGACTAATCTCTCTTGTTAATTGTAAGGCCCGGTGTAAATTTATTTATTTAATTATATAAAATAAAGGAAAATTATATATATTTAAAGATATATATATCAGATATATACACTCAGGAAAACACACACACACATGATTCATTCTATCGCCTGATTTTATGTTTCTCCTTCCTTCTCCTCATTGTCGTAGCGAAAAGAGATAGAGATAGAGGGAAGAAGTTGGTTGAAGAGAGAGGGGGGGATGAGGCTGGTCGTAGAGAGAGAGTAGAGGAAAGGTCGGGGTTTCGCCAGGAAAGGGCTTGGTGGCGGCGCTGGGAGGTACGGGGACGTAGGGAGAGGGCGGTGGTGGCGGCGCACAGGAGGCGGGATGGCACCGTAGTGGGCACGACTGCTGTAGTCGCTCGTGGCAGCAATAGGGGCGAGTTCAGACGAATTTCACGACGCCATTTCGGCGACGGTCGTTGCTCCATTTTGTGTGTATTTTGGCGGGTAGTTGGGTTTCGATGGCGTGTACATCATATCCGAAATTGGGACGATTTTGTTGAACGGTTTAGCGTAAATCGTGATTTCTAGGTGAGTTGACTTTTTTGGTTTCGTGTTGATTTGGTTAACCTAACGTTCGTATATTTTAATTTTATTTTAGTATGTTGTTCTAAGCGTCATGGTAATCATTTTGGAGCGTCGTGGGGTCCGATTGGATTAACGGTGCGAAAAACTATTTTTCAGAATTTCGGTTCGGGAACTGATGTTGGTTCGTCGCTATTTTTGTGCCCGCTTCTAGAGATAGGGAAACCGTTGTTTAATTTCATGAGCTCACGCACTGTGGGGCGTGTGAAATTATGATTGTGTTATTTGAAAATTCAATTGCTTGGAAATTTATTTTAATGAATTTAAATTGAAAGGAGTGAAAACATCATGATTAAATGATAAATAAATTAATTGAATTAATTGTGAAAGTAAAGAAATAAATTAAATAAATATTACTAAGAGTTGACGGGTTTCGTGCTAATATGAATTTATTATAGTTTGTTGCATATGTGTTTAATTGAATTTATTATTTAAAAGGTAATTAAATAATAAATTTGAATTATTGAGAACTGACGATAGGATGATGTGTACATACCTATGTGATTTTATCCGAGTATGTTATGTGTGTATAAAATTAAATATATTTGAAAATCATGCTTGTATGCCTAGGGTGCTAGCGATAGCATGATGATACTATTATATGTCATATTCATCTCATGAGCATGTAGTCTATGAGAGACGAGATATGCATGATTTCATTGAACACCGGACGTCGAGTACGACCATCCTGGTGTAGGGATTCTGGGGTACGGAGATTTTGCATGTTCCTAGGACTTCGGAGTTGGGTCATCCTAAATGAGTCATCGTACGTGTGTTTGTCGTACAGGGTGTGACTGCAGGGTAGTAGTGTGAGCTACGCCTGAGATTTGGTTTCCACGTTACGATAGGGATTCCGGGGGACGGAATTGCCCTTTTATTCTTAGGACTCCGGGTTACGGACATCCTAGATGAGTCATGTGACACCCCCAAATTTCCATGCATAGGTTGGCCAGAACCATACACAGAAAACTAGGAGCATCAATAATTGATAACATAAGCACAAAAGAGAAGACATAAAATATAAATATAATAATAACAACAATAACAAAATAAGGATATAACTTATACATGAAGAAGACCACTCCCAATACATTCTTAAATAAAATAAGTCTCACACAGTACAACTTGGAAATTCCATAAACATGGACCCCTAGAAACACACTTATAAGAAATACAACATATGACATTTATCGGATCCTACCCTGGAGTGGAAGGAAAATATAATAGAACCGGACGGATAGATATGAAGTCCTCAACCCTGCTGGTGAAACTGCCGAGGACCTGAAATTACAAAAATGTGGGTTAAACCCACGAGCAAGTACAACTCTACATGATCCCAAGCAGAGTACCAAAATCCATCCCCTTTCCTAGTGACACCTAATCCCAAAATTATATTATAAAATAATAATACATTTAACTATAACTATAGTCACTAATATACCACCATTTAATATAATTATGTTTATAAATTTCTTATATTAATCTGATTTTTCCATACAACATCCAATCCATGCCCTACCATAACCACGTACCCGACAACTCACCCATGTCGTGACAACTCACCCATGTCCCATGGTACTAGTTAGACTGCAGTAATAGTCAGTCTCCTTGTGGTTCCTTATAAATTTCCAAAACATAGTATTTAATTTAAATCTTATGATTTTACGAAATTAATAATTCACTCGTAATCTTTATTCGGGAACGTATAACAATTTATAAGGTCGAGCCTGGGGGGTCCAGGGGGGGCGGCGCCAAGGTATACGGTATTTTATACGATCGAAACTATTCATTTATACGATCAAAAATACGTAATCCAGTATAATTCGTGATACACATAATAACAATATAAATCAATGTCCAGAGTTTGATAATAAAGAAAATAGAGAAAAACAATTACATAAATATGCAATATTTTTCTAATAACAGTTTTGAAATCTTTGTCAACATTGAAACCTAAAATATTTATGTATTTAGATATTTATACTAAGTTCCAACCATATACACATCATCAAAATCATACCAACAAGACACATAACCACGAATCCATACATGTATAACTACACATGGTAAAAATAGATTTGTATATATAGCTAGATATAAACATAGTCTCATGCATATATCAATATATCACCACAAATCTCTATATATATACAAGATCTATACATATAATCATGGATCTGTACATATATGTATAACCAGAATATAAATCATCATATATATATATGAATATAAATATACTCTAACAGATTTGTACATATATGTCTATATAAGTCTACTAATTTCTACCTATATGCAAGATCTGTACATATGATCATGGATCTATACATATACATATAAACAGAATATATATCATCACATAAATAAACATGAATATGAACATACTCTAACAGATCTATACATATATGCCTATATAGATCCACGAATCTGTACATGTATACAAGATCTATATATATACTTACGGATCTATACATATATGTATAAATATAATATATAAGTCACATAAATAAACATGAATATGAATATACTCTAACAGATCTATACATATATGCCTATATAGATCCACGAATCTCTACACGTATACAAGATCTATATATATACTTACGGATCTATACATATATGTATAAATAGAATATATAAAAGTCATATATGAACATGATTTACACATACATATACATATATGAAAAATACTATCTACCAGATTATAGATGCACAAAGTAAAGGCTACGAAATTTTAGTACAAAGAGGAAGAGTATAACATATGTATTGCCTGTAATGTAGAGCTGAATCCACCACAAGTACAGATCCAAACCAATTCCAAGCTCTCAACCTCTCAACCCTCACAATTTCGAGTATAATTGATGAAGAAGAAGAAGTAATAGAAGAAATGAGATGGGGGCTAGATATGAAGTTAAGGATGCTTATATAGAAGATGCTAGGGTTAGGGAAATGTCCAAACTAACCTTGTATTATGCATAAATCACTAAACTGCCCAAACACTAATGACAACCTTGCCCCCCTTCAGATCACAAAATTTCATTATAACCTACTAGAGTTAAAAAGACTAAGATAGCCTCATTCAATAATTTAAACACCCAATATGTCATCCAAAATAATTAAGGAAATAAATATCCATTAAATACGGGGTATTACAAGTCACGTACATGATGACGACTACAGGATAGCAGTTGGTTATACATGATGACTACAGGGTAGTAGAGAGAGCTACGCTTGAGACTCGTGTATGGAAATGTAGGTAAACATGGATATACATCATCATTCTTACATCATTTCATTATATCAATTGGTTGAGACGTTGAATATGTATAAACTTGCTCTACGATTCTTTTACTGTTGTTATAGCTAGACTGATGAGTGTCCAGGGTGTCGAGTTATGGATCTCACGGGTATGTAGACTGAGATGAGATGTATATTTATTCTTTGTTCTAGGATGGGATCCAGTTTTGATTTTGGGAAGAGCTAGTTAGTCTCGCCAGTTAGGGCGGAGACATAGGGCATTTCCCTGCTGAGCATTGTGAGCTCATTCCCCTTGTGTTTATTATTTTCAGGTTATGTGACCGGACAAGGTCGGATGTGGTTGTTGGCATGTTGGGACCTACCGCAACATTTTGTTGTTCATGTCATGTTTAGGGCTAGTTTATGTTTACCTTGCCCTTTTGGTTTAATGTATTATAATTTTGGAACCTACGGGTGTAGTGGTCTATATCTATTGTTGGATTGACGCGTACTTCATTTGTGTTGGGTATTATCATGTACCTTTTAGACTGTGGGGCTTGGAGGGGTGGCGGTTCTTTTGTGTCGTTGATCCCGGTCCCTTGTGATATGTTTTCCGTTGTTTAGGATATATATATATATATATATTGAATTACAGGGTGTATGGAGTGGACCTTATCCACCGGGGCTTCCTGTACAAATGGAACTCTGCCCAATTTTTGTTTGATTTACCAGGTGGCACTCCAGTGATCTTAGACTCCAGTACGGGAGGTCTAGTGAATTTAAGGGCGTTATATTAATTGTTGATTTTTGGTGTTTTGTAAATGTAATTTTTGTTGTCTCTACTATCTGAATTTTGTTGTTTTACATGATACTATCTGAACTTTGTTGTAATATGTGTGTGTGTGTGTGTATAATTTTAATCGAATATATACATATATTCAATATAATTTGGAACCAGACCAAATCGCTTACTAAACAGAGTTTCAGATCAGCGACCATACCATACCAGACCAAATCGCTTTCCAAACAAGCCCTAGGTGTTTGTATTGCCTTAAATGCATCTTATTACAATTTTCATGAGCTTATTTTGTTGAGTAATTAAAAGGCATTGACCCTAAAAAATGATGTAAGAATCACATCAACATCATATCACTCTTATTAAATTTACCTTTTAACAAAAATATTAAAAAACCTTAGAATAAATGATGCGAGCTAATTAAGTGTAAAAATTAAGTTGGAGAAATTAAAGTGAAAATTACAAAAGGTGAATGTATTGTAAAATATCTTTTCATATAAAATCTTTAAAGTATAATGTTTGAAAAATTATTAATTGCAACAAAGATTTCACGTTATTAGCCTAATGTAATGTCACAAACCGATAGTTGAAAATCATTTTTTGCCAGGCCCATCAGGCACCCATCTTATAAACTTTGACCCAACGTAAATTCCCAAAGCCCGATCATAAAGGCCCATTTCAAGCCCAGTAGCCAAAAATATTTGAGATTAACTTGGAAATTGTAATACCCCGTATTTAATGGATATTTATTTCCTTATTTATTTCGGATGACATATTGGGTGTTTAAATTATTGAATGAGGTTATCTTAGTCATTTTAAGGCTAGTAGGACATAATATAATTATATGATCAGAGGGGGGGCAATGTTATCATTAGTGTTTGACAGTTTAGTGATTTATACATAACACAAGGATATTTTGGACAATTCCCTAACCCTAGCCTCTTTTATATAAACATCCTTAACTTCAGATCTAGCCACTATCTCATTTCTTCTATTACTTTTTCTTTTTCATCAATTATACCCGAAATTGTGAGGGTTGAGAGGTTGAGAGCTTAGGGTTGGTTTGGATTTGTACTTGTGTAGGGATTTAGCTTTACATTACAGGCAAGACATATGTTATACTCTTCCTCTTTGTACTAAAATTTCGTAGCCTTTACTTTGTGCATTTATAATATGCTAGATAGTATTTTTCATATATGTATATGTATGTGTAAATCATGTTCATATATGACATTGATATATTATGTTTATACGTATATGTATAGATCCGTAAGTATATATATAGATCTTGTATATATATAGAGATTCGTGGATCTATATAGGCATATATGTATAGATCTGTTAGAGTATGTTCATATTTATGTTTATTTATGTAATGATATATATTTTGTTTATATGTATATGTATAGATCCGTGGGTACATGTATAGATCTTCATATATGTAAAGATTCGTAGACTTATATAGACATATGTGTATAAATATGTTAAAGTATGTTTACATTCACGTATATATATGAGGATATATATTATGTTTATGCATATATGTATAGATCCATGATCATATGTACAGATCTTGCATATAGGTAGAGATTAGTAGATTTATATAGACATATATGTACAAATCTGTTAGAGTATATTTATATTCATATATATATATATGATGATTTATATTATAGTTATACATATATGTACAGATCCATAATTATATGTATAGATCTTGTATATACATAGAGATTGTGACCTTATATACATGACTATATGTATAGATCTGGTATATACATAGAGATTCGTGGTGATATATTGATATATGCACGAGACTATGTTTATATATAGCTATACGTACAAATCTGTTTTTACCATGTGTAGATATACATGTATAGATTCGTGGTTATGTGTTTTGCTGGTATGATTCTGATGAGGTGTATATGGTTGGAACTAAGTATAAATATCTGAATATAGAAATATTTTAGGTTTCAGTATTAACAAAGATTTCAAAACTGTTATTAGAAAAATATTGTATATTTATGTAATGTTTTTTCTCTATTTGTTTTTGCTATCAGACTCTGAAAATTGATTTATATTGTTATTATGTGTTTCACGAATTATACTGGATTACGTATTTTCGACCGTATAAATGAATAGTTTCAACCATACAAAATATTGTATACCTTGGTGCTGGGGTGTTGCCCTAGATCCTGCCAGGGGGGTGCTTAGGAAAACGTCGTGCTGCCCCCTAGACCCCCCAGGCTCGACCTCTTAAATTATTATACGTTCCTGGATAAAGAATACAAGTGAATTAATAAATTCGTAAAATCATAAGATTTAATTAAATGACTATGTTTTGGAGATTTATAAGGAACCACAAGGAGACTGACTAATATTGCAGTCTCAATAGTACCACGGGACATGTGTGAGTTATCACGGCATTGGTGAGTTGTTGGGTACGTGGTTATGGTAGGACATGAATGTTGTATGGAAAAATCGGATTAATGGAAGAAATTTATAAAGATAATTATATTAATTGGTGGTATATTAGTGACTATGGTTATAGTTAAATATATTATTATTTTATAATATAATTTTGGGATTATGTGTCACTAGGAAAGGGGATGGATTTTGGTACTCTGCTTGGGATCATGTAGAGTTTGTATTTGTTCATGGGTTTAACCCACATTTTTGTTGTTTCAAGTCCTCGGCAGTTTCACTTACAGGGTTGAGGACTTCATATCTATCCGTTCGGTCCTATCATATTTTCCTTCCACTCCAGGGTAGGATCCGATAAATGACATATGTTGTATTTCTTTTAAGTGTGTTTATAGGGGTCCATGTTTATGGGATTTCCAAGTTGTACCTTGTGGGACTTATTTTATTTGAGGATGTATTGGGGGTGATCTTCTTCATGTATAATTTGTATCATTGTTTTGTTATTGTTGTTATTATTATATTTTGATTTTATGTCTTCTCTTCTGTGCTTATGTTATCAATTACAGACGCTCCTAGTTTTCTGTGTATGAGCCTGGCCAACCTATGCATGGAAATTTGGGGGTGTCACAAAAACCAAGTAAATGATGTAAGAAAGAGAAATTGAGTGACATAAGCAAATGAATGTTGCTCTAATGGGCTCATGGCCCAAAAAAGGAATGTATATAAGGGAAGCAAAATCTGAATAAAGTATTCCATTATTGAGTTGTGCATTTTTGAGCATCTACACATTGGCGCCGTATGTGGGAAGTTTCTATTGATTCTAGATCTGTGATTTATCTTTACCTTCCAGATCTGTGATCATCTTCCCCATCTCGATAGTTGAGCTTATTTCTATTCATCTTGACCTTTTTTCTGTGATTATCTTATTATTTCACCCTCCTAGCAATCATGCCGGTAACATGTTCCCAAGCGGATGCTCTGACCACCGGAGATAACCAGACAGGTGGTTCTCAAACCATTGAACAGATCCTGCAACGCCTGTTGGCCGCCGAGGAATGGAGCCAAGCTTTTGAGAAGCAGAACGCGGAACTTATGACGAGGATAGCTCTTCCACCCACTCCCCCAACATCACCCATCCGTTCTCAGGACCAAGAGGGTGGCGTCGGGTCAGAGGAGCATGTTGAATCCTCTCATCGCCTAGGCAAGGCCCCCACCACCGATAAGGACCCAGTCTACCGACGATCTGGCAGTGCAAGCCTCCACTGAGTTGACCCAGTCACCATTCACTCATGAAATAACCCGAGAGCCCGTCCCAACGAAGTTTGTCATGCCCCAGTTTACCCCTTATGATGACACTAAGGATCCCGAGGAGTACGTCTATCAAATTCACCAGAAAACAACCATGTACGTCGAGAACGAGGCCTTGCTTTATAAACTATTTTTCACAAGTCTTGCCGATGCAGCTCTACTGTGGTTCAGAAAGCAACCACCTAGATTAATCGGTAGCTGGCAACAACTGACCAAGCTCTTTGTCGCTCAGTATTACGGGAATGTCAAGCTTCTTAAGAACTACATTTACCCTCTTTTCAGATATCAAGCGATCGACAGTAATCTGCGCTCCAGATCTCCTAACAACCCTGCCCCCAACTAGAACAGTGATAGTAGGGCCCCCACCAACATCAACGTTTTGGGTAACTTCATGAGGACTAAATCTGACCGTCCTGACCACTTCTACAATAGGGAACCGATAGATGCATCAGGATCAACGGAGGAAAGGTTAAGGTCACTAACAGACCGGGTATCATCGTTCTCAGACATGGTGACAGAAAGGTAAAAGAGCTAGGAGAAAGAACTTACACTAAAAGAGGACTCCGACAAGAATTTCTGAGTTTTTCGTGCAGCAAAAACAGATTCTGGTGAGGATATTTGTTAAGGATATGATTTGCGAAGAAAAGCTTTTACTGTAAGGATGAAAATCACAAAGTAAGAAATTTGCAAGCAATATGAGTGTGAGCTATATTTATAGGGGGTTTGAAGGTGAATACCAAAAGTCCTTTGCACAATTAACGAAGCATTGAGCCGCCCTTTTAGCCACCCGCACGAGAATGTAGGTTACGAGAACCATGAATGTAAATTCAAATGATGAGATACAGCTACCCCCATTTAGTGAGTTGCCACGTCATCCGACAAAGGGAGGTGCGTGTAAACTCTCACACGTCTCTTCCTGGATATGGGCTTTGACAAGGCCCAAATCAAGAAGGGGTCTGTGTACATGTAGGATTTGTCAGGTCCATCAGGCACCCATCTTACAGACTTTGACCCAATGTAAATCCCCAAAGCCTGATCATAAGGGCCCATTTCAAACCCAGTAGCCAAAAATATTCGAAATTAACTTAGAAACCAAGTAAATGATGTAAGAAAGAGAAATTGAGTGACGTAAGCAAATGAATGTTGCCCTAATGGACTCGTGACCCAAAAAAAGAATATATATAAAGAAAACAAATCTAAATTAAATATTCAATTCTTGAGTTGTAACATTTTTTAGCATCTTCAATAACAAATTATCATGTTACCATTAAAAAGGATGCAATCAAAATAAATAAAAACCTACAAAAATAAAAATAAAGTATTTGTTTACTCTTAACACATTATTGAGCAGGAATAATATAGAGCGCATGGATATATATATATATATATATATATATATGAATCATATGATGCAGTGTACCTCGTACTCTTTTGCGCAATGAAACTAGAAAATCAGAGAGAGCATGTATATATGTGATGTATTGTACCTCATTATAACTTTATTCTTGACACATTATTGAGGTCGAATAAGTCATGTTTCGGGACCAGTTGATACCAAATCATTAATTATTGTGAATAACTCCCAAACTCTGTGTATATGGACCCCAATGCAGTTATATTGTACCAATGTTTATATTTGGGAGCACAAAATTGAAAGCATATAAATAGTAAATACCCATTACCCAATTCCAGTTTTTTATTTTTTTAAAATAAGAAAATCATACACTACATTCATAATGTCTCTTAAAAGACTCGAACATTTACCCTTTCCAATTGAGAATAAAATTATACGATTATACCATTGTAACACATATGCACTGGTCTGAACAACTCCAATACCAATTTTTAGGGACCATAAGTATTTAATTTCATTAAATGACCCATCACCAAAAATAATAATAATAATAATAATTAAATAACACCCACAAACTGCATGCACAGCTTTAGATAAGCAGGTTCATCTATCTATGCTCCTAAATATTAAAGTGTGTGAGTGATTACATAAATATATATATATATATATTATACACACATTGTATATGTATATATATCTTGAGAGAGGTAAACTTTAATTTTTGTATTAATGTACTTGCTCCCACTATGTTGGTATTCTATTCTACGCATGGTTACATTCACATCCACATTTATAATCAGCCAAACCTCTCTTCTCTCGAAAGATACCACTTCCTTTCCTATTTTTCTATTGCTTGGCGGACTTGTTTATTTATTATACGGGTAGTATTATAATACAGGCTCTGACCAACAAAAATTGCATTAGATGCACGTTTGGGAATCATTATTTTTGTTTTTATTTTGAGAATAAAAATATAAAAATAATTTTTATTCTTGTTCTTATTTTCTCAGAACAAGAATAAAAAATATATTTAGGGCAAAAAAACACACATATTCTCACACAATTTTTCCTCTCTACCACAAATTTTTTTTTTGAAAAATTTCAAAAAGAACAAAAAAACAAGTTTTTGTTGTTCCCTTATTTTTTCTACTATTCACGAAAACAATTTCCAAATTGAGAACAGAACAAACAGTAAGGGTCCGTTTGGATACCCTGTTTTTTGTTTTTGTTTTTTTACTGTTCACAAGACTAAAAAAAAAAACACGTTTGGCAAACGCGTTTACTGTTCACTGTTTTTTTCCCAAGAAAACTGTTTTCTGTGAATAGTGTGTAAAAGTGATGAAAACACCAAATACAACTTTTAGTTGTTTTTTGAGTTTTTTCACTGTTTAGGTGATAAAAACAATGAAAATACCAAATTCATAAAATACAATTTTCACCAAATAAAAGTGGTGAAAACACCTTCATCCAAACGCTTTTTTGTTTTTAGTTTTTTCCTGAAAAAACAAAGACAAATACAAAAACAGTTTTTATATTTGAAGACAGAAAACAAATACAAAAAACAGGCTTTCCAAACGCACCCTAAAAAAGGTTGCTAAACATGTTCTGTTCTCTTGAACAGTGCCAAAAAATAAAAAACAGAACAAAAACAAGGTTTCCAAACGGGGTCTAACAATTTCAAGTATTTTTTGGTCAAAATTAATTTGGCAGAAGTTCCTAATGGAGCTAAGAATTGCAAATTAATGGAAGGTGTTATGATTATAGCTTTACCAATCTACTTTGGGGATTCTTCTGTTTTAATTCCCTATCAAAATAAAAATAAAGAAAGAAAGAAAATATTTTACTGCACAATATTAATATGAAAAGAATTTGTCTCTATGGAGTAACGAAGATGGTTGAAATGATCAATCTTCGGTGTTGAATGAACTGTATTCAGTGTATTGAGTATGAGTTCGAATTTTTGTCCCTCCGCGAGTCTATGACTTATTATTACACGGATTTTATTGTCATAATATTTTAGTCAAAACATATTGTATGTTAATAATAATAATAATAATTGTTAAAGGCAAACAATATTGCATTGCAACGGTTATTAGAAAGAAAAAAAACATTAAACTATAGAAAAATTATCCATCTCTATAATTTATCGTAATTAATTTCATCATATACCTGATGTTGTATTATGTGATCCAATGTTGTTTTGGCTGGGACAAAACTCCCTTCACCTACTAATGAAAATGAGTAGGTCCTCTCTTTTATTTTTCAGCTCTCCTCACTTATTTGGAATCAGAAATCCGACACTCAAATCACAATATGTAATTGTGGCATGAGTACACATACAACAATATATGTGAAGCAATTGGACTATAGAATTATCTGAACATCAATCCAAATATGGATAAACCTCCGCATCATTATTTCTGTACTTGAGAATTACAACGATGTCCTTATACAGTTAAAATTTTAATGAATTTTTATTTTGGGGAATATTTATCCAATATTGAATTGATGTCAAGAGAATTCTGGAGAGAGATCATGCAAAAGGCCATTATATAGAAAGATGAATTGTATTATCCATGTACAAGGTAACCACTATTATTCATTACTAGTGGACTAAGAGAAAAAGTGTGTGTGAAAAATACTTACCTTTCAAAAAAAAGAAAAATACTATTATTCGTTATACATTTTTAAAATCAATATTATCCGAGTCCAATACATTGTTACCGTCACCACGATTGTAACCCATACCAGTAAACCATGATTCCTCTCTACGAAAATTATTTGAGAGAGTGGGACTTGTAAGAAGATTATATAGTGCGGACTGGTATTAGAATATTTTTCAAATTATAAAAATTATTGATACAATTTCAATACATTGTTAGGGTAATTTTTCACTTTTTCATATGCACAGACAAGGTGAACTGTATTATCCGTGTACAAGGGGAACTCTATTATTCATCGGTGATTTTTCAGCTTTTCTCCGTTAATATGGTATTGTTCGTTTCAATTTCAAGCCATTGTATTTTCAAAAAATTCATACCAATTAAATATAACACTTTACATACTAAACACTTCACCGTCACTGTACCTAATGTAAGATGTCACAAAAAATGCACGCATGACATTAATACATCAAGATACATACATATATACAGCATCTAATTCATCAATAGTCCAGTTCATTATATTCAAAATAAAAAACACTTAACTGCAATAACTTTCCGTGAATAAAATAAGGTTTCTTCAGAACCAAACATAAACTTTAACTATTACAACTTTGAACCTCACCAGAAGCTCCCAAAATTCTTTAATATTTGTTGTGTTTAGTAGTTTGCATATATTTAAATATATGATATTTATCTGGCAGTATCTTATTCCAATTTTTTTAAAAAAAATTTGGAAATAAATTGTAACAGAAGATGGAACATTATGTCATGAGTATTCTCAGAGACGATCACAACTCATAAAATATATCACCCCTTAAGATATGATTTATTACAGTTTTACCCTTTCAAGTTTGAAAGTAACAAATACCTCCTGTGATGAAATGTCTAAAATACCTCTATATTTATTGTTATAAATATTTTTGCTCAAATTTACTACACTATTGCTTTATTTTACCCTAATTTGGACATACTAATTAAACAATTACGGATAAATCAAATAAAAAACCTAATTTATCACACCATAATTGAGAAATATTCGGATTATATATGTTATTTCACTTTTTCAATCATTAAAATTGGGCTTTGATGATCTAGATGGGATGAAACTGTAATTATACAAAGTATAAGGGGTGAAATTATAATTATACAAAGTGTTGGGTGAAAATATAATAAATTATATTTCGAGAAGTGAAAGTGCCCATAATATAATAATAAGCAAAGTCCAAAGGAAGAAGACTTCTCTTACACACTGCAAGTGCAAATCTCTTTGCACGACATTCGCCATTTTTCTCTCTCTATCTCCCAAATGTCAGTATCCCCCAAAAGCATGACGTTTCGCATCACTTCTGTTTAACTCTTTCACTTTTCTACTGGATAACATTTTCTCGACAACCAAACACTCTCCGAAACGTTCCTTTGATTGGGCCTCTCCTCTCTCTCTCTTTCTCTCTCTCTCTCTCGTTCAAGTAACATTTTCTTTTCTTTCAACTCCACCTTTTCAGAGAAATTGTACTCCATCTCTGTGTTTGATCGGTGATGTTAATCATCAATAAATCGAAGCTTCTCGAGGAAGGAAAGAGCGAGAAAGTGTAGAGAGAGAAACAAAGAGTCTAGAGAGAGAGTGAGTGCGATTCGCTGTTGCAGAGAATGGCTCTTTGCCCTATGTTTTGTTGTAGAAAGGGCTGGAATCGGTAAGCTTATTTATTGTTCAATCCATTCTTCATATACGTTGTTTAATTGGTGTGATTGGATTGTGATTTGTTGTTCTATGTGTTTGTTTTGGCCTCAATGAAGATCAAGGTTAAGTTTTAGGAAAAACTATTTGTTTTTCGTCATTTATGCTGTTTGGTTGCCGAGAAATTAGTGAATTAGAGAATGTGTAGAAAATTTGAGTTATACATGTATGTAAATATGTATTTTATGTTTTATTGCTTGGTTTATAAGTACACAAGATCAACTGGAATTGAATTGTACTCGCGAAGCCTTTGATGTGTATAGTATTGAATTGTACAGGAAAGATCAGGGGAAGAAGCAAGCATGGAGGGTTTTTTCTTTGAAGGAATTGCATTCTGCGACAAACAACTTTAATTATGATAACAAGCTTGGAGAAGGTGGATTTGGCAGCGTCTATTGGGGTCAGCTATGGGACGGATCTCAAGTAATGAATTATATTTTTGTATCTGTTTATATTGTTTAAGATGTTTTTGGGCGAATATATATATACATTATTTGCAACCACGTATGTGTGAATTAACAAGCTATATGATTGTTATTGGGCAACGAAAAGTCTACAACTAGTTTCTTTTTGAGCATCAATTCGACAATTAGTTAAGGGATGAAACAGTATTGCAAATTGGGATTAGTTCTACAGTTAGTTAAGGAATGAAAAAGTATTGCAAATAGTCCCAATTTGCATTGTAGATTTATTGGTTAAAGATTTAATACATTTTATTTGCATTTGCTAGTGGGAATTGGCAACTGAGCATAACTTATTTCGATGTAATGTTTTAGATAATGAGGCATAGAGAGCCTCATAGAACTAGTGGCCCTTTTAAAATATCTTCAGGTACTCCCTTTCCTGTTGGAGGAAGTGTTTTGAAAAATTGTCCTTGTGTCTACAGGTCTACATGTGCCTTTCCAAACAAAAATTGAGAATCTGAAGTGTTTTGCTTACACAAAAGTACTGATTCAATAGGCATCTTTGCTATTGACAGAGCAAATTCACCTACATTCAAAATATTAAAGTCTTGGGATTATTGCAGAAAGAAAAGATTTTGTTGAGTTGGTATGCTTTATGGCCTTTATGTGCTAAACCTATAAAACAATCTAGATCTGGTTGGGAGTTGATTTTCTAGGATTCTCATTTGGACTTCTATTCTCAAGTTTATTAGGTCATTATGTCCTGGTTTATGTATGTTGGGTGAGGGCATATGTTAAAACCCCAATGAGTTATCATTTCTGCAAAGCCAAAGAGACAGATTAGACACTTTTATTCATTTTGAATCCATTTTGGAATGAAAAAATATATAATAATCAAATTTTATACTATGTAATTACGGACTGCAATTATTGGATAAGCTTGCTAGGTGCGTGTTTGACTAGATAAATCTGATACTGATACCTGTTTGTCGTAACTCTTGATGTGAAAATTTATCTCTTTAAGAAGTTCATCTAATATATATAATAGCGATTGTGTTTCTAGTTTGTTTGGGTTCTTTAATGCTAATATTGTTTGGGTTCTTGATCAACAAACAAGGTTGCGATCTCGCAAAAAAATATAAATTAAAAAAGTAAAAAAAAAAACAAAACAAAAAAAACCTCTTAAACTTTCAAATATGCAAATAGGTACTTTCCGTAAAGACCAATTAAGCCAGCTACACAACAAGTGCTTCGAATGAATGAAGTATGATCGAATTCCGACGAGCTGCTTCCTTTTGTTGGCATATTCTGATGAATTACTTCCTTGTTGGTTCATCTTGAAGAGGTGATCGAAAATGAAAACCAAGCAAATTGGTTATTGCTCGTACTATGGGTCATTAAGTTTCTCTGGTCATACACTTCAGCTAATGATAACTGACCTGGACAGATTAGGTGGGTTAATCAATAGATAGGTTTGGTCTATACTTTATCTAAATGTTTAAAGGAACTTGTTCGGAAAGTAATTAGGAAGTTTGACTGTTCGGCATTGTTGAAGTATATAAATACTTAGTTACACCCTCTCTATTAGCTTAAACTTTTAGAGTAGTGGTAGTTAACATGGTATCAGTCAAATATCTCGTGTTCAAACCTCACCGTCACCGTCACCCATATTAAAAATTATTGTTTCACGTGTTGGACCAAAAGAATGCAACATGTGAGGGGGCGTGTTGAAGAATATAAATATTTAAGTCACACCCTCACTAATAGTTTAAGCTTTTAGAGCAGTTGGGTAGTTAACATGGTATCAGAGCCGGAAGTCATGTGTTCGAATCTCGCCGTCACCCAGTTAAAAAGGTTGTTTCACGTGTTGGACCAAAATTTAGGCCACATGTGAGGGCCCGTGTTGAAGTATATAAATACTTAAGTTACACCTCTCTATTAGCTTAAGCTTTTAGAGTAGTTGGTAGTTAACATACATGAAAAAATATCTAGAATATAGAGATATTTCGTGTTTGAATCAAGTCTTTAGCTAAAGCAGATTCTTTCAGTGGTTGGAGGCCTGATGGGCCTGTGGGCTGTAGGATGGAGAAAAAACCTATCATGTCACCAACTTAGTTGGTGGTTCAGCAAACCCCCGAAGGTGAATCTTTAAAAGCAAAAACACTTTGAACCATCAAGTTGGTGGTTCAGCAAACCCCCGAAGGTGAATCTTCTTGTGGATCTTTAAAAGCAAAAACACTTTGAACCATCAATATCAGGTTGTGGATTTGGTAGAATTCAATAGTGGTAAGCTGCTTCGGTAATTGAGTAAAGTGTTCTTTGATTTTGATGTATCCAGTAACTACCTATTTGTGATCAAGCATTTCAGCTTATGACTGATTTTCAGCACAGTTATATGGGTAGATTGAACTTAAGCTGTGTACTGATTGAGCATCTCCCAGGGTTATTGGAACTTGAAATTTCCCTTCTAGAACTGGCCCCAAAAATTTCCTAATTGATACCCATCACATACAGAATTCATGAGGATTAAGAAATAGTAGGTAACTCTGAATTGTGGTGACACCATATTTAAGGGGTGTGATTCTTTTCTGAATAACATGTATCGAGGATCTGCAACTTCACCATCATCTTATTGAATATCACTTGGGATTCAGATCTTTGCTTATGTATTTTAGTGGGTGGTTGGTGAGGAGGGTTTGTTGTCAGTAAGGAACATGTTTTTCTTCGAATCATTTGTTGACATGTATACTAGCGATTAGACATGCAATTCGATTGGTACCAGGTTAAACTAATGGCTGGTTACTTACGGGGTGAATCTCTAAGTGGGCAGTAATGTTAGGTCTGGTAACAGCGGGTTGCTGAGTGGCGGGCGAGGTCTCCTGATTTTATCCTGTAGGATTTTTCATGTAATAGTCCACTGTTTGACTGCTCAAATTAGCACTTATTTAGTTAAGGGTCCGTTCGGTTGCGCTGTTTTGGAATTGCATTGGAATTGGATTGGAGTTACAATTTCATGGAATTGCAATTCCAAATACATTGTTCGGATAAGTTTTGGAATTCAAGTGGAATTGAATTTCAATCCCAAACCCAATTTGAATGTGAATTTCAATCCTAAACTCAATTTGAATGTAAAATATCATAAATGTTGAATTAAATTAGACAATATAAATAGATTTTAGTATGTAAATATAGGTATGAAACTATGAATATATATATATATATATGTATGTGTATGTATGTATGTATGTATATATATGTGCATGTGATATACATGCATGTATTTTTATATGTGGATATATAAATATGTGTGAGTTTGTGTGTATGCATGTGTATTCATATTTGTATATATATACATCTATGAGTATATATATACATGAGTGTATATACATATATGTTTGTAATCAACGGTCAACCCCAGATAGCTGTGAAATAATTTCTTTTCTTTTTGTTTTTAATATGATGGGTCCTTACATATATGTAGACCTGTCAATGGATCGGATTCGGATCGGATCAGTTAAATCCAAATCTAATTTGTTAAGAAATCGGATTATCGGATTCGGATCCTAAACGGGTTATCGGATTTTATTTTCAATCCATATTCGGTTAATATCGGATTCGGATCATAATCGGATTATTGATAGGTCTATTGATAAGGATGACAAAAACTCCCGATCCGAATCCGATAATTCGACGGATTTTCACTTAGTTAATTCATATTCGAATTTCTTCATTATAAAATATCTGATTCGAATATCTAATTAAAAAAATATAAAAATACAAAAATCAATAAATACCGAAACACTAAATTATTCACATTTTTAATAATTGTATTTATGATCAATCATTATTAATAAATAATAAAATAATTAACAACTAACATTTATATACATGTATAGTATTAAATATATACACATAAAAATATCAAATATATATTTATATATATATAAATATATTTTATATCGGATCGGGTTATTATCGGATCGGATGACATAAATCCAAATCCAATTTGTTAAGAAATCGGATTATCAGATTCGGATCCTAATCGGGTTATCGGATTTTATTTTCAATCCATATCCGGCTAATCGGATCGGATTTGGATCGGATTCGGATCAAAATCCGATCCATTGACAGGTCTACATATATGTATTTCTATCTATTTATTTTGCTACAGTGATATAGATTAATGCAGAGACTGTATTTTCTTGTCACCCTTTGTTTCATTTACACGAAAATGGGCTTGGGCTCTGTGTATAAAGTATAAACCATTAAACCAATAAGGGCCGAGATATATATATCTGGGTTAAATATATATATGTATATATGTTTGTATATATATAGACATGTATATATATAAATCTTTGTAAATATATATATGTATGTTTGTAATTGTGAAAAGTTAGTTCTTAGAGAGAGAGTATTTATTGGGTTGAAGATTTAGAGAAGATTTGGAATTGAAAATCACAACTTCTCATGTGGAATTCAAATTGTGGAATTGGTGAATTTGGAATTGGAATGCAATTCCAAATCCAAATTATTTTTGAGCAAACGAACAATGAAATCTTTGGAATTAGAATGCAATCCCAAATCCAAGGCCCAAAACGGTACAGCCGAACAGACCCTAAGTGTATTTGATAACATTATTTGAGAGATGCTAGCTAGCTCCACTTCTCTATATTCCAATCCCTAGGCAAGAATATAATAGACTGTCAGAAATAAAAAGAATACAATTTATGCTGTATTTAGAAGCATCGAAGCCAGGCTTGGATTTTATGCTGGGGACATGGCATTACCAATTCATTCATAGCTCTTTTGACAGTTAAAACTTAAAAAGACTTCAATTACCCCTTTTTTATCTATTCTTTTTTATATATATAAAGTTGAACAGCAGACCCCCAAAGCAGCTAGAATATCTTATCTGTGGCCCCAACTCATTACAACCGCATTCAGGCTTAAATTTTAAAACTTTGAGGTGTCTTGCATGCTTTGGGACCTTCATTTGAGCAGCATATATATGTAAGACTTATATAATATTTTCAAAAGAAAAGAAGAGTATATATTTATGACACCAAAGATGATGAAGCTAATTGTAAGAATCTTCTTTGATGTCAAGAACATATTTGTGGGAGTGGTGGAGATTGAACATTAAAACAATGATGTCAAGACTAGATCCCATACGTGCCTACTTCTGTTCATTTGTGTAACAGTCCTAAGCTGAATGTCACATTTAACAGTTAAGTCTGGGGAGAGATGAAAATTGAGACTTCTAATTTTTGAGCTGTAAAGCTGGCCAGCTATCCTAGCTAGTTGGTGATTGCATGCAAATGTAAGAGGTAGTTTCAGCTTGAAATTGAAAAAAAAAAATTATAGAGGTGTTGAAATAGTTTCTTTCCCAAGGTGTGACCTTGCAGAGTTGGCTTGCCGCTTCTTTAAAAAAAAAAAAAATCTCCTCTTCCTGCAGATGTGTGAAGAGTTGATCAGTTTTTGAGGTAGCTAGTGTGATATGATTAGACTTGGACTCGCCTGAGGCGCTTTGATTGGTTTTTTTCAATGTCCAACAACAAACCGTAATAGATAACCAAAATGTAGATGCTGGAATAAGAAGGCACCTCTTACTAGATGCTGCAAAACAGAACATAGTGTAAAAACGTTGAATTGATATCTTACATGGGTTGTAAGAGAATCACGATACATTGCATTTCTGAAAATGATGGTTCTGACCAGCATCCTTTTGTCTGAGATTGTAAGCGAAGTTCCCTTTGAATAGGCATAATTTTTTTCGAACATATGGTACTCTTATTGCAAAGTGAGTGTTCTTTACTGGCCTACAATAGTTTCAGTTATCAATTGAAATATAGCCGAATGCGTGTTCTGTGTTGATTGACTGACATATCCAACTACTTCTTAACAATTAAGTATTAACTTCATTCAGAACTTGTAGCACATATCAAAAGATTTAATGGCATTATTTTCTCCTTTGCATTTAGAACTTTATCACCTTTTTGGTTAAGGACTTCATGTCCACCATCCCTTTCCTCTTCCTCTTTTTTGTTTTTTGTTTTTTGTTTTTTTTTTCCTGTTTTTTTTTTAATTATTTGTTTTTGTGATTTTCCTGTTTCCATAGTCTTGCACACTATCTTCCTTTGTTGGGCTTCTCTATTTCCAATATGTTAAATGATGTACTCTATACATCTTCATTGTGTAGCTCATACCCAAGGCTGCTAAGGATAACTGAAATCTAGATTTCAATCCCTCTATGTGCATGATTTAGGCCATAGAGGAAATATTTTGAGTGTGAGTGTCATGTGTTTTCCTTTTAATCTAGATTTAAATCCCTCACTATGTGATTTGATTTGTCAATACCCTGGTTTCCTATCTAATCATATACCTTACTCTTTTTTTTATATATATATAAATACACATAAGTAATACCTAAAGTTACAAGAGGAATATATTGTTCCAAACTTCCAATCCCATCTCGCTTCCAACTTGTTGAAGATTGAGTTACATTGTGTATGTAGAGCATATAATTTGCAACACCTCGTCATTACCAGGATCTACTGTGAATAATCTGATATGAATGTAGTTGGTTATGTTGCTCTAGAGGCTATACAAGGCAATTCTTTTTTCAAAAGTAATCTTAAAGCACTTCCCTAGATTGCTGAAGTCTAAAATGCTAACATTATAGTTTGAAGGTTGTCTAGATTCCAAAAAGTCCAAGGCTCTTCCAGGCTCAAGCAGAGTGCCTAAACCTAGCACATTTCAAATCCCTAACACTGGGACCGTGTTTTTTTAAAAGGCTCCAGATGAAAAGAGAAGGCGCTCTCCTCTTTTATTACTTAATTCATTATACTGGATAGTTGGTGAAATTCTATGTATAACGACTAATATTGGTGTTTGGATATGAATTCTTATGTTAATATAACATATGTTTTAAAACAAAATGATCTTTGCCTTTTATTGTTGCACATTTTTAATGGTTTTTTATTTAGTTAACACGTCAACTTATCGAAAGGATTTGTGTGCCGGATCATCTTTGTGAATATGTGGAAAATTTCATTTTTTTCAAAGAAGTTTAGATTAGTCTTGTTGCATTATGAATTGTGTGTACTGTACATTGTTTGATGGATCCATATTCAGACTGAAAATATATCTGTAGTTTGTTTGATCAAGTAAATTGATATTGCTGAAAATTCTTTAATTGATCACGATAGTTTGAGTTGCATATTCTGATTTTTATGCTATATTTATATCATCTTTATCACGTGCCCTACTTCAATCAAATTCACGCCTTACATTGCGCGTAGGCTCTAGGATATCTTGGTGCCTTGATGCGCCTTGAACCTTTGGTTCCGATGACTAGCAAAACAATTGACTTGTTGGATTTTTTAATAGAGCTCCAGACTCCAGAAGAACATACTTTCTCGAGTCCAAGTATGTGAATAGATATTCTCGCAGTATTTTGTTTGTGCTTGTAGGCAGTAGAAACACCCAGGTGATTCCCTACTACATTATTTAAATCTTGATCTTTTATATATATGGTCACTGACAGAAAATCTGCAGATTGCAGTTAAGAGGTTGAAGGTTTGGAGCAACAAAGCAGAGCTGGAATTCGCTGTGGAGGTTGAGATACTGGCACGTGTACGGCACAAGAATCTGCTTAGCTTACGTGGCTATTGTGCTGAAGGGCAGGAGCGTCTGATTGTTTATGATTACATGCCTAATCTGAGCTTGCTTTCTCATCTTCATGGACAGCACTCAGCGGAGTGCCTTCTTGACTGGAACCGCAGGATGGATATTGCAATTGGGTCTGCTGAGGGAATTGCGTGAGTGTTGCACGAAATTCCCTCATTTCCTCTCCATCTTTCTCTTACCGCTATATTAATCATTTATTTATTTCATACAGCTATCTTCACCACAATGCAACTCCACACATTATTCACAGAGACGTTAAAGCAAGCAATGTACTACTAGATTCCAAATTTCAAGCTATGGTTGCTGATTTTGGATTTGCAAAACTAATACCTGATGGTGCAACACATGTGACCACCAGGGTCAAGGGCACACTTGGCTACCTTGCCCCAGAATATGCTATGTTAGGAAAGGCGTCAGAGAGCTGCGATGTCTACAGCTTCGGCATTCTCTTGCTAGAGCTTGCTAGCGGCAAGAAGCCACTTGAGAAGCTTAGCGCGACGATGAAGCGCACAATCACCGACTGGGCTTTGCCATTGGCATGCGAAAAGAAGTTTAGTGAACTTGCAGACCCAAGGCTTAACGGAAAGTATGATGACGAACAGTTGTATAGAGTTGTACTGGTTGCCCTCATCTGTTCCCATAATCTACCCGAGAAGAGACCTACAATGCTCGAGGCGGTGGACTTACTGAAGGGAGACTCAAAAGAGAAGTTTGCTGCTCTAGAGAATGACGAGTTGTTCAAAAGTCCTCAAGCTGCAGATTACAATGATGGGTTATCTGGTGCAGAGGATAGCTCAGACTTTATCACAGAGGATAAGGATTTGAAAAAGGAAGTGAAAGGGTTGGCTGGTGATCCTGAAATCATACATGGAAGCTGAACCTACAGGATGCGAGTGTAGTTGATGCTATATAATATTGATCGAAGTAAGTTGTATTCTAAATAGGTTGGTCAAGGTTACACAGTTTGTCCTTCTAAAGGAACGGCAGAGGAAAAAGATGCCTACTTCATTCAAAACACTGCTTGCGTCCGCTGTGATAATCTTGTGTGGATCCTGCTCTTGTATTTCTCGCATTTTTTGTTTTGTGAGTTTTCAGGACTTGTTTGGTCTTTGTTTTGATGGTTTCGGAATTCAAATGTCTTCAGTTAAGCGGTTGAAGTCAAGCCTGGTAATGTTGTGTACTATATATTATTACTGGGAATCCATTTTCATTTTGTTTTGCACTGCACGAGTACTAATTCGATGTTGTTGTTTAACTTCGTTAAACAAACGGAACCCTAATTACCTGGTAGATTTTTACTATTTTCTTGGATTTTCATGTTGTTCTCTTTGATCAACTAGTCCCTTTCGCCACCCCATTAGGTTGTCAAAGTTCTTGGACTTGGATATCGCGAAGTGGCAAGTGTGATGCCCTCATTCCCAGTAGAACTGCTTGTAATTTGTGTCACAGATCTCTGTTTCTTTGTCAGTTCTGAGGTTCTTTAATCTTCTGTGAGTCCATCAACCTGTATTATTATTTTTTTTCTCAACTAGTTCAATATGTGGACAATTTGACGTGTGCTTACTATTTGAGTTGTGACAGAGATTGAGAGTTGGATCCCCAATTTTGTTTATTTTTTTTCTAAGCTGTAAAAGCTCCGCGTAAGCATTATTTAAAGATTACAATCATACATGTGAGAATGCTCTATATATACAGAACTTATCTTTGAGCACTCACCTAACATAAATACAGGACAAACAGCATCAATGTCGAAAGCTGAATTAACAACCTACCAAAAAGTGAGCATTTATGAACTGCAGCAAATGATTTACTTAATGATGTTGTCATTTCTCCATTGATTGTGGAATAATGCTGCACTGATATCGAACCCGGTTTAGGTTTCTCCACACAAGGACCAATACCCAAATTGAACGACGAGTCCAAACCATCTTCGAAACCATTACTTGCATCATAACATAGTCCTGAATTGTTGTAAAGCCTTAGCTTCCTTCTCATCCTCCAAACCATTTCTCTCCCAAATGGAACAGGTCCTGATAAGCCATTGTTGTTTAGTCTGAGCTCACTCAGTTTGTTCAGCGCGCCAAAGCTCGATGGAATCGAACCATTGAGATTGTTTCTGTCTAGATGAAGGACTCGGAGATTGGGTAACAGTCCTAGTGACTCGGGTATCGATCCCTGCAAATTTGTGGAGGACAGGACTAAGATCATCAATTCATTCAACCCTTTGAATCCATCTTCAGGAATTGTTGTGGATAGCATTGGATTGTTTTGGAGGATCAGAGTTTGGAGAGAATTTAAGCTTTTGAGAGATATTGGGAGTGGACCGGAGAGACTGTTGTAGCTTAAGTCGACGAGAATTAAACCTTTCATGTTGCCGATGGAGTCGGGGATTGGACCGGAGAGGCGATTCCGGCTGAAATCCATTTTTATGAGAGAATGGCAGCTTCCAATGGTGGATGGAATTGAACCCATGAGGTGATTTTGGTTGAGGTCCAAGACATTCAAAACAGGGAAGATTATGCCGGAAATTGAACCGGTTAGTTTGTTGGCGCTCAAGTCCAACGACTTCAGACCGGTGATCCGGCCCAATGAAGCCGGTATTGAACCGTTGAGATTGTTTTTGTGGAGATCTAGGACATTTAAACGGGTCAGATTGCCTAGTTCGTTTGGAATGGGACCCACATGCCCATTCTCCCTTAGAACCAGGGTCCGTAAATTGGGCCCCAGCTGGCCCAAGAAGGATGGGATGGGTTGAGGGTTGTCACTAAAACAACGGTAAAAAAACAAGGTCCTAATGTGTGGGAGCTTTGTGATGGAAGGTGACAAGTAGGAACGGGTCGGGTCACACGTCGGGAACGCGGTGTCGTCCGAGAGTGCTCCGAACGACAACGACACGATGTGGTAGACGTTGTCGTTGTCCGGCATGCACTCGATCCCGTGCCACCGGCCACGACAAACGTCCGGAATGTCGGTGGCCCATTCATTCCCGGTGGCCTTCATGATGTCGTAGACCGCTTCTTGCTCCCGGGCATGGGTCCGGGCCCCTTTATTGTTCATGGAAAACCCGGTTTGGGGGGCGTCCACTAGGGCGGAGGGCACGCTGGAATCTGACGTCATCACCGTGAAGGGCATGCATATGAAAGTGAGTAGTAGCATTGTGTGTAGTGAGACAAAGTTGCACATCTTGAGAAAATAGATAGTAGTGTGTGTTTTGTGTTTGTTACCAATTTGTGGAGTGTAGGGGTGTGTTAAAAAGGTTGGAGTTAATGAAAAGAATGAGGTTTGGTGAATGAGATATAAAGGGAATAAAAAAAAGTTGGTACATGGAGTGAAGTTGGATAATTATGGATTCACGAGTATTGGACAGATAGGAATAAATACATCATGCATTAATTGTGTTTCACGGGAATTAACCACCCCCTCATCCCATTGGGCTTTTTTGTATTTGGGCTTTATATGCTTTTGGATTGGGCTTAAACCTGGTGTTTGGCGGGAATTAATAAACCCATCCCATAGGTCCTTTGGGCTATATATATATATTCCTATGGATTGGGCTTAAACCTGGGTTTTAATTGGGCCTCCATTTGACACCTTGAAGATTTGAGTATTTTAATTAGTTCCCTTCGGTTCAGATTCGAACTTGGATCCAATGATCCTCTCTATCTTTATATTTATTTATATATACTAATATACGAGCATGTTCATGCATATATGTACCTCTAAAAATAAATATTTTAATTATGTTCCTTTTTTTTGTTTTTTTATTCTCTTTAGAAATTATTGTTCTTAACAATCAGAAAATAATTCAATGAAAAATACATCAAGATATTATATTTGCTTTCCGTTAGACTTGAAAATTACATCAAATATTTGATTTTCGTTAGACTATAGGGATAACAAAATTTAAAATATTTAAAACAAAACTGGAAATATTAGTAAAATAAAAATACTTAAAATAAAACTGAAACGTAAAATAAAAATATTGTAGTAAGGTGGTTCATAGATTTGACCCCAACCTCCCCAAACCTCCATAGATTCAACCCAGACTCGGAGCCGGAGCCGGAGCCGGAGACGAACCGAAACTCCCAATTGCATACTTTTGGGTCATGTTCGGGAAGAGAATGCCCCAGTTATGACCCCCTGTTTCACTCCCTCTATCGAAGAGCTCGTACAGATAGGTCTGCACCACCTTCTTCTTCCTCAGCGGCGTACCCACCCCCGATTTGAGATGATTAATGAGACCCTTCACATATTTCTCTGCGAATTTCGGGTTTGCAACGGCGGTCTCATTGCGGTCGCCGGAGCTGGGCCACCCGGTCTCAGTGACCACCACCGGAATGTTCTTGTGTCCCGCCACCTTCATGGCCCAGATGACGCAGTCGACCATCCTGTCGAATAGGTTCCGGTATTGGAGTCCGGTTTCGAGATCGTCTTCGAAATCGTGTGGGTTCTCCTCAAACAGGGGAAACCCAACTGGCATACCCTCCTCATCGGCAGAGTAGACACGATAGGCCTTGTAGGGGTAAAGATTGATCAAGAAGGATGAATTTGTCTCCTTCAAGAATTGGAGGAGGGATTTGATGATGGGTTCTTCTTCGAACTGGGCGTTGGAGGGCGGGTAGGGGTTGCTTATGACGTTTCTAAAAGTGAAGGTGGTGGAGACGGCGATGTCGGTGATGCCGAGGTCGTGGAGGGCGTGGTGGAAGTTGCGGATGGCGGGGACGAGGCTCTGCGAGAGGTTGGTGGGGTGGAGGAGGACGTCGGTGCCCACGGAGATGGTGGAGATGCGGGTGCTGGGGTAGAAGGGTACCACGTGGGTTTGGAGCCAGAGGGCGGCGGAGGAGCGATTGGCGGCAAAGGGCATGACGAGGTCGTTGGGGACGGAAAGGAGGAGGGATATGTTGGAGTTGGAAAAGGCGCGAACGAGGGCAGGGGTGGATTTGGGGAGGCGGACGGAGGTGATTTTGAGATTTTGGAGGGCGGCGACGACGACCAGGGCCGGGGCCGGGTTGGAGGTGGCGATGTAGTTGACGCCGACTGATGGCGGGAGTGAGGCGGCGCGGGTGAGGAGGAGAGAGAGGAAGAGGAAGAGGAAGAGGAGAGAGAGAAATGTGGAGAGAGCCATGGTGGTGATCTGTTGATTTCTCGGGAAAAAAAACAGATGGAGATAGAAAAGAGAGTGTATGTATACATATAGTTGTTGGAGTAAAAGTGTGTGCATTTTGGGGGTTTTGTGTGTGTAGTGTACTCTTGAGTAGTTTAGCTGGAGGTGGGATGTGTATTACAGTTGTTGTGGCAGTTAGAGCATGAGGAAGAGGAAGGGTTAGGTAATAATCTAATGCTACCGGGTGCAGGGAAACTCTGTACCTTGTAAGAATAAGAGCCATTGATGAAGGTGTCCAAAGTGAATTGGGTGACACTCTTGGACTTGGTGGGCCAATTGAAGGATGAAGAAAAGAAAAACAAAAGTATAATGAGCTACAATTTATATTAAACACATTTAGAAGTTCATTCAAGTAATTTTCCAATTTTTATGTACTTATTCACACTCAAATCGACTTTATTCCAGTACTCCATTAAGCAAAAGATAAATTAGAGTTTTCTTGGATTTTTGTCGTCTCCGTTTAAAAATTGTCGAAATTGTTGTATTCGATATTGACTCTAATTTCTTGTCAAATGATTCTATTGCGCACATATAAAAACAATCATAATAAAAAAATAATATGTGATTCGTATTTTTAAGTGAAAAAATTTATATAATGCGCAAGTGATAAAATAATGGTTGTGTATTACAATTTTATTCTTTTTTTGTTACAAAAATGAGTTGTTGTTTTATTCCACTCCAATGGGCCTTGCCTTGCTTATTAGTATTGTGACTTTCGGTTACCTAATTTGATGCTGGTGGATCCAGCTTGGATCTTATTTGTGCACTTTGGTTAGTTTAATTGGGCTCAATTCAGATTTTCTTTATCTTTTATTTTGGGCTTGGATATTTCATTTGGCTCATATCTTGTTCTCTCTCTAGACTCCACTATGCCTCAGTGGGGACCGCCCCACTCCGCTCCGATTTAAACTGGTTAAATAACTAGTGGAGAGTATACATGAAAAAAAATTCGTCTAACTTTCGGGACGGGTATGAGGGAGGGATGCATTACAAGATCAAATCAGATTATAGAACAAGATTTGATAAATAATAGTCAATAAATTGGGATTCATTTATCAACATATTTTTACTTCCATGCACGTGAGTAACAACTTATAGTAATATAATTTGAATTAATTTATTTAAGAAAAATCACAAGGCATCATGATACATTAATTACTCGAATGAGATTTCACAAAGAAATATTATTTCTTATTTGTAATCTTATGTCAAGGTCGGTTATGAGATTCCTAAAATCCATGGAGGCCGTAGGCGATGTCAAATGTGAGATTTTTTATATATAAGGCTTAACATGCTTAAAATCTATAAGTTCGATATTTTTTCATTAAAAAATATACATTACATATATTAATATTGAATAATTGTTGTTGTTGTGTGAGTGCTATTGTTGATGAGAGCACTAGTGTAGTCACAAAATGTTGTGTCAGTACGACATATCGACAACAAGTTTTCAACCCTAATTAGAACAAATTATTGGATTCTATCCCTAATCAGAATAAAGACTTTAGTTTTATTGGATTTTTTTTTTTGTGGGCTTTTAATAGTACTTAGTGAAATATAAAATTTTGGGGCCATAGATGGTAGAATTGAATTAGGTTAAGAAATAATTTTTTGTTTTTTAAGCCTATAGTACTACTATCTTTTTTTAGAAAAACAAAACAAATAGGGCTTAAAATTGTGGAATTGGAATAAGTTTTTATTTAAATTAGGCTTGAAAGCTAAATTTATTTTGAGCTATATTAGTACTAATTAAAAAATAAAAAATAAAAATTGGGGCTCCCTTTGAACCCGAGGCCTAGGGGGCCGCCCGTCTTATCTTATGCGATAGTGATACTATTTTTCTCGGTACTCTGATAACTAAATAAATCCACTATAATCTATTCAAATCAATTGGATCCACTACTTAGTTATCATTTTTCGTTCAAGATGGGCTCGATTACATAATTCTGTGACAAGTGATTGAATATTTAGGAATAACTCAAATAATTACTAGTATGTTGATGCTGCTTCTAACTCCATTTTTGAATCATTCATGTGTCATGACAAGTGACCAACGACTTTTGAAATGTCTACTTAATTATTAAATGCATAATTTAAGTTAGTTAGAAGCATTTTTTCACTAGGATGAAGACCAATTCTCTTAAATGATCCATTATAATTCAGATGGATGTTACTACCAAGTCATTGTTGAGTGTCCCTGTCACATTTTTTTTTTTAAAGTGAAGCATAACTATGAAATACGGACACGAATACGGGACATGGATATAACACGACATGGATACGTCGACATGACAAATTTTTAAAAAATAGGACACGACACGCTTTCGACACGTTTATAAAAAAATACAATTTTTTTATATATACATATTATATTATACAAATACTTCATTTTATTACTTAAACAATTTAAACTAAATAAATTTATAAATAAATAGGTTAAATGAAATGTATGACATATTCAAAATTCTTCATTTCACTATCATCCAAGTAATCAAATGCATCTCCCCAGTATCAGACTTTTTAGTTGTTCTTATTCAAATAGTGGATAAATGAATAGGTGTTTTAATTCCTCTCACAAGACGAGAAGGAATAAAGATGTTCAAGTATTTTCAAAATCAAATATTAGATTAGGGATATTGAAGTTTCATAAATGATACATCAAATTACCCGTTTTATAAGTCATCTATCTTTCATGAAATCAACCGACTCACCGTGTGTCGGACACATGCGTGTCCAATATAAAAAAATTTATGACACATTTTTGGTATGTCAGATACATATTTTTGACATGTCCGCATGTCTAACACGAAAATGTGTATCGAACACGAGTACGATCACCCTAAACGAAGTGTATGTGCTTCACAAAGTAAAGGTAATGAAATATTAATAACACTTCCTTAATTATCTTTATGTATATGACTTTTATGACCACTAAATTGAGTGGACCTCATATTAGGTTTGTTTTATTATACTCAAAATGTATCACCGGACAAATTTGCTTTTAAATTTTTATGTTATTTGTATTAATTTTTTATTGATTATTTTAATTTATAACAATCTTAAATTAGTAAAACTGGAAAATTATAATAATTTTTTAAGCATGTGTTTGCAAGTGAAACCATATTTCTTTTAAAAATAGAGGCAACAAACTCTTAAAGGATAGCTGCCTTGAAATTTCGGTTTTTTTAAAAAAAATATATTTTATAAATACTATTTTGTAAAATATTTCAAAATGTCTAGGCAAAATTATCAATCTGGTCTTATCGGGTATATCCTTTCAACATCCTTCAAACATTGAGTTTGATATAGGTAGTGTATGAATAGAATCAAACCAAATTTGAACTTGTTTGAGCCAGGTTCGTTCTCTATTGACTTAGTTCGGACTTAATTTTTGATCACCATGAGCTCGAAATGGCATGTTCCATTTGATTCACCATTATTCTGAACAATTCAAGTTCAATATGAAATTCACTTGTTTAATAATAGAAATTGTTCAGATTTGATTGAAGAAAATTGCGTTTTCTGAACCCCTATTGGTTAGGGAGATATCTGTGCTCAAATTTATTTGTTTGTTACAGAAACTAAGTGAGTTACACAAATATATACATTTATAAATTCGTACGCCACCGGCGCACATGTGTTGCAATGGTACATTCAAAATAAAAATAAAAAATGGCACACCATATGTAATTAATTTTGTTGTATTTCTATTATTTTTTTGGATTTTATTTCTGATATTTTTTTGGGTTAATTTCAGTAAACCCCCATGTGGTTTTAGAAAATATCACTTTGCCCCTTCTTATATAGAAAATCCTTTTCACTTATTAAATTGTATCATCTTATCCCATTCCCTATAATTTTGGACCAAAATATCCTTGGGATTTAATGAAAAATAATTTAAAATTCAAAAAAACATATAAAATTCGAAAAATATATATATAATTCAAAAATATATATATAATTCAAAAATATATATAAAATTTGAAAAAATATATAAAATTCATAAGTATATATATAAAATTCTTAAAAATATATAAAATTCATAAAATAATATATAAAATTCAAAAAAACATATAAAATTTGAAAAAACAAATAAGAAGATGTAAAAACAAGATAAAATATTAAGGTTACAAGAGAATACATGTAAGAATATATAAATTTTGAATTTTATATATTTGTTTCGAATTATATATATATTTTCTAATTTTATATATTTTATATGTTTTTTTCAAATTTTATATGTTTTTGTTTTGAATTTTATATATATATTTTTCAAATTTTATATATTTTTTAAGAATTATATATATATTTTTACGAATTTTATATATATGTTTTCAAATTTTATATGTTTTTTTAAATTTTAAATCATTTTTCATTAAATTCCAGTGGTATTTTAAATCATTGAATAATTTTTAAAATTTTAAATCATTTTTACAAATTATATATATATATTTTCAAATTTTATATGTTTTTTCGAATTTTATATATTGGTTTATGAATTTTGTATATTTTTACGAATTATATTTATATTTTTACGAATTTTATATATATTTTTATGAATTTTATATGTTTTTTTGAATTTTATATATTTTTACGAATTTTATATATATTTTTATGAATTTTATATGTTTTTTTGAATTATATATATATTTCAAATATATATATATTTTTAATTTTAAATTATTTTTTATTAAATCGCAGAGGTATTTTGGTACAAAATTATAAGGAAGAGAACAAACTGATACAATTTGATATATGCAGAATGATTTTCTGTATAGAAAATGGTAAAATGATCTTTTTTGAAATTATAAGGAAATTTATTGAAATTAATCAATTTTTTTTCTATCTTTTTTTACTTCTATTTTGTTTTGTGAAGCCTTTTAAGATCTTTTATTGCCCGTGCAAAAAAAAGTTTAGGGATTACAACCGACACATTACAATTAGTTTTTTTTATTTATTGAAATTGTGCCTAAAGTATTGTAAAGTCTACGCCAATGACTTTTCTGTTATTATTTTTTTCCTTTATTGTAATTTTCTTGTTTTATCGAGTAGTAGTATTATTTAGCAATCAATATCATTTCATTTATGTAAGTACACGTACTTATCTCTTTAGACGATATAAGCAGGGTAGCTTATCAATGCCTTTTCTATGGCACCCATATACTCTCTCTGAAAGGACAGGACCAACCCAACTCGCGCCGGTGAACGACAACTTCACCGACTTATAGCACGTGTCTTCACGCGCTTATTCAGATTATGAAGCTATAACACGCTCCCAAAAGCGCGTACAATCCTCATTTTCACCAAATAATATTTAATTTGCTTTTTGAGAGCTTTGATTGACATTGATGTATGTGTTTGTAGAGAGAGAAAATAAATCAAAGAAAAAGAAAATTAAAAGGGAAAAAACGCACACTCTTAATAAACTGCACCTGTCTTCGTCGTCGTAATCACGTCTTCTTCAAAATTGGGTTCCGATCTCTTAATTTTTTTTCACTCTCTCTCTATATAGATATATATATATTTATCTCAGTCAAACGTGTATGCATATTATATCGAAGATTCTCTTCATTTGATTCTTCGATATATATGTGTATTTATTATATGAAATGTTGTTGGGTGTGATTTGATTGTTTGAATAATGGGATTGGTCGATCGGTCACCGAAACCCTAATTTCCCCAAATTGCGTTGTGGTTGAAGTTTCTGATCACTGAAATTCTGCTGATCTGTGAGGTCTGTGAGGTTTAGCACTCCTTGTTCGGTTTCGGTGAGAGGACAATGTCATCTCTAAGCAGAGAACTTGTTTTTCTGATACTTCAGTTCTTGGATGAAGAGAAATTCAAAGATACAGTTCACAGGTTAGGGGTTTATACATATCCATATATATGTATATGTATCTGTATATACACGTATCTATATGTGTGGCTTCATTTTTTTTGGGTTGATTTTAGTTTGATAATGTGTAATTGTGATTGAAGGTTGGAAAAAGAGTCTGGGTTTTTTTTCAATATGAGATATTTTGAGGATGCTGTGACTAATGGTGAGTGGGACGAGGTGGAGAAGTATTTATCTGGGTTTACAAAAGTGGAGGATAATCGATACTCGATGAAGATTTTCTTCGAGATCCGAAAGCAGAAGTACCTTGAAGCATTAGACAAGTATGTGGTGGTGTGATAGTAACTGAATTTGATATCATTTTGTTTGATGATATTTAATTTATTAGATTTTTTAGGGTTTTATGAATGCTTTCTGTATCTGGGTTTTCATTTTCAGGCGAGATCAGGGTAAGGCGGTGGAGATTCTTGTGAAGGATTTGAAAGTGTTCTCCACTTTCAATGAAGACCTCTTTAAGGAAATAACACTCCTTCTGACTCTTGGAAATTTTAGGTATTGTGATTTTTCTTCTTCTTTCTTTTTGTTTATTTTGGGTGAATTTTGGTGGTGTTGATGATGGTTATGATTTGCATGTTTATTTTGTGATATTTTATTGAAATTTTGTATATTATAGAATAGGGATGTTTCTTCCTATATGGAATTGTTATATTATAGAACAGGAGTGCTTCTTGTATGTAATTGTTATACTTATTATAGAATAGGAGTGCTTCTTATATGCAATTGTACTTGGAACATCTTCCTATATAGAATTGTTATAGGTTGTCGTACATGCAAAGCGATGGTATGGGTGCATTGAGATCTCTTAGTTTGACCTATGATATATATGAATAAGTTTATGTATTATATTAGGCACCTTGAGTTTAAGATCCCAAAAGAACTTATGAGGTTGAGTTAGTTTTAGAGCTCGTTCGGGATTGCGGTTGAACCACTTAAAATTGCTTTATTTTAATATTATATTTTAAATGTTTTTAGTTAAGAACAGGCACTTTGAAATGTCAGAAAGCTTAGCTCAATGGAGCTTTTGGATGAAATTAAAAATTCTAATTTAGACAATGATGTTTTGTGTAGATGGTTAAACTGTAACCGTTTTTCCTAGTACAGTATTATTCTTTACTTACATTTAATAGATAACAATAGAAGTGTTTTAATCTATAGTATTGCCAAACTACTTGAATTACCAAACTACTTGAATTATCAAAGATACTAAAATAACGTATCACCAAACACTTAACAGGCTTTACTAACAAAAACTTTTTGTTACTCTAAGCCTAAAAGCATATGTTTTTCTTCTTTAATTGCAAATAAATGCTGCACGGGTCCTAAATTATAGAAGAGCAAACAATATGTTTATGGTGCTATTTGTTCACTTACAAATTGATTCAGGAATCCTCTAATTTGCATGCTTTTTTTTTTTTTTAATAATTCCAAACTTTACCAATGGTATGGACGAATCCCTCGCTTCATCCAAATGTGTGAAAGCTAGGATCTTTCAGAAAAGGGATTCCACCATTATAAGTGCAATTAATTTGCATTTCTCTAGTCCAGTCTTTTAAATCCTCCGACCACTCAGGAAATTACAATAATAACATACAGCCGATATTTTTAGCTATTATCAGATTGATATGAACATCATGAGCTGTCCCGTTGTAAAACCAGTTATTGCTGATTAGAAAAGAATAGATAAAGAAGCATAACTTATAAGATATTAGTGGTAATAAAGGGTATGTTTGGAGGAGCTTTCTGGAAGCTCAAAACAGGCGTTTGGGCCTAAAAAGTCCTTTCTACAAAAAGTTGGGTGTTTGGTGAAGATATTGAAACGGACTTTTTGAAAAATTCAACCGTTTAGAAGCCCGATTAGGAGAAGCTTGTAAAACTTCCTTTCTGATCCACTTCTGGGGAAGCAGGACTCATATTTTATTAATAAATACAAATTTCCTATTTTGTTCATTATACTTTGTTCATTTGCCAATATTGACCTTTATCTTAATTTAATAAAAAATTACTATAGACCTAGATTTCTGCCGCCATGACTTTTGTTCTGATCGTCATCATCTCATTTCTCACCTGTCCTTCTCATCACACAGTGCAGTGGTTGATCTTGCGCCATTCTTTAAGAACCCCAATTTTTATCCTCAATCTATATGTCAAGAATTGAAATCAATATCTGCGCATGTATACATATACATATAGACACATGTATCAATCTATATTCACGTCTTGGCCTATAAGATAAATAGTTGCATCTAAATGTTTCTGAAGATGCTATATACATATCTATACATATATGCGAGTGTGTATTGGGTGTGTTTGTATGTAAGGATTGTATATGAAGCTCTGAAAGTCCTCTTCCTTCAATCTGATCCATTCAATAAGGTAAACAATGGATAATGGTGGGAACTAATTTATTTATTTATTTTTATTTTTTTATCATTCTCTTGAGGACTTCTGAAAATAAATTCACCAAACATCTTTCATTTGTTAAATTATTTTTTGTGGAATCCCTTTTCAAATGAAATTTCAATAGAAGGACTTTAAGTTTTGGTTTTCCGAATTGATAGGTTGTATTGACATTTTCTGATTGAACATGTTACAGTTGTTATATTCTACCATGTTCTTTTATGTTTGTCATTAAATGCCAGCTAATAGGAAATCATCTCAGCTGTTTTCATTTAGTCATGAAGTTTCTAAACAATCAAATACATTGTGAGATTTCCATAGGTTAAAGAAATGTGAATTAATTAAGAGCTTCTTGAAATAGGAATTTAGTTTAGTCAAGTGTTCTATACTCTATCCTTCGTGCAAAATTTATGTGCAAACAACAGAGGTGCAACTAGTGTTGTTAACAAATTATCAACCAAAAGTAATAGTAAGAGCTACGCCACGACCTGTCCATAATATATATATATATATATATATATATATATATATATATTGTTCATTTCGCTCACTCTTATCAGTGCTCAATGTTTTTGTCAAAACACAAGTACATCGTTAGGGGATGTTCACACACATATATATATTTTTGATAAGTTGATGTTCACACATATAAATGTCATCAATCATTTCCTTCGATGATGTAGGACATCATAATCACCCTTCTTGGAACCCAACGTCCTAGCTTGTGGATCCTTATGGACTTGTGCATGGTCTCCTCATTTTCAAATGGAAGACTGTACACAAGCCCATGATGGTCACCCTAGCGAGGATGATGCGTCTTAAGACGGGTGATTGTGACTTCTCTCACCGCCTGAGGAGAGAGGTGGTTGACATTTTTATGTGTGGACACGTCCTAACTTGTAGACTAGTTTTGAGCAAAATCGTGAGCACTGAGAGGATAGTGTGTACAACAGACAATATCTACTTGGTGCAAGTGTCGGTGGGTCGTGACAAGCACTGAGAGGATAGTGTGCACAACTGAACCATTTTTAAAAAGAAAAAAGAAGCAAAAGAATTGGTTCAGTTGTTTTTATACACTTGCTGGATGTAAGGACTGTAAACATTCTGAATTTAGTTGCTGGATCTTAAGGACAACAATTGATAGTTGGAACTTTCTTGTGGTCATTATGTACCGTCTTTTGGTATGTCATGTTTTTATTTCTTTGGTGTTCACTGGAAATCCTTTTCCAGGGAGAATGAGCAGCTTTCTAAATACGGAGATACCAAGTCAGCAAGGGCTATAATGCTCGTCGAGCTCAAAAAGTTGATCGAGGCAAATCCGCTCTTCCGTGATAAGCTTCAATTTCCTACTTTAAAGAACTCAAGGCTACGGACATTAATAAATCAGAGGTTTCCGTATGAAATATGCATACGATTATTTTATACTATTGTCAATCAAAATGTTGAGGTTCTGTTGCTATTTGTTAACTTGTATTTTTTATTGCAGCTTAAATTGGCAACACCAGCTCTGCAAGAATCCAAAGTCTAACCCTGATATTAAAACTCTTTTTGTGGATCATACTTGCGGGCAACCAAATGGTGGTCAGGCTCCATCCCCTATCACTAATCCTCTTATGGGCTCCATGTCTAAAGTAGGTGGCTTTCCGCCACTCGGTGCTCATGGGGTAAGTAAACAAGAGTAAGAGCCAAATTATTACTCCATTCTAAGAATTTAGATTTGGGATTTCTTTTTTATATAATTTCATTTGTACTTTTCCAGCCTTTTCAGCCCACGCCAGCCCCCCTTACTGCGTCACTTGGAGGATGGATGGCAAATACATCTTCTTTACCACACCAGCCTGTGGCTGCTGGGCCTATAGGCTTAAGTACTCCCAATAACACAGGTAATGTTGTTAGTAATGTATATTGGTAGAGTTGTTTGATTCTATCCGTGTTTCTTCTGTTGAAAAATAGATCTGGACCTTATACTTTATTGAAGTTTAGAATCAGTTGCAAATGTATTCGAGGTGGACTTGTCATATTTTATGAATTTCATTCCAGATTACTTACCATCAGAAAATAATATGTAAAAACCTAGATACCTAAGATTTAAGTTATTTTTCTGACCTATTCGAGACTATATCATACATCCAAGTAAAGAAGAAAAGAGTGGTATTGTATATTTCTTGAAAGAACCCCTGTTATATGTAATCCCATTGTAGAAATAACTAGTAAGTAACATTTTGAGCTCTTAAAACACTTTAGGGGCACGTGCCACTAGAGTAATTCTAATATATATAATTTTTTTATTTTGATAAGGTGTGGCCGTTGTGTTTTGCAATTGCTTTCCAGTAGTTACCTAGGATATGATGCTTCATTTTCTGAGATTTCATAATTTCAATTCATTTTCTCTTTTTCATGTTTTATTTATTTATTGTGTATCTTGATCACCATGCCCTCTTTACAATCGTAGTTTATTTGTTCCGAGTCTCACCAAACCTTTTGCATTACATTTTTTCATAGCATCTATGCTAAAGCGTCCTAGGACTCCTCCATCTAACAACCCAGCAATGGACTATCAAACTGCTGATTCTGATCATGTGCTAAAGAGATCAAGACCTTTTGGAATTTCAGAGGAGGTATGCATATATTGTATTAGGATTTCCCTTATTTATCAATGATATGGAACATGTTGGCCATCAGTTTCTCTTGGAATTTTGGAGTTTGTTTCGATCTCTTCAGGCCCAAACTGATGTCTGAACCCGAAACTGAGGTAGCATTTGGGGGACTTCCTGAAGCCTCAAAAAGTCCTTTCAAGCTCAAAATTCTTTTTACTAAAAAGCCAGACTTTTTGTTAGATATATGTTAAGGTCTTTTAGTCGAGGACTGGTGGTGTTACAAAGCTTCGCCAAACCTCATCTGGATGTTGTTTCTTAGAGTGTGTTGCTGCAGTTGGAATTATGAACTCTTTGCCATCTTCACTCTTCTTCAGATTTCAGATATTTATTTCCATTATGTGGCTATACTGTTAATGATCCTTTTATACATGAAATTTTGTAGGCCAACAATCTCCCTGTTAATATTTTTCCTGTCACCTATCCTGGCCATCATAGTCATAGCCATACGCTACATTCTTCTGATGACTTGCCCACGACTGTAGTTGCAAATCTGAATCAGGGTTCTGCTGTCAAGAGCATGGATTTCCATCCACTGCAACAAACTCTTCTTCTTGGTTAGCATATCTGTCTTCTAATTTTGCTTTTACTGCTGTGTTTAGATTTTGTTCTTAGGTATTGAACTTAAATTATGAAGGTTCTATTTTTTCATTGATTATTATTATTATTTTTATTCTGGTGATGATGCTAGAATTTGGTCAGTGTTTTCTCATTATTTATGTGTGCCTTCACTTTAGTTGGAACGAATAATGGCTATATTGCCTTGTGGGAGGTAGGAGGAAGGGAGAGGCTTGCTTTCAGAAATTTCAAGGTTTGGGACCTTGGATTATGTTCAGGAACTCTGCAGGTATTAGTTATTGTTAAATAGTAAAAAAATAAATAATATGATGTATTGGTTTGGAATATTCTAGCTTGTCTCTTATGATCACTGACAAATGTTATTTTTTGCATTTATTGATTTGTACTAGGCAACTTTGTCTAATGAGTATGCTGCATCGGTTAACAAAGTCGTGTGGAGTCCTGATGGCTCCCTTCTTGGTATGTTTCAGAGGGGATTTCTTTTTATGTGCATTTATTTGTTCACCACTTCACCTGCCTTTTTCTGGTTATTTTCTCCATCAGAAATAATCAAAAGTTAAAAGTTCTTCCTGACATTGAGGAGGACTCATTATTTACTGAGTTGCTTTTTGTAGACTAAACCACCTAAGAAGCATGGATAGTTCTAAAAAGAGAATCATACATGTGTCAGACACCACTGATCTCTAACACTTTTGGACCCATGCCAGTTGCGGACATTTTCTATAATGAAAATAAACTATATTGATTTGGTAACACTTTCCTTGGCTTGGAAAAAAAAGGAACAATTGCAATGGAATAGTATGAAATTGAAGGTTTATATTAGGTTTCATCATATAAAAAACAAATGATGCAGAAAGGTTTAAAGTGGGTGTCAGTAGGAGAGGATAGAGGAGTCATCAAATTGTGTCTATATATAACACAGGTATTCATATATATGCTGTGTTTTGAACAAAAGCTATGAATGAAAAGTATACACGCCCTGTTGTGCTACAAAAGTGACAAATTTCATTTATAAGCTGTGAAGTAATAGTTCTAGAGATAAAAAATTGTATTTTGTTTTGTCCTTGCCATGCTGTTTTTCAAGTTTTTCTTCTAGATCTGGCTTGTTAAGCATGCTCCTGTCATGTTTGTATTCTATATCACTGTCCACTACCAAGGACTTCAGTTGTTTTTTCTTGAAAAAGACATTGGGCATTTGATTGTCACTATGATATTTGTGACTTCTGATCCAGGTATTGCATTCTCAAAGCACATTGTGCAGATATATTCTTATCACGGCAGTGATGATATACGAAACCACCTAGAGGTCTGTATGTCATGAACTTCTGGTGATCATTTGAACTTCATTATATCTAGTTGATCATGTATAGAACATGTTACCTTTCTTTAGTTTTTTCCTTGTATACAATCAAAGTGATGATTGGCTTTTCTTTTATGAATTATCCCAGATTGATGCTCATGTTGGTTATGTTAGTGATCTTGCTTTCTCTCATCCAAACAAACAATTATGCTTCATAACATGTGGAGAGGACAAGGCTATTAAGGTTTGCTTTGTTTGACACTTACTCTTGGTGACTTTGCTATGGTATGCAACCCTAAAATCCGTGTCTGTGCAGGTGTGGGATGCTGCCACCGGTTCTAAACAGTACACTTTTGAGGGTCATGAGGCACCTATCTATTCCGTGCGTCCACATTTCAAGGAAAGCATACAGGTATCTATTTGCTAAATGGCTTACTTATGAAGGAGAATAAGTTGAGTAGTGGTATTGCCTTCCGAGCAATGTGCCAAAGTGTTTGGCACTCCCTATGGCTATTTCTATGGGGCTACATGTATCGACATGAATAACTTTTTACCAGAAGAAGTTGAAGTCAGAATTTATTTTTTTATCTCTTCTGTTGTTTCTTCTATAACGTTATATTCTTATATTTGTAAACAAATCCTTCTATATTATATCACCTAATTTCCTTTTCTGTCACTTGAAAGAGTAAGCTTTGTGGTTTCTCGTCAATTGTTCCTCCTTGCAAAAATGTGTGCCTCGAACTATAAATTCTGTCAGAAGTTCTATCTCTCAATTTTATTATTCTAAGTTGTTAATAATATGAAAGTGACACTTCTCACCTTGAGGTTAGCATTTTTACCTTTCAGTTGTTCTAAAACCTTGCTTCTCTAGCTTTTCTTTTCATATGTTTATATACACACCAAGACACATGATACTTAAAGGCCTTCTTTTCTTCTGTGTCAGTTCATCTTTTCAACAGCTATTGATGGGAAGATTAAGGCTTGGTTATATGATAATTTGGGTTCACGAGTTGATTATGATGCACCTGGTCATTCTTGCACAACAATGGCTTACAGTGCCGATGGGACAAGGTAAAAAATGGTCTGTACCCTATTGTCTGGCAATTTAGTTCCTTATGATGATGTCGGCTTCTTTGTCTCAATGTGTTCACCATTTGCAGGCTGTTCTCATGCGGGACAAGTAAAGATGGAGGAGAATCATACCTCGTGGAATGGAATGAGAGTGAAGGGGCTGTTAAGCGGACATACAATGGTCTTGGGAAGCGGTCTCATGGTGTAGTGCAGTTTGATACAACAAAAAACCGATTTTTGGCAGTTGGTGACGAGTTTGTAATAAAATTTTGGGACATGGATAATGTGAATCTTTTGACAACTATTGAAGCAGAGGGTGGATTATCGGTAATAATGAATTTAGGGCCTTCACTTGATCTAGTTGCCATTTATCTGGAGAAACGGCACTGAACTAACATTTGTGGTTTTACATAACTTTCAGGCTTCTCCTTGCATTCGATTTAATAAAGATGGAACTCTCTTAGCTGTCTCAACTAGTGAGAACAGTATCAAGATACTTGCTAATTCTGATGGTCTTCGGATTGTGTGTTCCATTGAAAATCGTGCCCTTGATGCTTCAAAGGTTGCTTCTGGAACTGTTGTGAAGGTATAGACTATCGTTGATCCTACATAATTCAAATTTGCACATGCTTGTTATTTAAATTATTTGTTATGCAGGCGCCATTAATTGGCACGTTTGGTGCTTCCAGTTCAGCTGCCGGAACGAGCATTAATGTCACAGACAAAAATCCACCAGTAACGGCTATGGTTGCGCTGGTAACTATTGATGCTTGTCGTGTATGAAGGGGTGTTTCTTTGAAGAATGCTTCATGTTTTTTATTTCGTTATCTGTGTTAGTTTTTCTTCTGGTTGATGGAATCATTTCATGCACACTTATGCAATCTGTAGCTTATGTCTTGAATCATTACACAGATGAAATTCACTAAAACATTTCCACCTCTAATAAAAAATCCTATTATATATATTGCAGAATGGGGATAGTAGAGGTTTGCAAGATGTGAAACCTAGAATTTCAGACGAGCTAGAAAAATCCAAACTCTGGAAGCTGACTGAAATCAGTGATCCTTCTCAACTTCGTTCCCTGAGACTTCCTGATAGCTTATTGTCAGTAAGGGTATGTATTGCTACATCATCAGCCTAGCGGAGATAATACTGTTGTCTGCCTGATTTTTTTTTTTTCTTTATTTATTTTTGTTCAATCTTGGTGGCAACCGGTGTAGGTGTACTTTCTGTATGTATGCCAGTGTATTATTATTTTGGTTCTTTTTGATCTTTGGTTAGTCAGTATTTGTGCTCCCATCTTGCCGCCAGAAGACTAAACACCACTAGGGTTTGTCTTAGTTTGTTGGAACCAAATTATAGTGGTTTCAGATTTCTAGTTTGAAAGGTTTCCTCTCAGATGTTTGTTATGTTCTGGAGTTTCATGGTGAAGGTACCAGAAATTACATGACAAGATGCATAGATACAATACATGTCACAGAAGATTTATATTGCTGATAGGTCTATCATCCTGATTATTTCTGTTTTATTGACAGTTTTAAAGAACCGAGTTTGAAATCTATTTCCAAATGATATTTATTCTATTTTTAACTGGTACTTCAAGATCGGAAGAAAGTATAAAGGCTTCTTTCATATATTTTCTCTTCTAGATAAAACTATAACTCAAGTATCTGTAGTGTCATACAAATATGTTTCGCCGTTCTACTTTGTCTAGGGTTATTACATATTGCAATAAGGTCCTAAAAGCTGTATATAATAATTTCTGTAAAGCTTAAGAGTTGTCCCTTCAACAAGCTGCGGCAGTATGCTCCCCCCGTCTGCATGTGTGTCCAGAATTATTTTTTTCCCTCTAAAGTCATAGTCTCAGATGTATTCTAGGTGTTTGCCATAAAAGTTGCTGATCATTTTCATTTTCCATATAGATTATTAGGTTGATTTATACGAATTCAGGAGGTGCTTTGTTGGCACTAGCATATAATGCTGTTCACAAACTCTGGAAATGGCAGAGGAGTGAGAAATTGACGGGAAAGGTATTAATATTTCTCTTTCCGTGCTCTTACTTTTTCTAAACTCCTTACTTTCAGTGAGTATTGCTTGACAAGTGCTCTACCTCTTGTGTAGGCAACAACTAGTGTTCCTCCTCAATTATGGCAACCGTCAAGTGGAATATTGATGACCAATGATATCAGTGAGACAAACCTTGAAGATGCTGTCCCGTGTTTTGCACTTTCAAAGAATGATTCTTATGTTATGTCAGCATCAGGAGGGAAAATTTCCTTATTTAATATGATGACCTTCAAGGTAATGGTGTATCGGCCTTGTGCTGGGTCCATCTGCTTGGCATACTGCTATTCTGTTCTCTTGTTGGTATACATATTTTTTTCACATAAAGAAATTCCTGCTCATCCCTTCTGCAGACAATGACAACATTCATGCCCCCACCACCTGCAGCAACATTCCTTGCCTTCCATCCACAGGACAACAACATCATTGCAATTGGCATGGAAGACTCTTCAATACAAATTTACAATGTTCGGGTTGATGAGGTATTTAGCCTGAACTATGATCTAAATAGTGCGGTTCAGATGTGTGCATATCTACATCTATGTTGTTATTATTGAAAATTTTGATATCATGTGCACAGGTCAAGAGCAAGCTGAAAGGTCATCAGAAGAGAGTAACTGGCCTTGCGTTTTCTAATGTTCTGAATGTTCTTGTATCGTCAGGAGCTGATGCTCAGGTATGCCGTGCACGGCTTTGAGAAGGGAATAAATCAGAACATCTTTCTACACATACACGAACATGCACATGTAGTGTTTGTGTGACCTGTATTATACATGCATGTTTATAACATGCCTTCTCTGGTAGTAGTGTAATTCTAGCACCTTAATTTTTTTCTGTGTTTTTTTAAAAAGATTATGCCTATATTATTCTTATTGGGGGGGGGGGGGGGGGGGGGGGGGGGTGGGTTCTTTTGTATTAATGATGGTTGTGAGATATATCTAGTTAGGGTATTGTTGATGTGTCTAGTTACATTTCATTCATGGTGCACTCGTGTCAAATTAATGCATTCATTCAATTTTCATGTCTCCAAGTTGTTAGTAAGATGGGGATTTGCAGGACTTTGCAGAAAATGAAAAAAAATCTCTTATTTTGCTTGTCTTGTTTTATCTGAAAGCTGGAGCGATTTACCAGTAAGATGGCACATCAAAATTTGTACTACTGATTGTTCCCACATAATTTATAGAATGTACATTGATTGTATGGGTTTGTTTCCAGATTTGTGTTTGGAGCACAGATGGATGGGAGAAACAGGCTAATAAATTCTTGCAAATTCCAAGTAGCCGAGCTTTAGCACCTCTTGCACAGACCCGTGTTCAATTTCATCAAGATCAGATTCATGTTCTGGTTGTCCATGACTCTCAGATAGCTATTTTTGAGGCACCGAAGCTAGAATGCCTTGAGCAGGTTTGTGAATCACTTCTTTACAACGTGTTGAGATTATAAACCTATCCTCATATAGTGAAGATTTCTCATGGGCTTCGTACTTCCTCAAATATGCCCCCCCTTCCCCCCTTCATTATCGCCATGTTCATATTGGATATCGTTGCATGCTTGAATACCTGTCTTTTTGTTTAAGACTACCTGGGGTATTTTGGAGGGAAATATAATTTTCATGTTCCAGCAATAGCCGTAGGATTACTTTTTGTATTCATAATTCAGCCCGTTCACAATATGGTTTGTGACAGTGGCATCCTCGAGAGTCGAGCGGTTCCATCACGGATGCTACATATTCGTGTGATAGTCAGTCAATCTATGCATGCTCTGAAGATGGATGTGTGTGTATCCTAACTGCCACAACACTCAGACTGAGGTGTCGAATTAACCCCACTTCTTACTTGCCTTCTAATCCCAGGTATGTGTTATCATTCCTGATAATAAGTTAATAAAATTTGACATTGTACATGTCCCTCTATAATTGTCTGATTATATTTGACAGCTCAAGGGTGTATCCGCTTGTCATCGCTGCCCATCCATCTGAAAACAATCAGTTCGCCTTGGGACTCACAGATGGCGGAGTTCATGTTTTCGAACCCTTGGAATCAGAGGGAAAGTGGGGTACTACGCCACCAACTGAAAATGGGGCAGGGCCTAGCATCACCCCTGCTGCAGCTGGTTCTGATCAGCCATCAAGGTAGCAATAGTTGCCCGTGCCCTCCGCTAATAATCCGAGTGAAAATACCTCACAAATGTTCCCCATTTTATTTTTTTAGGGAGCTGTGAAACTTTAGGTATTTTAGCTTGTAGGATTCACAGTGGTGACAGATTCCTGAGTACTGCTCATTTTGTGGTGTAGAATTGGGGGCTCCCTCCATAAATATTAACTTTTGATATGATGAAGATGATGGGACTTAGGTGGGAGGAGGATAGGAATTAGGGACTAACTTATATGTTTTAGTTTGTAATGATGGTTTCTGGAAGTTAACTCATGAGTTTGAATTCTTTTTCTGTTTATTTCATAAATTGTAAACCAATTGGTTATCTTTCCCTTTGTGTGTGCAAGTCTCTCTCTCTCTCTCACACACACACACAATGTATGGTCTCTGATAGGGGATAGGGTGGTCCTTAACCATTTATTGATCCAAGAAACCCAATTCAATAGGGGATAGGGTTCACTTGTCATACAAATTTTTTTTTTTTTAATATTTAAGAATTACTCACACACCTTGACCGATTGACCACTAGACCTTCGGGTACTTGTCATACAATTTGCCTTTGATGTATCTGCAGAAATTAATTACTATCATAACATTTAATTGTTATTGGGGGATATAAAAAAGGATGATGTTACTAGGTTTTGTTACTATGCATAAAAAATCTGTTTATGCGTACGTATTTACTATTTAGCGAGGAATGTATAACTCGTTATACTTTTGAAAATAATCTTTTGCTGGTGATCAAGAACGCTTACCGATTACGCACACACTGTCCGATGTGATTGTTATTTTTTTTTTTAGTGTTAGTTGTTTTATTCACGCCAATAAAGGCCAATGATTCTTAGGTTTGGTGTTTTTGAATTTCTTACTCATCGTAAATTAACTATTTAATTATTTATTCTTGTTCTCCAACAACAACCAAGTAAAACTGCGTTCAACATAGGATTTTTAATTAATCTCTGATTCATTTATCAAATTTTAATTAATGTCTTGTTCATTTATCAATTTCGATTTGAATTTGAAAGTTGACACATCCAAATATGGAAAGTGAAAACAATATGTCTTAGATATACGTTTGATCATAAAATCAACTGTATAGAAGCTTCGACTAATACGATTATTAAAATTTAGATATTACCAACTGAAAATTGGTAATATCTAAATTTTATTTTATTTTCGTCATGCCTTTTTGATTTATGTGATTACTTGGTCGGACCTTTACAAATTTTTGTACAGCACAAGTGAATTCGCTACATTACTACTATTGAAATAATTTTTATTTAAAATTTCAATGCAAAATATTAAGGATAATATATATAGTATCTTCAATTTATTGAAATGAGTTCCCGTAAAAAATCAATTCAAAATATAAAAAAATTAAAAAACAATCTTCAAACTATTGTAATGCAATAAAATACAAATAGGAATAACAAATAGTACTGTAATTATGTAAATGCAGAAAAATTACACAATAACAATTGAGTAAAAATTTGGATCCTTTTTTCATTCATCAAAGCTATGTATTTATACCACTTTTTGGAAGATGGGTCAAGCCCATGTATTTGAGTTTGTCAATCCCTTAAATCAGGGGATTTGATAAACTCTACCCTTTTTTGGATTCCTTATTCTATAATTGGATTACTCCTTGCCTTGTGGATCACTTGAACTTCTAGAGTTTTCCATAGGCCCGTTATTGCTTTGGCCCACTTGTTTTCAGCCTATCCGTTTTCCCGACCCATCAGTCTTGCGGCCCATCACGGTTGAGCCAGATATTTTTAACTATTACACAGGCCCATGAGGTTATGGGCTTTTGTGGTATTTCCTTCTTCAAAGCCCATGACTGAAAAATTTAAACACCTTTATACACATATATACATACATGCACTTTGTGGGGAATGAGGGTTGGTGAGTTGCCAATCAATTATGAGCATTTAAAAATGAGTGGTCATTACTCCTTTAATTGTAGCTCCCTGACGGCTCATCGTGGGTTGCGACCTTCGGACTTCGTGCAATCCTTTGGCCTCCTTCTCCCCTTCTATAAAAACCCACACTTCTTCATTTCATTTCTCATTTCATACTTTGCAATCTTCTGCTCTAGCTTCTCTCTTCCTCAGCTCTTCATCTTTGGAATTTATTCCTTCATCATTGCCACAATCCTTTCCGTCGGTCGTCTCGGATTTATTAGTAGGACAGAAACCTACTGCTACCCGAAGCTTCTGTGACTCTTCGTTCACCAACTGAGTGAGTTGACCGGTCTTTTTCTTTTCCCTTCTTTCCTTGATTTTCACCTTTACCCCCTTCTGTCTCTTCTACCTTTCTCTAACAATATGTCTGATAGCGACGATACCCGTTCGATTGAAGAAGTCGTCTTGTCGTCTGCTACTGGTACCGATCCTACTAGTAGCGATAGTCCCCAGTCCAATCATCAGGAAGCCTCGAAAACAACTCCCCAAAATACTGACATTCTGGGTCCATCCCAGAATGAAACTGTGAATCCTAAGGGCCCCGAACCGTTTGTAGTGGCCCCACTTAAAAGAGTTCGACCGGAAGTAGACGTTAAACACCTTCGGGCTGAGACCCAAGTACCTAGGGATGTTGATATATCCCCTTACCCAGGTTACCTTGATTTTACCCAGAGTCAGGGACTAGCTCTCGGCATCCCACCTTAGGGTTCTAAGGTTCCCCCTTCATCCCTTCTTCCACTATGCGTTCTTCATGCTGGGATTACATCCCCTTCAGTTAAACCCGAACAACCTTAGGATCATGTCCATGCTTCTGTTGTATAATAGGGACCTAGATCTTAACTTAGGCTTAGCAGATCTACTCCTATGCTACTTTTTTCAAAACGCCCGAGCGAGTAAGGGTAGATACAATCTTTTCCCTTTCCAGGGTCGTAACATATGTACCGATACTGAAAAGTCGGATAAGGGATGGAAGGAAAGGATGGTAGTAGGGAGCAGCAACTGGTCTTACCCCTTCTCACGTATATTTTTGATCCCAAGAGTCTTTGGGGCCATCCGTCTGCCCATCTACCGTGCCCTTCATAAAGTCTCTTGCCTTTGTGAACACTGCAATCTTCATCGGGGAGATTATGCTTATAAATTCCTGGGTTACGAAGATAAGGACATTCCCCTTACTTTCATAAGACAATGCATAGGCATCCTAAAAACCCATATCTGGGGAAAAGCCCGATCGACTATTGACTTGCTGACTCCGGAAAATCTTGAATCAATTTCTAATTTGGGCATTGCTGTTGACAGGATGGACTTGCCTGACAAACCCATGTCTGCCAGAATCCCTCAAGTTCCTGAAGGGATTCCCCTTGTTGATGTTGTGCCATTATCAACAGCGCCGCCCTCGACTTCGGTACCTCCTCCTGCACAGAGCCCGACAGCGCCATCAGCACAGAACCTTGGAGCTCCACCCCCGCCTCCTGTAAATCCTCCGACTGTCAGGACCCAATCCAGTACAACTGGTGGAGTGGCTACTAAGAGGGCCAGGACACAAGTTGATAATGCTTCCTCAAGCAAAACTCCCGCTGTTTCTGAATAATCCCGGACTTTGATTCCCTGGGAGCCGAAATTCCTGCTGCCAGATGGGACTCCGGTCTGTGCTGACAAAATCACTCTCAATCAGCCAGAAGCTCTTCGGGCTATGTCCAAAGAGATCTGGACACCAGCTGATAGGGTCGCCCATACCAAAATCACCAGAACTAATCTGGCAAAGAGGACTTCAATAATGGTCATGGAGGTAAAAACTTTGTTCATTATTTTGTACTTAGCTTATTTGTTGCTCATCCTTTTGTGTAATAATCATTTCTCTACTGTGCAGCTTCTCTACGGCGTTCAGGCCTACAACAGCCTCCTGGAGACTGACGTCAAAGAAATGGCCAGTATGCAAACCCAAATAAAGCAGAATGACACCCACCGGGTTCTCTAGTCAAGGAGGCGGATGGCCTTCGCCAGACCGTTTATGAACAGAAGACTCTTTTGGAAACCGGTGAAGCGGAGAAGCGAGCCCTGACTACCGAGCTGGAAAAAGCGAGGGAAGCTGCTAAGAAGATGGCAGCCGAAAAGGCTGAGTCAGATAAACTCCTGGCGGAATCAGAGAAGCTTCTGTCCCTTGAACGGGAAAAAGTAGAAGTGTGCCGACTAGGAGGTCTTGTACAAAAGATACTCTGTTATCTGTGACATCCGAGCGGCCAGGGCTTGGCGACGGAGGCATGAAATGGAACATATCCCTCTGGAATCCCGGGAATTTAAGACCACAGAGGAATTCGATGCCCATATGGGAGTGCCTGTGCCCTACGAAAATCCTCCTGCCTCTGAGAACGAGAAGCGCTTTGCTGCCATCCTGAAAGGGGAAGAATATCATCCTCCTGATCAGTAGTTTAGGCAATTTTTGTTTGTTTTTGCTCCCCTCAAAGGGTTAATTTTTTGTAATTTATTTCCTTATCAATGAACAAGAGTTTTTCCCCATTTTCTGTATTTTCCCATCCTTGTTTTGATTCTAATGCTTGTACTTTAACCGTTTGTTAGACAATTGAGCCTTCGGGCATCTGGCATTTGAGGCTAGATTCTATCATCTGGTTAGTTCAAATCAAGCTTGAACTCAAACACTTAGGAATATTTTTGATGAAAAATTGACCCTTCGGGAATTTGGCCCCTGAGGCTAGCTTTTATCATCTGGTTAGTTCAAATCAGGTTTGAACTCAAACACTTAGGAATAATTTTAGTGAAAAATTGAGCCTTCGGGCATTTGGCCCCTGAGGCTAGCTTTTATCATCTGGTTAGTTCAAATCAGGTTTGAACTCAAACACTTAGGAATATTTTTAGTGAAAAATTGAGCCTTAGGGCATTTGGCCCCTGAGGCTAGCTTTTATCCTCTGGTTAGTTCAAATCAGGTTTGAACTCAAACACTTAGGAATATTTTTAGTGAAAAATTGAGCCTTCGGGCATTTGGCCTCTGAGGCTAGATATTGTCCTCTAGTTAGTTCAAATCACGTTCGAACTCAAACACTTAGGAATATTTTTATTCAAGCACGGAGCACTTGTATAAAAGTAGAATGCATTTTTATTGAAATGAACTTTGAAAATAGTGAAGCAGAAGTGCCGGACATCGGGCACAGATGCTTTATAAAAGGGGCGTCATAGTAAGACAACTTTATTCCTTAACAAGAAAAGTAACTATCTAAAGATAATACCTCTTTAATCGATAAGCATTCTGAGAGTTGGACTCGAGACGGTCTGTCTCGTTCTTCCGAACCCGATAAGCACCGCGCCCGATAACCTCAACTACTGTGTAAGGTCCTTCCCACGTTTCTCGTAATTTGCCTACAATCCCAATCTTCCTTCTGAGTACCATATCGCCTACCTGAAATTCTTTCCTTTTGACTTTATGATTGAAGCGTGCCCGGACTTGTTGCTGATAGGCGGCCAGTCTTATCCCGGCAGCTTCCCTTCTTTCTTCCAGGAGGTCCAAATCATGGGCTAGGTGCTGATTGTTTGGCCCTTCTTCCCATGCTTGACTCCTTAAAGTAGGAACCCTTAGCTCGGTCGGAATAATCGCTTCAGCCCCATAAGCCATGGCAAAAGGAGTCTCTCCCGTTGGCTGCCTCAGAGTAGTCCGATAGGACCACAACACCTCAGGCAGTTTTTCCAACCATGCCCCTTTTGCGTCTTCAAGTTTTTTTCTCAGTGTGTCAAAAATGGTTCTGTTTGTCCTTTCGGCTTGTCCATTCCCCTGTGGATAGCCGACAGAAGAAGTGTTTTGATTGATCCCATGCTTTGTCAGGAATGCTTGAACCTTTCTGTTATCCAGGTTGGTACCATTGTCCATCATTATGGTTCGGGGTAGACCGAATCTACAGATGATGTGGCTCCAGATGAACTTTATAACATGGCTGCCAGTTATGGTGGGATATGCTTCGGCTTCCACCCATTTGGTAAAGTAATCGGTAGCCAAGAGAACATGCATGGTACATCGTATTGCCTGCGGGAGAGGACCCACAATATCCATACCCCATCGGGCAAAGGGGTGAGGAACAATTGTTGGGTTCAAGAGCTCCGGCGGTGGATGAATGTCATCTCCATGAAACTGACACTTTTTGCAATGTCGGGTGTAGATCTCAGCATCCCTTGCTAGGTAGGGCCAGAAGTATCCCTAGGTGAGAACTTTATGAGCTAGGGACCTTCCTCCGGAATGATTGCCACAAGATCCTGCATGAATCTCCTCCATGACCGCCGAAGCCTCGGAGGGGGTGAGACATCTCAAGTACGGTCCGGAAAAAGACTTCCGGTATAGTTGGCCGTTGTAGAGGGCATATCTGGCTGCCTTCATTCTTATCTTCCGGGCTTCTGATTTTGACTCAGGCAATGTACCAAATCTCAAATAATCCACTATCGGGTCCATACAACTCGGTTCCCATGGGATAACCATTACTTCTTCGCGGGGTTCCAAGCTGGATCGGGCGATAAAGTCTATTGGTACAGTGCGAGTCATACTTTCTCTTGCCGCGGAGGCTTGGTTAGCCAGATGATCTGCTGTGGAATTATCTTCTCTGGGAATTTGTTCAAAGTTTATTTGTTGGAATCCCTCAGCCTCCCTTAGAACCAAATTCTTGTAGGCTTCCATCTTCGGCTCTCGGGTTTCATACTCCCCTTTTAACTGTCTTACGACCAGCTGGGAATCACTTCGAACCTCCGCTTTCTGTACTTGAAGGCTTCGGGCCAACCGAATTCCTGCAAGAAGGGCCTCGTACTAGGCTTCATTGTTAGAGGCTGGAAATTCCAGTCGAACGGATTGCTGGATTTTAGTACCATCCGGTGTTACAAGTACTACTCCGGTCCTTGCTCCGTTGATGTTGGATGATCCGTCCATGAACACGACCCATAATCCAGGCTCACATTCTTCTACGGAGTCAGTAGTTTCTGTTTCCAACAGGAAGTCAGCTACTGCCTGTCCTTTGATGGCCGTTCGGGGGACATAAGTTATGTAAAAAATCCCGAGTTCAATCGCCCATTTTGATACTATCCCGGATAACTCAGGTTTCGCCATTATGGATCTGATCGGAGTTAAAGTAGGAACTATGATCGGATGTGCTTCAAAGTAGTGCCGAAGGCGTCGCTTAGCATTGATCAATGATAGTACCAGCTTCTCCTGCTTTGAATAACGGGTTTCTGCATCAGCAAGGGCTTTGCTGGTGTAGAAGACTGGTGTTTGGTATCCTTTGCCCTCCTTGACCAGAGCGGCGCTGGTAGATGTTGCTGATATGGCCAGATACAGGTGTAACGGCTCATCAGTTTCTGGGGTTGTCAGTATCGGGGGCTTCGCCATGTAACTTTTGAGTCTTTTCAGGGCCTCCGCTTGCTCTGGCCCCCAGATTTCTCCTTTTGCCGCCTTTATTGCTTGAAAGAATGGCCTACACCGATCGGTTAACCGAGAGATGAAACGACTGATGGCCGCTATTCTTTCGGTTAGTACCTGGATCTCCTTCCGGGACTTTGGCTCCGATGTCTCTACGAGGGCTTTGACTTGAGCCGGGCTAGCTTGTATTCCCGTTCGATCAACTATGTGCCCCAAAAACTAGCCTGAGGACACCCCGAAAGAACACTTGGACGGGTTGAGCTTCATATTGTACCTCCTGAGGGTGTCGAACACCTGCTGCAGATCAGTCAGGTGGTCTCCTTTTACCTTGCTCTTGACCACCGTGTCATCGATGTAGGCTTTGATGGTGGATCCCATCATTCCTTGGAACACCCTTCTGACCAACCTTTGATAGGTAGCACCTGTATTCTTTAGTCCGAAAGGCATAACTGTGTAACAAAATGTACCTGATTCAGTGATGAAGGCAGTCTTTTCCTGGTCCCTCGGGTCTATTCTGATCTGGTTGTACCTAGAGTATGCATCCAGAAAACTCAGGCGTTCGAAACCCGCGGTGGCTCTACCATCTGATCGATTTTTGGTAAAGGGAAACAGTCTTTCGGGCAGGCTTTATTCAGATCTGTGAAGTCTACACATACTCTCCATTTGCCGTTTTTATTCTGGACCACCACAACGTTTGCCAACCAGGAAGGATACTGGACTTCCTTTATGAATCCTGCTTGAAGGAGTCGATCAACTTCTTCAGCTATGATCTGATTTTGATGGGCCCCCATTCGCCTTTGTTTCTGCTTGACAGGCTTTGCGCTGGGATCCACATTGAGGGAATGTTAGGTTACTGACGGGTCGATACCGGTCATGTCCATATGGCTCCATGCGAATATGTTAGAGTTAGAACGGAGAAGGGACTCCATTTCCTCTTTTTCTTGGGGACTGAGGCCTGAACCAATATAAGTAAATCTTTCGGGACGATCGGGGCAAATTTGAACCTCCAGAAGGGGTTCAACTGCTACTGGTGACCCCGAACTGCCCTCCTGTAATTGCTATTTGTCATCGGATGTCGCCTTGGATTGTGATCCTCGTTCTGGTTCCGCCTTTCTTTTTAGACTTTTCATGGTGACGGCATAACACTCCTTTGTTGCTACCTGATCGCCCCTGATATCGATTATGTCAACTCCATTCGGGTCAATACACCGCATGACCTGATGCATGGTAGAAGGGACTCCGTGCATACGATAGATCCATCCCCTTCCCATGAGGAGATTATAGGAAGGTTTGACATCTACAACCACAAAAGTCTCTCGGAGCGTGCGCCTTGCTGCCGTTACTGGTAGTTGGATTTCCCCCATTGGTTCCACTCTTCTGCCATCGAATCCTGCTATCGGGCTTCTGGAAGGGACTATTTCCTGGGGGCTGATTTCCAATTTCTCAAAGGCCCACTTGGTGATAATGTTGGCACTGCTTCCTAGATCGACCATTACCCTCTTGATCAAGCAGTTGGAGACCATGAGGGAGATAACCAGGGGGTCGTCATGGGGTGTCTGAATGTTCCGCATATCTGTAGAGGTGAAAATAATACGGGCATCCTCTTTCGGGCTTCGGAACTCGGTGACTTCCCCAACCCTTCGCAACTTCTGGGCTTGCCGCATCTGTGATCTACGGGCTTCCTCCGTTTCTGATCGACTGGGCCCTCCATGGACCATGTGAATGATCCACACGGTTTGTCCCATAGCTCCCTTGGTAGGAGCATGCGACGTTTGATCTGATCGGGCTCCTTCCTTGGCAACATACTCGGTCAGTTCTCCTTTTGCTATCATGGCTTCCACCTGCCTCCTGAGGCTTCTGCATTCGTTGGCGTGGTGCCCGTATTCACCGTGAAAGGCACAATGTCTTGACATATCTCTCTGATCCATTGGTTGTCTGATGGGTGGTGGTGACCGATAGATTCCCTTGCCCTTTGTCTCCTGATACAGCTTTGCCAGTGTCACTTTCAGGGGGGTGACCTTCTCCTCAAACCTTGGGCGTTTCTCTGGGACCAGGGAAGGAGCAGGAGGAGCGCTCGGTCGCTTCCGATCTGGTGCCCGATCCTTTACCTTGGAAGGTTCGGATGCCCTTACCTCTACTGTTGCAAATGCGGTCCTTCTCTGTCGTATGACTAACTCTTCTTCTATTCGGAGGTGCCCCTGTGCCCTGGAATTGAGCTCTCCAATGTCTGCAGGTGGCCTTTTGACCAGGGACTGATGGAACTTGGTTCCCGAAATCAAGGCCATTCTGAAGGCTTCGACAGCTGAGTGCTGATCGCAATTGTTAATTGAGGACATCTCCACGTTGAATCGTGATACAAAAATTTTCAGGGATTCGCCCTTCTCTTGAATCATGGTGAACAAACTGGAGATAGTCTTTTTCTGTCTTTTGTTACCGAAATACTGGGCAATAAACAACTCGCAGAGTCTGAGCCAACTTCCGATCGATCGGGGTGGTTGCTTTCTGAACCACATGAGGGCTGCTTTGGTCAGATTGGTGGGGAATACTTTGTAAAGTAAGGCCTCGTTCTCGTTGTAAACATTCATCTTGGTATGAACGTGGTAGATGTGCTCTATTGGATCTTTCGTACCATCGAACATGGTGAACTTCGGTAGTCTGAACCTCTCCGAATAGGGCACACTAGTGATCGAGATGGTGAACGATGTCTGAACGGCGTCTATAGATGCCTCGGATGCCAGTTCGATTAGGGTCTGTACCTTCAGATCCTTAAGCACGTCCCGCTGGAATCTGGATATGATTTCCTCCAGCTTTTTCATGGTCAGGACCTCTTCGGGGTTACGTACCCCAAGAACCTGTAGAGATGACTCCGCGTGCTCTTCACGATCATTATGGGATCGAACGGGGATATCGTCCTTTTCTGTCTGGCAGCCTATAGATCGTTCATGCTGGCCGGATTGCTCGTCGTTATGAACCTCTTGTGCCTTTTGCAGTTGAGCCAGTTTTGCCACTAGTTCAGCGTTCTGCCTCTCTAACTCGGCAACCCTCTCCTCTAGGGCTCGTCTGATCGGATCTTCTGGATTCTGGCCTCCGTTTGGAGGTAAATCGGTCTGCTGAGAACGTGTGATCGCCATTGATAGTAAGAATCTTAGCTTTTTTCTAAAGAGTGAGAAGCTTATTGAAAAAGATTTCAATAATAGAGCCTTCCCACAGACGACACCAATTGTGTAAATGCAGAAAAATTACACAATAACAATTGGGTAAAATTTTGGATCCTTTTTTCATTCATCAAAGCTATGTATTTATACCACTTTTTGGAAGATGGGTCAAGCCCATGTATTTGAGTTTGTCAATCCCTTAAATCAGGAGATTTGATAAACTCTACCCTTTTTTGGACTCATTATTCTATAATTGGATTACTCCTTGCCTTGTGGATCACTTGAACTTCTAGAGTTTTCCATAGGCCCGTTATTGCTTTGGCCCACTTGTTTTCAGCCTATTCGTTTTCCTGGCCCATCGGCCTTCGGTCCATCCGTCGTCGGCCCATCAGTCTTGCGGCCCATCACGGTTGGGCCAGATATTTTTAACTATTACAAATTACCTTAATCTACATCAATATAACATCAAACAAAGGAATTGAAATTATTGAATCGTAATTATTATTTATTTTAAAGTAATGTTATACATAATGAAAATAATTTCAAAATAATATCATGAATAATAATAACTTTTTTATTTTTATTTTTTATCTAATTTTTAAATTTAAATTTTAATATCAATTAAATCCTGACCTACCAATAAAAACAGTTTAGGGCAACTAGTGTGAGACCAACCTCACAATAATATTTCTCAAGCCTCCCACTCTCGGAGACCGGCGGCCTCTTAGTTGTTCCAAAGAAGCTTATCCTCATTCTTACATCAACACGTTGCATTCGTAATTTAGCCATGCAGCTCTTCCCCTTGACACGTATCTGCACACATAAACACACACACACACATATATATATATATACATATATATATATACATATATATATATATATATATGCATATAAATACCACACAACAGTACACTTCAACACACATCTTCAATCCAAAGTCCACTTGCTTAGTTCCATACTCTCTTTAAGAAACAAAAGCTACCTGCGTTAATACCTACACACATACATACACATACCATATATATATATATATATCAATATTATGAGCAGCAGTGTAAATAAGGATCAGAAGATGCTGTTGAAGGAGAAGAAAGTGAGCGATGTATTAGAGGCAAAGCCGGAGGAGTACAAGAAGAGGACGCTGGTGGAGGTGCCTTACACCGCAACATTGGGCGACACCATGAACGCCCTGCTGGCCCACAAGGTGGTGGCGGTTCCCGTGGCGGCACCGCCTGGACACTGGATCGGAGCGGGCGGTTCGATGATTTTGGAGGCGGATAAGCAGACGGGTACGGTGAGGAAGCACTATATAGGGATGGTGACCATGCTCGACATCTTGTCACATATCGCCGAGGGCGATTTCGACGACATGGATCGGAAGATGTCGGTGCCGGTGTCCTCCATTATAGGACACTGCCTTGAGAGTCTCAGTCTCTGGACCCTCAATCCTAATACCAGGCAAGCTACCTCTAATTTCTATACTTCATATGTAGAGAGTAGTTTGTGCATGTTTATTTATTTTTTATTTTTTACTTGTATTTTTTGGGTTTTTCTTTTCAAGGAATGTGATTATATCATGTTTTGTTATATTAATATTAAGTTAATTTATATATTTTTGTTGCCACATGAAAAGGAAAACTTTTGTTACCCCTCTTTAACCTCGTTGACTTATTATTTCGGTATGATTAAGAAGAGTAATATGGTGAAGTTACATTAATATGTTGCATTTAGTATTTGAAGCTGGCGACAGCTCGAGATGAGAAAATGAAATATTAATATGGGACCAAGTATTAAATATCCATTTGTTTAAATTATTTTAAGGAGATATTTTAATTTAATTATTTGAAAATATATATTGAAGGGGGTTCTTAAATGATAGTAAATAATATAAATGGTGAAAGACACAAATATGAGAGAATCATAGATAATCAAAGGATCCAAAAGTGGATTAAGAGAGGTAGAAGCCTAGGCGAACTCGAAAGCGAGATAGAAATGAAGATGAGAGTCCTGTTGCAAATACCATTAACTCCTTTTTGTAAGGTGCTTGTGAAGTATGTGAGTGGGTATGAGATTTATGCTCTCATGACTCCAAAATGAAAAGTCCCCTTATCCTCTTGGCCTCCTTTTATAGGCCAAGTAAAAGAGTTGGTGATGTCATCGTGACATCACTTTTGGGTTAAAACTAATTAAAAGTGATTAATCTTTCAATTAATCATAAAGTGATGTGCGAGAGTCAAAATGATAAATCTATTTCTCGAGTCCGATCGAGAATCAACCCGACGAACACTGAACTTCATCCATCAAACCAAGTACCTCCTCGGATTCCAGTAATGCCTGAGTCTTGCTCCCAACTCAGTCTTCAATTTGATGACATGACGTGTGCCACGTGTCTGTTGAATGTCGATGATGTGGCGTTGCCATGTGGATTGAGATATAAGATCACTTACATTAGCCCCCATGCGCGAATGCCGTTGGGTGTAGTGAAGGGGTGTTCGGGCATAATAATAAATGAATGTAGAGTGTTGAAACTGCAAAGATGAAAAAATGAAAATTTGTACTAGCTTCAGTATAAGTAATAAAATGTGTGTGTGGATAGACAAATAATATAATGTTTGAATTTTCATAGTAGAAAAACTTGTGAAGTCAAGCCCAAGATGTAGGTATGCTGAGAGTTATTTGTTGGAAAAATATGTTGTTTTGAGTAAAATAATTTGTAGATGCGTGTCTTCCAAAACATTGTGGATTGGAAAAAGTTCGATTTTGAATTTGTGAAATGTCAAATTGAAATATGCTCGAGATGTGTGTCTGCAAAAGCATTGCATATGAGAGAGAATGGTTGAAAATGATAAATTTTCTAAGTAGAAAATTGGATAAGTCTGCTTCGAGACGTGAGTTTGTAAGGAGTGAAGAAGTAATATAAAAAGAGGAACATGTGTTTTAAGTATGGGTGGAGTAAACAATTGTAAAATTCTCTAAGTTTGAAATTTTATTTCACTAAAAAAACATGTAAATTGAGAATAAATTGTTGAGTAGAGAATGTGGAGTTATGATGTGTTTGTCTATAGAGAGTAAATCAACTGAATATTGGGTGAGTAAACTTTGGTTATCTTTTACTCGAGATGATGGTCCGTAAAGAGTGAACAACTAAGAAAATTTTAAAGTTTTGCTCGAGACGTTGGTATGTAGTGAGTGACCAATGAAATTTTCTAAGTAGAAAATTATTACATTGTTCCCGAGACGCGTGTCTGCAGAGAGCGAGTTACTATAAAATTTTTTTTTAAAAAATATTAAGTTGTACTCAAAGACGTATTTGTGATGAGCTAGTGTGAGGTAAGTGAGACTCGAGGAGCCCGCAAGTGATATTGTGTCACGAGAGTAACGATGAAAACATTGAGGTTGTGTTGAGATAAGATACATGGTGAGAATCGATAAGCCCAGAGTGACATTGTGTCATGAGGTGGTAAGGTTGTTAGTGTGAGGTAAGTGAGACTCGATGAGCCCCTAAGTGATATTGTGTCACGAGAGTAACGATGATAACATCGAGGTTGTGTTGACATAAATATACATGGTGAGACTCAATGAGCCCTGTAAGAACATTTATTTATCAATGACATGATTTTGATAAAAAAGTCATGTTCAGAGTTGTGAGTTTAGATCGAGTTGGTGTGTTAAATGTGTGTCTAAAGTGGTGAAGATACAAATGATATCGAGTGGAATAATGGCTGGAAGCGGCAGGACAAAGAAACAAAGATTTCAAAGAAATTTGTATTTTGTTCCACCGAGTACTCGGTGGGAGTGTTACCGAGTACTCGGTAAATACGCAAGTGTGCGCCTTAGCGCATTAGAGAGAAAACTTCCAGAGACAAGTGCGTCTTATCACACAATTGTGCACGCATACAGGTTCACCGAGTACTCGGTAGAACAATCACTGAGTACTTGGTAAGTGGCTACGCAGATTAATTTTTGGAAAGTTTTGTCTTGCTATGCAATTAACTTCTAATCACTTTGGGACATGATTAGAAGCTATTATTGGTATATTGGACTATCATTGGTATATTAGTCTATATTTGGAAGACTTAATGGTAGAAATACGAATTCCGAAAGGAAAATAATTCTTACCACTAATTGAAGACTTTTCTCTATATATATGAGTTAAACCAAAGAGAAGGGGGTGGTTTGTGTGTGGCTTTTGAGAGATCTCTGTAATTATTCTACAGTTCATATAATTATACACAGAGATATATAGAGAGAAAATTATTGAGTGATCATACATATTCTAGTTCTCTCTTGTTATTGAGATTTTCCAATTGTGCTTCTATATCGAAGATCTTTATGCATAATTGGATGATCCATTGCTGAAAAACATCACACCACCTTGTGCAATGTGGTTGCATTGATCCGTTGAGAAGCGGAGCCGTCTGAGTATGGAGATCGAAGCAGGAGGCTTTCTGGTTGCATTGATCCGTTGAGAAGCGAAGCCATCAGAGTACGGAGATCGGAGCGAGAGCTTCGTGGAGCGCAAGTGATTCAAGACTGCCAGACGTCGAGTGAAGAAAGGCAGATCAAGAGTGATTTATAAGTCTAAAAATTCATAGAGTCTTGTACTTCTTGATTCATAGTGCATCGATACCTGAGCGTATCTGTGATTTTTTACTTGGAGTATTTCTAAGGTTTTTTCACGTAAAAATATTTGTGTCGTCTCTGATTTATTTTATGCACTTATATTTATTATTGCGTGGATTATATTATGATAGAATTAAATTTAAATTGACTATTCCATAATTAATATTTTAATTTGTCAATTAATTCATAAAAAGCCTATTCACCCCTTCTCTAGGCTTAGTTCACCGTCTTCTAGGTTGTGTTGGGATAAGATATATGGTGAGACTCGATAAGCCCAGAGTGACATTGTGTCACGAGGTGGTAAGGTTATTAGTGTGAGGTAAGTGAGATTGGATGAGCCCCTAAGTGATATTGTGTCACGAGAGTAACGATGATAACATTGAGGTTGTGTTGAGATAAAGATACATTGTGAGACTCGATGAGCCCCAAATGACATTATGTCATAAGGTGGTAAGGTTATTAGTGTGAGGTAAGCGAGACTCGATGAGCCCCCAAGCGATATTGTGTCATGAGAGTAACGATGATAACTTCGAGGTTGTGTTGAGATAAAGATACATGGTGAGACTCGATGAGCCCCAAGTGACATTGCGTCACGAAGGGGTAAGGTTATTAGTATGAGGTAAGCGAGACTAGATGAACCCCCCAAGTGATATTGTGTCACGAGAGTAACAATGATAACATCGAGGTTGTGTCGAGATAAAGATACATGGTGAGGCTCGATGAGCCCCAAGTGACATTACGTCATGAGGGGGTAATATTGTTCTCACAAAAAGGATTTATCGTCGATGTGTTGGTTGTAATCGTACGTAAAAATATTATTTATAATATCCATTGAACAAATCAAAGTTTAGTAAAAGATAATGCTTTATAGCTGGAGCTAGAGATATGATAATAGAAAGGTGTGGCTCACAACTAGCCACGTGTAAAGTAAAAAAGAGATAAAGTAAAGCCTGAGATAGATGTGTAAAAAGAGATAAAGTAAAGTTTGATAAAGTGGTCAGATGTATAGAGTTGTCTGTGATGTGTACAATAATTATACTCTCACATGTGAGTCCTAGAGCTGGCAATTTCTGACACGATTTGACACGTTTGACACGATTATAGTTATTGTTATATTTATTTGCTGATTTTTTTTATTCTCTAATTAATCATGGATTAAAATATATTAATAAACTATTACTGAATCGTGTCAAATTCAATTTCATTTTCATTTTTTATTTTTTATTTTTCGTGTTGGATTGTGTCATATTTAAAATGTTTGATTTTTGTGTCGACTAGTATTAGATTGCTCTGTTGACACGTGGGTCGACCTATTGACACGAATTACCAGCTCTACATGTGACCCAAGGAAGCCTCTCGAGATGGTGAGCTAACAACAATGATGAAGGTGATTGCATTTGTCATATCGATTGTAAAAATGATAAAGGCATAGTGTGATCTTGGAGACAACAAAGATCTCATGCTAAATTGATGGTGCATCAAAATATATATATGTTATCTTTTTTTTAGAAGTTTGTGAATATCATGCCAAAATGAAACATTTCAGTATGAAAAATGACATGTAAATAGATAGGGAGAAGTGAGTTTGGAATGAAATCACTAGTGCAAAATAGGTATGCTTCATCTAAATGCATTATGATCATAATTAATCATCAGATTTCATCGGCTTACACTGATATCCTAACAGAGTCGCCAAATGAAGGGTTTTTTTTTAAATGATAATAAATAATATAAATTGTGATATCAAGACACAAATATGAGAGAATCATAAGGGCCCGTTTGGGAACTTGGTTTTGGTCTTGGATTTGGTTTTGGTTTTGATTTTGGTCTTAGTTTTGTTCTTGGGTGGTTTTAGGTAAATCTAAAACCAATATATAGTGTTTGGTAAGGAGTTGGTTTTGGTCTTGGTCTTGGTATAATTATATATATATATATTAATATGTATTAAAAATATATAAATATGAAAAATATATATATAAAAAATTGGAAAAAAATTAATTTCCGGGAAAAAAATATTTTTTTGAAAAATATAAAAAATAATTTTTTGGAAAATAATTAATTTTCGGAAAAAAAAATTATTAATTTTTTCAAAAAAATAATTTTTGTCGAAAAAATATTTTTTTCCGAAAATTTGATTTTTTTCCAAAAATTTATTTTTTGACGAAAAAATAAATTTTTCCGAAAATTAATTTTTTCGACAAAAATAATTTTTTTCCGAAAAAAAATAATTGATTTTTTTTCCAAAAATTAATTTTTGTCGAAAAAATATTTTTTTTCCGAAAATTAATTTTTTCCCAAAAATATGATTTTTTTCCAAAAAATAAATTTTTCCGAAAAAATAAATATTTTCCGGAAAATAATTATTTTCGAAAAAATAAATATTTTCCGGAAAATAATTATTTTCGAAAAAATAATTTTTTTCCGAAAATATGATTTTTTTCCAAAAATTATTTTTTTTCCAAAAAATTATTTTTTTTCCGAAAAAATTATTATTTTCCAAAAAATAAATATTTTCCAAAAAATAATTTTTTGGAGAAAATTAATTTTTGTCCGAAAATATGATTTTTTCCCGAAAATTAATTTTTTTCCGAAAAAGATAATTATTTTCGAAAAAATAATTTTTTCCCGGAAATTAATTTTTTTCCGAAAAATATTTTTTTCGAAAAATATAAAAAAAATTTCAAAATAATTCATATTTTCGGCCATATATATATATATATATATAGAGAGAGAGAAAAGTCAAAAATGGTGGGCCAAAACCAGGTTTTAGGGTGTCCAAAACCAAGTTCAAAACCGGCCAACTAAACATGGTCTTGGTCTTGAAATCAAAGACCAAGACCAAAACTAAGACCAATACCGGGTTGCCAAACGGAGCCTAAATAATCAAAGGATCCAAAGGTGGACTAAGATAGGTGAAAACTCAGACGAACTTGAGAGCGAGATAGAAATGAATATGACAGTCATGTTGCAAATACCATTGACTCCCTTTTGTAAGGTGCTCGTGAAGTATGTGAGTGGGTATAAGATTTGGGCTCTCATGACTCCAAAATGAAAAGTCCCCTTATCCTCTTTCCTTGACCTCCTTTTATAGGCTAAGTAAAAGAGTTGGTGATGTTATCGTGACATCACATTTTGGTTAAAGCTAATTAAAAGAGATTAATCTTTCAATTAATCATAAAGTGATGTACGAGGGTCAAAATAGTAAATCCCTCTCTCGATTTAGATCGATAATCAACCCGACAAATCCTGGACTTCATCCACCAAATCAAGTACTTTATCGGATCCCAGTAATGCCTGAGTCTTGCTCCGAACTCAGTCTTCAATTTAATGACATGACATGTGCCACGTATCCGTTGAATGTTGATTGTTTGACCAAGATGTGTGGACCATTCTGATTATATGGCATTGCCATGTGGATCGAGATATAAGACCACCTACATATATAAATTAATGAGGAAAACAAAGCTACTCCGATGATAATAATAGTTAATATAACTGATATTTTCTAATAACTATTTTTAACGCAAATATGGTCTAGTCGTAAATATGTATGATTTTGGATGGTTTATGTATCGACTTGTTTGAAGCATAGGGACTAAGCAATGCGAGGTCAAATAATTTTGTAGTGTGGACTCTCATATATTTGGTCATACCTACGAATGTTATAATTTAATTTTTCACTAATAAATAATCTATATATCTATAAAATAAAAGTAGAAGTTCATGATAAATAGAAAATTAGCTAAATTTATATAATTGGACGAGACTTTATAGCATTCCGAAGTTCCAACAAATTATCTGCACTCTAGGATTTGGACATGATTCAAATTAAATAGACATTTTTTTTTCTCTACATTTAAGCTAGCTTTATTTTAATTTATTAACTTGTTGCCTCTACGTTGAACATATGAATATGCACCATCAGCATCATAGATTGTATGGAAGTGTTCAGCAAAGGAATCCACCGTGTGTTGGTACCGATAGACAGCCTCTTGGAGAACACGGCCGGAGTTGAACTTGTGGAGTCTGCTTCTGGCTATCAAATGCTCACACAAATGGACCTCATGAGGTTCTTCAAGTTATATGACTCTCAGCATTCTGATCTCAAGGGGGTCATGTCGCGCCCCGTCAGACAATTTGGAGCCGTGATTGAAACCATCTTTGCCGTCACCGATCGCACCGAGGTCATTCAAGCCATCAAGTGCATGAGGGCTGGTTCACTTAATGCACTTCCAGTTGTTGAAAGCCTTAAAGATGAACAAATGCATGGTCAACTCATCAACGTACGTTCTCTTCAACTTGCTTATTAATTCTGATCGAGTTGAAATAATTTTGTTTTCGGATTATTTTCCCTCAATCACGAGGGTTTAGCACCGATTTTTGGATCCGTTTCCTTCACCCAAATTGGTTTAGGTCATTTCAATGGATGTGTATTCATTTAACAATAAATCTATATACATATTAAGATATATATTGTATCATTTGATTCGTGCCGACTTGAATCTTATCTGTGTGTTTTGTATAAAAAATCAACAAATTGTATTTCGATTATCGGTATCATGCTACGGAGTGAATATTTAGAGCAATGAAGTTTTGTTTCTTTTCCTCGAATTAAAATCACTAGTTAAATTATTTTAGTGACTTTTTCACACTAAATGCACCTAGTGATATCTCACGCTTGACCTTACAATTGCAGGGTTATGGTAGAAAGCTAGTAGGGACATTTTCCGCGACGGACTTGAGAGAGTGCCGACTCCCTCAGCTGCAGTCTAGCTGCTTAACCCTAAGCGTTCTAGAGTTCACGGCAAAATGTTTGGGACGCCCACCGTGTCCAGCATCGTCGGAACAAGGCAACGGGCCGAGGGAGCTTGTGACATGCTTCCCAGAGTCGAGCCTGGGTGAGGTAGTGGACAAAGCTGTGACTAAACATGTACACCGTGTGTGGGTTGTGGACGAACTAAGGTTGCTCATTGGGCTCATGTCTCTCACGGACATGATTAGGATGATAAGGGTCTCACTTGTTTGAGTCTTCACTAGCTAGTAGGCTAGTGTGAAGGTGGAAAGTTTGGGGTTTCTTTTTGACTGTTTTGTGGGGTGTGTTGGTTTCCTATCTTGTGGGCACAAAGTAGTTTGTGTAATATGGGGACGATTATATATGTATGTCGTATATATATGTACGCTTGTACAAGTTCGTTGGGTTTTATATGAAGTGATCATTTTCTTCTCTAGCTTTCGTGATATTATGGTGATTTTCATTTTATTGTGTCTTTGGAATTGAAATTGTAAAAATTATAGGGTTGTTTAATTTGTATTTCTGAAAATAATTTTTTATTTTTTGAAAACTGAAAGCAAAAAATTATACAAAAAGTTTGTTTGGTTCAGTTAATAATGCATGTTTTAAGAGAACTCGTTTTTATTGTTCTCAAAAAACTGTTATAACAATTTTTAGAGATTTGATAAAAGAAATTGAACCATTCACGGGTTATGGGGCGGGTTCGGGTATTGTTAGGGCTTGTTTGGTAGAGTTGTGTTTGTGTTGAAATAAACAAAAAACACATTTTTTGTTTTTTTGTTTATTCATCAAAAAACATATGTATGTTTGGTAGGGATGTTTTTTGGATCGAAATTGAAAAATTAAAAATTAAAAATTAATAATATAAATAATAAATATAATAATAATAAAAAATGAATACAATAATAATAAATAAATATAATAATAAAAATGGACTAAATAATAAATAATAATAATAAATTACATAAAATATATTTAAAAATATAATAAAAATAATAAATAATAATAAAAATGAAATAAATAATAATAATAAATAAATATAATAAAAAATAATAAGTAAATATAATAACAAATAAATACTTCATAATAATAATAATAAAAATGAGTATAATAATAATAAATTAATATTAAATTAATAAAATATTTTTTAAAATAATTAAAAATGAATAAATAATTTATAAATAAAATGAATTAAATAATGAAATAATAATATATAAATAAATAGAATATATTTATAAATTAATAAATAATAATAAAAATTATAATTTAATAATATAAATAATAAAATATATTATAAAGTGAAGAAATAATAAAGAAATAAAAATAATAATACATAAATAAATATTATAATAAATAATAAATAAATAGTAAGACTAGACCGCTTACCAAACAGACTTTTAAGTTTAGGATCCAGTAGAAACACCCCAATAAACACCAAATTCATGTTTATTGAAATGTGCCTAAAATTTGGGTAAGTGAGAAAATATTTTTTAACACACATATCCCAAAAACACTAAAGCAAACAAGTTTATAAACACAAAAACATGTCTACCAAACAGGCCCTTAGGGCCTGATTGGGAGTCTGTTTTTGCTCCCTAGCCCAAAGCAAATTAGGTTTGTTTGGCAACTTGTTTTTGCTTCCTTCTGCCAGGAGCAGCAAGAGCAATGGGCTGATTTTGGAAGCAGCCCATGAGGTGATTCCACCAGCTTTTGCTACTATAGCATGTAGGGCCCATCAAGGTTTGCTTCCTGTTTTGAGAACAACTCCAAATTAATATGAACATGCTTTGCGAAATTTTAAGGTATTGTTGATTCATTTTCAATCATTTAACCAACTTAATTCAAATTTTCTCAACCACTGCACAAAATGATTTTCTCCGTTCCATAACTATTTAAAAAATCAACTACACTTGTGGTAAATTTAAAGAAGTAGTGTAAATGAATGTAATTGTATATATGATTCTGAATATTACAGAGGTTTATGTAGATGAATCACTAAAAATACAAAGGAAACAAATCCTAGAGATTTGACTAAATATATGCACAATTAAATGATGAATATTACACATTAATTACAGAATAAGTAAATGATTATTTCCATATATTTGCAGCCATGAATCAGTGAAAGGATTGTGGCTTAATAGACGGTGTTGACTTATCATGCCCCCGCAAGATTGACTGGCCGTTGAGGACACCAATCTTGGTCTGATGAGTGTGAAAGTGAAGACGAGGCAGCGACTTAGTAAGGGAATCAACAAGATGGTCAGAAGTATGGACATGAGAAAAACGCAGACAACCTGTAGTAACTTGATCCCGAACAAAATGAAAGATTGGGTTGGCACAAACATATGTAGCACTCAAGTTGTCACAATATATGACTGGAGTAGGAGGAATAGGCACTCGCAGCTCTTGAAGGAGATTTATTACCCAATTAACTTCAACTGCAGTAGAGGTAATGGCCTGGTATTTTGCTTTTTAAAACTCCAAGAGATAGGATTTGTACCAAGAAATATGACATATGCAGAGGTTGAAGTCCGATTATTAGGATCACCTGCCCAATTGGCATTCGCAAACACATGAAGGATCCGAGGAGAGTTCTTGCGAAGCATTAAGCCATAATCAAGAGTCCCAACTAGATAACAAAGCAATCATTTAACTGCAGACCAGTGAAAGGTAGAAGGGCAGTGCATGAACTGAGACAATTTGTTGATGGCAAAGGAGACGTCCAGACGGGTCACACAGAGATATTGTAAGGACCCGAGAGCTTGGTGATACAAGATAACATCAGCCTGTGGAGAACCATCAGATAACTTGAGAACTTCACTCGTAGCAAGAGGCGTAGAAACCGGTTTGGCATCAGCCATGGTAAGCCGATGCAAGAGGTCTTTGACATATTTATTCTGAGACAAAAACAAACCATTAGAGGTAAAATAAGCTTCAACCCCAAGAAAATACGAAAGATTACTAAAATCCTTTAAAGAAAATCGTTGGGCAAGAGTGGAGATAAAAACAGTCACATGAGCAGCGGAGGATCCAGTGATGATGATATCATCAACATAAACCAATAGATAAAAGACTGAAGTTGGAGAGTGAAACATAAACAATGAGGTATTTGAACGAGAGTTGGTGAAGCCTTCGGAGATAAGAAAATTTCGAAGTTCGTGGTACCAAGCACGAGGGGCTTGTCGAAGCCCATATATAGCTTTCTGCATTGCAGACATGAGTGGGAAGGTTGATGTTTTCGAAGCCAGGGGGTTGATCCATGAACACTTCATCAGATAAAGAACCCTGCAAAAACACATTATTCACATCAAGTTGGCGAATAGGCCAACTGTTAGTCACAACAAGAGTAAGTAATAATCGAACAATTGCAGGTTTGACAATGGGGCTATAGGTTTCAGAAAAGTCAACCCCAGGTCATTGATGAAAACGTTTAACCACTAAACGAGCTTTATAATGAGTTATTGATCCATCAGGATTCCTCTTAATTTTATAGACCCACTTACACCCAATAATATTTTGTGCGGGGGTTCGTGGAACAAGATACCAGGTTTTATTGGAAAGTAAGGCACTGTATTCGTCATTCATGGCTTGACGCCATGCATGATGTTGCTGGGATTGTTTGAAGGTTGAGGGTTCGGTGGTTGGAGAGATAGTAGTGGTGTGAAGATCAAGCAGAAGTTTTGGCTTTATAATGTTATTTTGTAGTCTGGTGCTATAAGGGTGAGGGTTGGCTATGATGGGAAAAAAAAAGGATATAGGAGATGAGATACTTACCTGTGAAGGATTGGATGCATCCTGAGATTGAGGCGTGGAAGAGGATCTCGAGGATAAGGTGTCCCGGTTCAGAGAGTCAGACATGCGAGAAGGAGACTCACCACACAAATTAGAATGATGGCTATGCAAGGGAGAATGCATGTTCTCGACTTGGAGAGTAGAAGATACATGCAAATTGGAGAGATTTTGAGTGCTTGAAATTAATGGTGAAGAATTATGAGTGATATCAAGTGAAGATACGAGACTTGAGGATTTGGAAGGTTCGGGAGTTGGTTTCGGTAACCAAGCATCTAACAAAGGCAAGGTGTATGGCGACTCATTATGGGAAATTTTATTACAGAAGGGAAAGATATTTTCCACAAAGATCACATATCGAGAGGTGAAGAGTTTATTTGTGGAAGAGTCAAGGTAGAGATACGCATGATGAGGAATTGAATAGCCAACAAACACACAGGGACGGGATCGTGGTTCAAGTTTATGAGAGGTGTAGGGTCTTAACCACGGGCAACAAAGACAACCAAATATTTTTAAGGATAAATAATTTGGCGACTGTTTAAAGAGATGAAAGAAATGAGATTTGTTACATGTGACCGGAGATGGCATTCGATTGATGAGATAAACTGCAACTTGAAATGTTAAGGACTAATACTTGAGCGGAATGGAAGCATGATGAAGTAAAGTAAGAGCAATTTCAACGACATGATGATGTTTGCGCTCAGCTATGTTAACATGTTCAGGAGTATGAGGAGGGGATTTGAGATGTTGAATTCCAACCCGAGAAAGGAAATGACCGAGAGTAGTGGTTTTTCCACTTCCATCTGTATAAACAGTTTGAATCTTTGTAGAAAAATAATTTTCAATGTGATATTTAAACCGTTCAAACACTGAAGTAACATCAGATTTATTTTTTATTGGATAAAGCCATGTGTATTTTGTAAAATAATCCACAAATATAATGTAATAACGAAAATTATCAAAATAAATGAGAGGAGCAGATCCCCAGACATCCATAAATAGAATTTCCAGAGGTCTAGAACAATTTAATGAATAAACGCCAAACGGAAGTTTATGACTTTTATTACATAAACATGCATTGCAAGAATTATAAAAAGAGCTAGACTTAGATAACGATAATTTATGAGAAACAATAATTTGATGGAGGATTTTAGAGGACGGGTGACCAAGACGACTGTGCTAGGAGCTAACAGTTGGAGAGGGAGGACTGGACATGGTTATCGTGAGGGCCGAGTGTTGTGGTGAAGAAGGTGGTCTAGTCACTGAAGTTGGCCACTCATACACGTTTCCTCTACTCCAGCCTCGCACTAAGGATGCCCCCATGGTTAGATCATTCACAAGAAATAAATCAAGGAAAAATTCAATAGATGTATTATTATGAGAACAAAATTGAGACACATAAAGAAGATTTTTATTGATGTTAGGTGCACACAAAACATTATTAAGTTTGAAAATAGAATCACAAGATTTAAGAATGGTGAATCCTATATGAGTAATAGGGACGTTATTACCATTTCCGACCATGATATCTTCATTACCACCATACTCAGAGTGAATAGAGAGATTCTGCAAGTCCGAGGTGATGTGGTGAGAGGCCTCAGAGTCAACTATCCAACACGATTGATTACCCGGAGTCTTATGAGTTGTGAAGTTGGCTTGTGGCCAGGTGGAAGGTAAGGGACGTGATCAGCAAACTTTGGCAACATGACAAGGCTTGTCACATAATTGACAAACAACTCGAGGTTGATTCCCTTTGAAAGTAGGCCTCCAATTTTGATTTGATTGGTTGTACGAGAATCCTTGAGTGTATGAACTATTGGAATTATTTGGGTTCCCACGGTGTCCATAAGAATTTTGTTGGAATTGATTATTGTTGTTCCCATTGTAGCCATTGATATTTACTCTATAGTTTGATTGTTTTTGAGAGTTATTAGAGTTGTTATTTCTTCCCTTCTTGTTGTGTTGCTTCTGCGAGTATTGAGTCGTGATGGAAAAGTCTTCTTTTGTTGAACCTGAGTGCTTAATAATGGTTTCATAGTCTAGAAGTTTCTCGACCAATTCTTCGAAGGAGATAAGTGACTCTCTTGCACGTAAGGCAACTTTAAGCTCTTTATAGTCATTGGTGAGACCATTGAGTGTATGAACTACAATTTCTCCATCACTCAAATCATGCCCAATCATAGCAAGGTCATCAATAATATTTTTAACGGATTGCATAAACTCAGAAATGTTTTTTCCTTCTTGACTAACCTTGGTGAAAGAGTTGATGAAACCAACCATCCGAGTATTGGATTTGTTGGCCTAGGTAGTTTTAAGTTTGCGCCAAGCCTCCTCAACGTTTTTGCAACGAGACACAAACGGCCATGCTGATCCAGTGACAGCAGTTTGGATAGCAAGGAGCAATAGTCGATCTTGACGAATCCAAGTTTTGTACTCTGGATCGTTGTTTTGTGGGCACAGATGGGTTCCATCCACGAACCCCATGAGATCATACCCAAGAAAAAGGTTTGTCATTTGTGAGCTCCACATTGAATAGTTTCCTCCAGTAGAGAGTTTTTGAGGAATAAGTATGGTTGTGTTGATTAAGATAACTTGAGGAGAGGAAGATGATGGATGAGGATTTTCACTACTAGACATAACCGTGACTACATTGGATTTAGTCATGGTCGAAGTTTGAGACAAGATGAAGAATGAGCCTAGGGCTCTGATACCATGTTAACAACCAACTACTCTAAAAGCTTAAGCTTTTAGAGAGGGTGTAACTTAAATATTTTATATCCTTCAACACGCCCCCTCACGTGTGGCATTCAAGTCCAACACGTGGAACAACAATTTCAATAAAGGGTGGCGGTGGGGTTTGAACATGAGACCTTTGGCTTTGATACCATAAAGAAGTAGTGTAAATGAATGTAATTGTATATATGATTTTGAATATTACAGAGGTTTATGTAGGTGAATCACTAAAGATACAAAGGAAACAAATCCTAGAGATTTGACTAAATATATGCACAATTAAATGATTAATATTACACATTAATTATAGAATAAGTAAATGATTTTTTCCATATATTTGCAACCATGAATCAATGAGAGGATTGTGGCTTAATAGACGGTGTTGACTTATCAAAATTATTATGTGTCAACATTTAATTCGTCCATAATTATATATTATCGATAGATAAATTTTTGAAGATAGAGATATGGATAGTGGGATCATGTGATTTTGACTAGTCAGAAATTTACTCCAAATTAAATGTGTCGATTTTATTTAATTTTTTTGGAAAGGTATAAATAAATTATTAAGAGATAAGACTCAAACCCAAAACCTTGGCCTCGATTTATTTAATTTTGCCTCATAGTATCTATTAGTTATTTCATGCAAAAGTTTGTCCTAAAACTCTATCTTGGAGCAATTAGTATTATTACTTGAATGTGTAAGAAAATATATTTTTTATAAAATATTTTTGTTTCATTGATAAAATTGTTATTGATCTTAAATTAACACAAGTCTTAGTATTTATAACTATGAAGTGGGCTTGTGTCGCACGATAAAACATTGCAATTTCAAATGGAATAAGACATTACATCTTAAAATGGAATATGAGAACCAATTAAAAAGCCTTGTGCAATACAAATTTATATTTTTATCCAATATTATAGTTTAGAAAAAAAAATTCTTTTTATCCAATATTATAGTTTAGACAAAAAAATAATAATTTATTTACAATATCCATTTGTTTTTAATTTGTAGAACTTAATTTATTTAATTCAATGTATTAACCAAAAAACCATAATCTCAGATCATTTGAAGTCACCAAACATGTTTTGCTTTCAAATTTTGTGGAATCGGCAGTTTGACCAAACATGTTTTGTTTGCTTCAGCTTTCATTTTTCTCAGATCAGAATCATCAACACCAAATATGTTTCCGCTTCAGAAAAAAATTGCAGCACATGTTTCGCTACGTTTTGTTTTTCTTTTGTTTGGAATCAGGAATCAGAATCACTTCCCAAACGGGCCCTTAGAAACCCGCTCCACCAAGCCCGTTTACTTTATCCTTTTGCTACTTATATATGTGCATATATATATACAAAAATAATAATCTAAATACGTTATTAGTTATTACTCAATCTTTTTTTCATGGGACCCGACATCTCAAATCAAGGTTTAACAAGTAGCCAAATATATTCAAAGAAAAAAGAGAAATAAATAGTGAATTAAATTATTGGATGATTTAGAGAAATAGGGAGTGAGTCGATTGTTGGGTAATTCAAAAGAAGTTTATAGGTTAAGTCTCATTTTATTTTTTTGTATTTTTGTTTTATGTGTATTTAGGGTTTAATATTTTTTAAAAAAAAAAAATTTATCCACCAAACTCTTTTGTCAATGATGAAGATAACACCAACATTAGAAGGCACGGAATAGAGCAGACATGGGTATGGTAAAGTGTTAATGGGACAGGTTTAATTTATGAAAAATAAACTTGTAACGATCCCGTGAAATATATGATATTTTAAAAAATTAAATGGAGCGGGGATGGAAATAAGCGAACATGTTTCATATCCGTCCCACTGCCATCCCTAAACCCATATATGGTTGGTTTGGTTTACATATCTTTTCTTCAGAATTTTAGATTATTTTCAGAGGAGAATAAAATATAAAATATTTATTATTATTATTTATCACAAGCAAAGGCAGAAAACAAACTAAACAGGGAAAGAAACAAGATCGACTTCAATGAGATTAAGAAGCCATCTAGGTCACGCATCCCATTCGAAGTCGCCTTGATTACAATTAATAGCATGCCTCCCTAAAGAATGAGCTACCTTGTTACAACGTCTAGGAGCCCATTGCAGAGAGAACCTTTCATAGTTGTTGCGAAAAAAGCCTTAATATCCTCAAAAATCACGACGCTAAAGTTGTCCGACGGAGATAAAGACATTGCTCATTGACAATCCCCTTCAATAATCATTTTTGAATAACCCCAATTAATAAGCAACTTGATACCTTCACACAACATTAGGAACTCCGCCACAAAAGCTGATTTCACATTAGTCATAAAGCAAGATGCCACCCGAATAGGTCTCCCTTGGCCGTCTCTCAAAATGAAACCTCCACCACAACAACTTGAAAAATCGTGGAAAACAACATCAAAATTTAATTTGAGGTACCCATTAATTGGAGCTACCTATTTCAAAATAGATGGCCTACTTACTAGACAAACAGTGGAGAGCTTCAAATCATCAGCCTCCAGATCCCAAAATTCATTGAAGCTAGATAAGGCTTTCTGCAAGATAATTGGGAAATCCCATTTGATGCCGTTGAAAACTCTATCATTTCTACACTTCCATTGCTGCCAACAAAAAAAACACCTAGGCTAAAACAGATTGCAGAATTTTCAGCCTTTTCCCACCTTTCAGATAACCCAAGCCATCTCTGCTTCCATGGAATATCATTGTTATCCTCAAAATTCACTCTCAAAGGAGAAAAATACCACACTTGTTTAGCTAACGAGCATGAAAAGAGAACATGGTCCACTGTTTCTTCTTTTTCCCCACAATAAAAACACTTAGCATCAGAAACCATACCTCTGATTTTTAGGTTATGAAGCACTGGGATCTTTTCGCGACAACTTTGCTATAAGAAAAACCGGATCTTCTTGTATGTTCATATTTTCCAAATCTTTTTACAGCAAGGATGAAACTCATGATTCAAACTACTAGTGGCAGGATGAAAAGAAGAGTTTGTCGAACCAGTTGTTTTATTCAAGGACAAGCATAAGCAATAAGCACTTTTGACAGTGAATGCACCACTTGTAGATGGCTCCCAAATTTTTGTGTTGATACCACCAGTCTCTCTTAAAGGAATTTGGAGAATGAAGTTCATATCTCTTTCATTGAAATTGTTCTTTAGAACATCATTTTTCCATGTCTTAGTAGATGAATTGATGAGGTCTGAAACCTTAGAAATTCGAGTATTGTTTGGAGGAGATGCGGGGAAAGGATTAAGAGGATTAGGGAGCCCCATCTTGCCAAACATCAACTTTAGAACCCTTTGCAATTTTCCAATGCATACCCAATTTGATGACATTTTTAACTGTTGATAAACTCTTCCAAATCCAAGAAGACCTTGAGCCACAAGAAGCTTTAAGAAAATTACTCTTTGGAATATATATTTTTTTGAAAACTTTGAAAAATAAAGAATTTTCTTCCACCTCAATCCTCCAAGCAACTTTAGCTAGAAGAGCTCTATTAAAAGCAGACAAATCCATGAACCCTAGGCCACCCACCTTTTTTGCTTCACACATTTTTCCCCAACTGACCCATTTGGACTTTCTGCCATTATCAATACCCGCCCACCAAAATGAAGCCATCTTGCTCTCGAGTTTTGAATATAACTTTATGGGTAACTTGAAACACTGCATGGCATAAGATAAGAGAGAAACAAGTGATGATCGTAGAAGGACCTCCCTACCTGCCTTGGATAGCATCTCACCTTTTAAGGTTTTAATTTTTGCTTACATCTTTTCTTCAAGAAAATTGAAAGAAGCTTGCTTTGATCTGCCCAAAATGGAAGGAAGACCTAAATACTGGTTATGCCAAACTTCTTCAGAAATGCCCAGAATTCGTTGGATATTAAGCTTCGACTGACTATCAGTGTTTGCGCTGAAGTGTAATCCAGATTTATCAGAGTTTACAAGTTGGCCTATTAAGCTCTCATACTCCTCTAGAATGAGTTTTAAATGGTTGACTTGAGAAGTATTGGCTCTGCAAAATAACAAAGCATCATCAGCAAATAAATGATGTGAAATCTGAGGGACAGAATGACCTATTTTTACTCCTTCAACGAGTTTTCTATTCATGGCCTAATTCAAAAGGGTAGAGAAACCTTCGGTACATAGCAAAAATAAATAAGGAGAAAGTGGGTCTTCTTGTCTTAAACCCCTAGACGGATAGAAAAAAAAAACCCCAGGCTCACCATTCAACACCACTGAAAAGGACACTATTGAAATGCAACTCATTACAACTTTTATCCAACAATTATCAAAACCCAAATGAAACAACATGTTCTGAAGAAAACCCCAATCCACCCTGTCATAGGCTTTAGCCATGTCAAGTTTTAAAGAAAGGAAACATGATTTGCCTTTTTTGTTAGATTTCAAATAATGCATAATTTCTTGAGCAATCATAATATTGTCATGAATAAGCCAAGTAGGGACAAAAGCGCTCTGAGATTCACTAATCAGGTCGGGTAAGAGAGGTTTCAGTCTATTTGATAAAACTTTAGAAAAAAATTTATTGATTACGTTGCACGGAAAAATAGGCCTGAATTGAGTTATTTTGGTGGGGGTTTTGACTTTGGGGATCAACACCAGGTTAGTTTGGTTTAAACTTCTAAGGAGATGGCCAGTTTGAATAAAGGAATTAAAAGCCCTCACAATATCATATTTTACTATGCACCAATTTGATTGATAGAAGAAAGGTGTGAACCCATCTGAACCTGGAGCTTTGAAAGGACCCATACTCCACAAAGCCTTCTTTATTTCATCCTCGATAGCTTCCATCAACAAATCTTCATTCATCATTTGAGTTACTTTATTGGGGATAAACTGCCAAAAAGAAGTGTTAGTAGAATCAGCAGGACACAGTGTATAAAGACTGGCAAAAAACTGCTCCGCAACAAACCGAATGTCCTCTTTTCTGTCCTTCCAATCCCCATTAGAGTCCTCTAACCCCGAAATAAAATTCTTCTTTCTTCTAATGATAGTTTTTCAATGAATTTTTTTTGTATTTTTATCCCCATGATGAAGCCACTATATCCTTGACTTTTGTCTCCAGTATTGTTCTTCGTCTTTCCACGCTCTCCCAAACTCAATCTCAATCTCAATTCTTTTGATCTCTTCTCCATTGAAAAATATGGGGTCTTCTTTCAATTTAACAAGTTGGGCTTGTAGTTTTTCTATTATCCTCCCATGTTTTCCTCCAAGATCTCAACTTCCATATGCAATTTTTTAGTTTTTCATAAACTTTGAACATTAGAGAACCATTAACCGAAGAAACCCATTCATTCTTTACAGTGTCAATAAATTCTGGTCGCTGGACCCATCTAGCATAAAAAAAGATCTGCCTTCTAAATTTGCCCAAATCTTCATTTAGGTTTAACAGTAAAGCACTATAATCGGAGCCCGAAACACACAGGTGATGAATAACGCTATATTTGAAAGTATCAAGTCATTCCCTTGAACACATTCCCCTATCAATTCTTGATCGGATTGTGTAATGGTTGAAATATTTGGCCCAATTATAGATGGGCCACCAGACTGATGGGCCAACGACGGATGGGCCACCAGACTGATGGGCCAACGACGGATGGGCCAAAGACCGATGGGCCGGAAGGCGGATGGGCTGAAAACAAGCAGGCCGAAAACAACAATGGGCCTATGAAAAATTCTAGAAGCTAAAGTGTGGTCCACAAGGCAAGGAGCAATCCAATTATAGAATAAACAGTCCAAAAAAGGGTAGAGTTTATCAAATCCCTTGATTTAAGGGATTGATAAACCTGGGTACATGGGCTTGACCCATTTATCACAATTGTGTATAAATAGAGGACAATTAATGAGAAGAGGTCCAATTTTTTCCCGATTTCTATTGTGTAACTTTTCTGCATTTACACAATTGGCGTCGTCTGTGGGAAGACTTCCCTATTATTGAAATATTTTTCAATAAGCTTCCCACCCTCTACAAAAAAGCTAAGATCCGTACCATCGATGGCGATCACACGATCACAACAGACCGATTTGCCTCCAAACGGAGGCCAACAACCAGAAGATCCGATCAGGAGAGCCCTTGAGGAGAGGACTGCCGAATTAGAAAGGCAGAACGCTGAACTGGCAGCAAAATTGGCTCAACTGCAGAACCCACATGAGGCCCATGATGACGAGCAGTCCGGCCAGCATGAACGATCCATAGGCCGCCAGACAGACAAAGATGACCCACCCGCTAAGGCCCACAACGATCGCGAAGAACAGGCAGAGTCATCCCTACAGGTTCTTGGGGCACGAAACCCCGAGGAGGTCCTGACCATGAAAAAACTGGAGGAAATCATGTCGAGATTTCAGCGAGACGTGTTTAGGGATCTGAAGGTACAGACCGCAATCGATCTGGCATCCGAGGCATCCATAGACGCCGTTCAGACACCATTCACCGTCTCGATCACCAGCGTGCCCTATCCAGAAAGGTTCAGATTACCAAAGTTCACCCTGTTCGATGGCACAAAAGATCCAACCGAACACATCTATCACGTTCATACCAAGATGAATGTTTACAACGAGAATGAGGCCTTACTCTGCAAAGTTTTCCCCACCAGCCTGACCGAAGCAGCCCTCCTATGGTTCAGAAAGCAACCGCCCCGATCGATCGGTAGCTGGCTCAGACTCTGCGAGTTATTTATTGCACAATACTTCGGCAATAAAAGGCAGAAGAAGACTATCTCCAGTCTGTTCACCATGATCCAAGAGAAGGGCGAATCCCTGAAAATTTTTCTTTCACGGTTCAATGTGGAGATGTTTTCAATTGACAATTGCGATCAGCATTCAGCCGTCGAAGCCTTCAGAATGGCCCTGATTCCTGGAACCAAGTTCCACCAGTCCCTAATCAAAAGGCCACCAGCCGATATTGGAGAGTTCAACTCCAGGGCACAGGGGCACCTCCGAATAGAAGAGGAGTTGGCCATACGACAAAGAAGGACTGCTTTTGCAACAGTAGAAGCCAGAGCGTCCGAGTCTTCCAGGGTAAAGGATCGGGCACCAGAACGGAAGAGACCGAGCGCACTTCCAGCTCCATCCCCAGCCCCAGAGAAATGACCAAGGTTTGAGGAAAAGGTCACCCCCTTAAAAGTAACCTTAGCAAAGTTATACCATGAAACAAAGAGCAAAGGAATCTACCGGTCACCACCTCCCATTAGACAGCCGATGGACCAAAGGGATATGTCGAGGCACTGCGCCTTCCATGGCGAATACGGGCACCACGCTAACGAGTGCAGAAGCCTCAGGAGACAGGTGGAAGCCATGATTGCAAAAGGAGAACTGACCGAGTATGTTGCCAGGGAAGGAGCCCGGCCAGATCAAGCGACGCATGCTCCTGCTAAGGGAGTTGTGGGACAACCCATGCGGGTCATTCACATGGTCCATGGAGGGCCCAGTCGGTCAGAAGTGGAAGAAGCCTGTAGATCACAAATGCGGCAAGCCCAGAAGTTACGAAGGGTTGGCGAAGTCACCGAATTCCGAAGCCCGAAAGAGGACGCCAGGATTACTTTCACCTCTGCAGATATGCGGAATATTCAGACACCTCATGACGACCCCCTGGTTATCTCTCTCATGGTCTCCAACTGTCTGATCAAGAAGGTAATGGTCGATCCAGGAAGTAGTGCCAACATTATCACCAAATGGGCCTTTGAGAAATTGGAAATTAGCCCTCAGGAAATAGCCCCTTCCAGAAGCCCGATAGCAGGATTCGATGGCAAAAGAGTAGAACCAGTGGGGGAAATACAGTTACCAGTAACGGCAGCAAGGCGCACGCTCCGAGAGACTTTTGTGGTGGTAGACGTAAAACCTTCCTATAATCTCCTTATGGGAAGGGGATGGATCCATCGTATGCACAGAGTCCCTTCTACCATGCATCAGGTCATGCGGTGTATTGATCCGAACGGAGTTGATGTAATCGATATCAGGGGCGATCAGATAGCAGCAAAGGAGTGTTACGCAGTCACTTTGAAAAGTCTAAATAGAAGAACGGAGCCGGAACAAAGGTCACAGTCCAAGACAGCAGATGATGCCAAATAGCAATTACAGGAGGGCGGTTCGGGTTCACCAATAGCAGTTGAACCACTACTGGAAGTTCAAATTTGCCCCGATCGCCCTGAAAGGTTCACCTATGTTGGTTCAGGCCTCAGTCCACAGGAAAAAGAATAAATGGAATCCCTTCTCCGATCCAATGCTGACATATTTGCATGGAGCCATATGGACATGACCGGTATTGATCCATCAGTAGCCATGCATTCTCTCAATGTGGATCCCAGCGCAAGGCCCGTTAGACAGAAACAGAGACGAATGGGAGCCCAACGAAATCAGATCATAGCTGAAGAGATTGATCGACTTCTGCAAGCAGGATTCATAAAAGAGGTCCAGTATCCTTCCTGGTTGGCGAACGTGGTGGTGGTCCAGAAGAAAAATGGCAAGTGGAGGGTATGTGTTGATTTCACTGATTTGAATAAAGCATGCCCGAAAGACTGTTTCCCTTTACCAAAGATCGATCAGATGGTAGATGCCACCGCAGGATTCGAACGCCTCAGCTCTCTGGATGCATATTCTGGCTATAACTAGATCAGAATGGATCCGGAAGACCAGGAAAAGACTGCCTTCATCACTGAATCAGGTACATTTTGTTATACAGTTATGCCTTTCGGACTAAAGAATGCAGGTGCTGCCTATCAGAGATTGGTCAGAAGGGTGTTCCAAGGGATGATGGGATCCACCATCGAGGCCTACATCGATGACACAGTGGTCAAAAGCAAGGTCAAAGAAGACCATCTAACCGATCTACAGCAGGTGTTCAACACCCTCCGGAAGTACAATATGAAGCTCAACCCGACCAAATGTTCTTTCGGAGTATCCTCAGGCCAGTTTTTGGGTCACATAGTTGATCGGATGGGAATACAAGCTATCCCTGCGCAAGTCAAAGCTCTCGTAGAGACAGTTGAGCCAAAGTCCCGGAAGGAGATACAGGTACTAACCGGAAGAATAGCGGCCCTCAGTCTATTTATCTCTCGATTAACCGATCGGTGTAGGCCATTCTTTCAGGCAATAAAAGCCTCACAAGGAGAAGTCTGGGGGCCAGAACAAACGGACGCCCTGAACAAACTCAAAAATTACATGGCAAAGCCCCCGATACTGACAACCCCTGAAGCCGATGAGCCGTTGCACTTGTATCTTGCCATTTCAGCAACATCTACCAGCGCCGCTCTAGTCAAGGAGGGCAAAGGGTACCAAACACCAGTTTTCTACACCAGCAATTCCCTTGCTGATGTAGAAACCCGATATTCAAAGCAGGAGAAGCTGATACTATCACTGATCAATGCTAAGCGGCGTCTTCGGCACTATTTTGAAGCACACCCGATCATAGTTCCTACTGTAACTCCGATAAGATCCATAATGGCGAAGCCTGAGTTATCCGGGAGAGTCTCAAAATGGGCAATTGAACTAGGAATTTTTGACATAACCTATGTCCCCCAAACGGCCATCAAAGGACAGGCAGTAGCTGACTTCCTGCTAGAAACAGAAACTACTGACTGCACAGAAGAGGTTGAGCCTGGATTATGGTTCGTGTTCGTAGACGGATCATCCAATACCAACGGAGCAGGGATCAGAGTAGTACTCGTAACACCGGATGGTACTAAAATCCAACAATCCGTTAGATTGGAATTTCCAGCTTCTAACAACGAGGCAGAATATGAAGCCATCCTTGCAGGAATTCGTTTAGCCCGCAGCCTTCAAGTCCAAAGAGCAGAAGTACGAAGTGACTCCCAGCTAGTCGTGCGACAGTTAAATGGGGAGTATGAAACCCGAGAGCCGAAGATGGAAGCATACAAGAATCTAGTTCTAAGGGAGGCTGATAAATTCCAGCAGATAAACTTTGAGCAGATTCCCAGGGGGGATAACTTTGTAGCAGATCATCTGGCTAACCAAGCCTCCGGCACGGGAGAAAGTATGACTCGCACTGTACCAATAAATTTTGTCGTCCGATCCAGCTTGGAACCTCCCGAAGAAGTAATGGTTATCCCATGGGAACCAAGTTGGATGGATCCGATAGTAGATTATCTGAGATTTGGTACATTGCCGGAACCGAAATCAGAGGCCCGGAAGATAAGAATGAAGGCAGCCAGATATGCCCTATACAACGGCCAACTATACCGAAAGTCTTTTTCCGGACAATACTTAAGATGTCTCACCCCATCAGAGGCATCGGGAGTCATGGAGGAGATTCATGCTGGAGCTTGTGGCAATCACTCCGGAGGAAGGTCCCTAGCTCATAAAGTCCTCACCCAGGGGTACTTCTGGCCCTACCTGGCAAGAGACGCTGAAATTTATGTCAGACATTGCAAAAAATGCCAGTTTCATGGAGATGTCATTCATCCACCGCCTGAGTTCTTAAACCTAACTATCGTCCCTCACCCTTTTGCCCGATGGGGGATGGACATTGTGGGTCCTCTCCCTCAGGCAATACGATGTACCACGCATGTTCTCCTGGCTACCGATTATTTTACCAAATGGGTGGAAGCGGAGGCATATCCCACCATAACAGGCATCCATGTTATAAAATTCATATAGAGCCACATCATCTGTAGATTCGGCCTACCCCGAACCATAATGATGGATAATGGCACCAACCTGGACAACAGAAGGGTTCAAGCATTCTTAGCAAAGCATGGGATCAATCAGAACACTTCTTCCGTCGGCTACCCACAGGGAAATGGGCAAGCCGAAAGGACGAATAGAACTATTTTTGACACGTTGAGGAAAAAACTTGAAGACGCAAAAGGGGCATGGTTAGAGAAATTGCCTGAGGTGTTGTGGTCCTATCGGACTACTCCGAGACAGCCAACTGGAGAAACCCCTTTCGCCATGGCTTATGGGGCCAAAACAGTTATCCCAACCGAGCTAAGGGTACCTACTTTAAGGAGTCATGCATGGGAAGAAGGTCCAAACAATCAGCACCTAGCACATGATCTGGACCTCCTGGAAGAAAGAAGGGAAGCCGCCAGGATAAGACTAGCTGCCTATCAGCAGCAAGTCAGGGCACGATTCAATCAGAAAGTCAAAAGAAGAGAGTTCCAAGTAGGCGATATGGTGCTCAGAAGGAAGATTGGGATTGTAGGCAAGTTGCGAGAGACATGGGAATGACCTTACACAGTGGTTGAGGTTATCGGACGCGGTGCTTATCGGGTTCGGAAGAACGAGACAGGCCGCCTCGAGTCCAACTCTCAGAATGCTTATCGCTTAAAGAGGTATTATCCTTAGATAGTTGTTTTTCTTGTTAAGAAATAAGACTGTGTCTTTCTATGACACATTTGTTACGAAGCATCTGTGCCCGATATCGGCATCTCTGCCTCATGATTTTCAAATTCATCTCAATAAAGATAGATTCTACTTTTATACAAGTACTTCATGTTTGTTAAAATTTCCTAAGTGTTTGAGTTCAAACCTGATTTGAACTAACCAGATGATGAAATCAAGCCTCAGGGGCCAAATGCCCGAAGGCTTCATGTTTGTTAAAATTTCCTAAGTGTTTGAGTTCAAACCTGATTTGAACTGGCCAGAGGATGAAATCAAGCCTCAGGGGCCAAATGCCCGAAGGCTTCATGTTTGTTAAAATTTCCTAAGCGTTTGAGTTCAAACCTGATTTGAACTAACCAGAGGATGAAATCAAGCCTCAGGGGCCAAATGCCCGAAGGCTTCATATTTGTTAAAATTTCCTAAGCGTTTGAGTTCAAGCCTGATTTGAACTAACCAGAGGATGAAACCAAGCCTCAGGGACCAAATGCCCGAAGGCTTCATGTTTGTTAAAATTTCCTAAGTGTTTGAGTTCAAACCTGATTTGAACTAACCAGAGGATGAAATCAAGCCTCGGGGGCCAAATGCCCAAAGGCTTTATGTTTGTTTAAGGAAAAAAAAAAAAAAAAAAACCAACACAAAGGACGAATAATCACTGGAAAAAGGGATAAAAATTCTTGTTCATTAAAAAAGAAGGAAGTTACAAGAAATTAGCCCATTGGGGGAAACTAAATATATATAAAATTGCCCTAGCTACTGTTCAGGAGGATGGTATTCTTCCCCCTTCAGGATGGCGGCGAAGCGCTTCTCGTTCTCAGAGGTAGGAGGGTTTTCATAAGGAAAGGATACTCCCATATGAGCATCGAATTCCTCTGCGGTCTTGAATTCCCGGGATTCCAGAGGGATATGCTCCAATTCATGCCTCCGCCACCAGGCCCTGACCGCTTGGATGTCGCAGATGGCACTGTATCTTTTGAACATGTCAAGCCCTCCCAAACGGCATACTTCGACCTTTTCCCGCTCAAGGGACAGAAGCCTTTCTGATTCTGCCAAGAGTCTATCAGACTCAGCTTTTTCAGCCGCCATCTTCCTGGTAGCCTCCTTTGTTTTTTCCAGCTCGGCAACCAAAACCAGCTTTTCGGCAGTCAGGGTTTGCCTTTCCGCTTCACTGGTTTCCAGAAGAGTCTTCTGTTCAGAAACGGTCTGTCAGAGACCGTCCGCCTCCTTGACCAGAGAAACCTGATGGATCTCATTCTGCTTTATTTGGGCCTTCATACCGGCCATTTCTTTGACATCAGTCTCAAGAAGGCTGTTGTAGGCCTGAACACCGTAGAGAAGCTGCACAATAAAGGTTGGATTATTACACAAATAGCGATCAGACAAACTAAATAGAGAACACAAAGGTTAAACAAAGTCTTTTTACCTCCATAACCATTATCGAAGTCCTCTTAGCCAGATCAGTTCTGGTGATTTTTGTTTGAGCCACCCTATCAGCTGGTGTCCAGATCCCTTTGGCCATAGACCGAAGAGCTTCCGGATGATTAAGAGTGATTTGATCAGCACAGACTGGAGTCTCATCTGGCAGCAGAAACTTAGGCTCCCAAGGAACCAGAGCTTGGGATGATTTAGGGGCAGCAGGAGCTTTGCTTGAAGAAGCATTTTCGGCTTGTGTCCTGGCCCTTTTAGTACCCACTCCACTAGTTGCACTGGATCGGGTCCTCACAGTCGGAGCATTAGCAGGAGGCGGAGGAGGAACCGATGGGTTCTGTACTGGTGGCGCAGTCGGGCTCTGAACAGGTTGAGGTACCGAAGTTGAAGGCGGTGCTGTTGACAATGGCACAGCATCAACAAACGTGATACCTTCGGGAACTTGAGGGATTCTAGTAGACATTGGTTTGTCAGGCAAGTCCATCCTGTCAACACCAGCGCCCAAGTTAAAGATCGACTCAAGATTGTCCAAGGTCAGCAGGTCAGTAGCCGATCGGGTTTTGCCCCAGACATGGGTTTTTAAGAGGCCTATCCGGTGTTTTATAAAGGTAAGGGGAAGGTCCTTGTCCTCATAACCTAGAAATTTGAAGGCATAGTCCCCCCGATGAAGGTCACAGATGCAGGAAGCCTTATGAAGGGGGCGGTAGACAGGCAGACGAATGGGACCAAACTTGTTAGGGATCGGGAATATACGAGAAAAAGGGTATGACCAATTGCCACTCACTACTACCATTCGTTCTTTCCATCCCTTGTCCGATTTTTCAGTATCGGTGCATATGCTGAGGCCTTGAAAGGGGAAAATGTTGTATCTACCCCTACTCGCTCTAGCATTTTGAAAAAAATAACAAAGGAGGAGGTCGGCTAGACCTAAGTTCAGGTCCATATCCCTGTTATACAACAGGAGCATGGATATGATCCTAAAGTTGTTCGGGTTCAGTTGAAGAGGGTGCAACCCTAGCATGAAAAACACGTAGTGAAAAAAGGGGTGAAGAGGAAACCTTAGAACCCTAAGATGAGATGCCGATAGTAGAATGCTACCGGGAGCTAGGCCCTGGCTCTGGGTAAAATCTAGGTAGCCAGGGTAAGGGGACACATCAACGTCCTGGGGAACTTGGGTCTCAGCCCGAAGATGTTTAACGTCCACTTCAGGTCGGGTCCTCTTAAGTGGGGCCACAACGAATGGTTCAGAAGGCTTAGATATCGCAGGATCGGTCGCTGAGGAACCCGGAAGGTCAGTACTTTGAGGAATGGTCTTTTTGGTTCTATTGGGAATGGGCTGGGGATTGTCACTGCTAATGGGATCGGTGCCGGAAGTAGAAGATAAAATGACTTCCTCTACTGACCGGGTGTCGTCACTATCAGACATGATTCTAAAGAAAGGTAGAAGAGACAGAAGGGGGCAAAGATGAAAATTAAAAGAAAGGAGAAGAGATGACCGGTCAACTTACTCGGTTGGCGAACGGAGAATCACAGGAGCTTCGGGTAGCAGCGGGTTTTTGTCCTATTAAGTAAAATCCGGAATGATCGACGGGAAGGATTGCGGCAAGAACAAGAAAATAAAACCCAAGGAGAAAAAAGCTAAGGAAGAGAGAGACAAGAGCAGAAAAATGCAAAGTATGAAATGAGAAGTGAAATGGAGAAGTGTGGATTTTATAGAGGGGGAGAAGGAGGCCAAAGGGTTGCACGAAGCCCGAAGGTCGTGCAACCCACGATGAGCCGTCATAGTGCGGCAATCAAGGGAATAGTGGCTGCACATTTCAAAATACCAATAAATGCTCATAATTGGTTGACAACTCACCAAACTCCATTTTCCCTAAAAAAGCGCATGAATGTGTATATATATTTAGTATTGTTTGAAATTTTTCGGTCATGGGCTTTTTACAAAAGCCCATAACCTCAGGGGCCTGTGTAATGGTTGAAATATTTGGCCCAATTATAGATGGGCCACCAGACTGATGGGCCAACGACGGATGGGCCAAAGACCGATGGGCCGGAAGGCGGATGGGCTGAAAACAAGTAGGCCGAAAACAACAATGGGCCTATGGAAAATTCTAGAAGCTAAAGTGTGGTCCACAAGGCAAGGAGCAATCCAATTATAGAATAAACAGTCCAAAAAATGGTAGAGTTTATCAAATCCCTTGATTTAAGGGATTGATAAACCTGGGTACATGGGCTTGACCCATTTATCACAATTGTGTATAAATAGAGGACTTGAATTAATGAGAAGAGGTCCAATTTTTTCCCGATTTCTATTGTGTAACTTTTATGTATTTACAGATTGTATGACCTTCGGCTCTATTATTACACCACGTGAAGGGAAAACCTTTAAAGCCCATATCAATCAGTCTACTTCTTTGAATGAACTCTCTAAAATTTCTCAAAACCCAGCCTTCTTGTGGAACACCTCCCCTCTTCTCGTATGGGAGACTATAAATTCTTGGGAAAATTATATTTAAGGGACCAAGATCAAACATAATTGCTTAATAGGAACCATAAAATTTCATATACATATGTATATAAAGGGATCAATCCTAAATTAATATTGTAGTTTAGGGACCATTTGGACTAAAGTTACAAAATTACCCCTTAATAAACACACAGATGGAAACACCACATTTCCAAACCATTACCTAATGACCAGACCAAATCATAAAAAATCTCTAAATCCCTGAATTAAAATTTTCAATTTCTGAAATCTCCAAATTGGATGAACGAAAATCAAACAAGAAATGAAATTCACAAATAAATTGTGTGATGATGGCAGAGGAGAGAAAAAGATGATGAGCAGAGTGATGTGGAGTAAGGAGCGGAATTCGGTGGTGGTGGTGGTGCCGCGGGGGGAAGGGGGTGTTCGCGGCCGATGAAGATGGTGTGGGTGAAGTTCAAGAGGATTTGAAAACTTAAGGATGCTATTGGGGTCAATTTGTGATTGTATCAATGGTTGTGGATGGTGTTATTCCCATGTGGGTTTGGGCTTCTTGGATTGTTATGATTGCATTGGCCATTTCTGTTAGTGTATTATTGGTTTCCAATATTTGGGTTGAGTTGTATAGTGAAAGAAATGGTAAACTTGAGTTGTGTATTGGGTTTGACTTTATTTTTGTTTAAAAAAAAAAAAAGTTATTGGGATTGGTTTTGTTGGTCTTTATCCATCTTTTAAACTTAGCAATTATATTTGATTTTTTATTTTTCCCTAAATTCTTAAAGAAGTACCTTTTTATAACTGATTTTGTTTCAAAATATATTTCTCAGATTCTATATAGTTTTTAAATATTGTTTAGCAGACATTATATTACCAAAATTATGTGAAATTACGAAGAAGGACATCAGATGAATTATTGTCCTATCGATACGTGGACAGCAACGAAAATTTTGTCTATTACAATTTACACATATGGTCTATGAATTTGAGAGTTTCAGCTATCTTTGTGTACAATTAATGAGGAGTTGGTAATTTGAATATAAAGGTTAGGTTATAGTTGTATGATAAATAGCTATCCCAATAAATGCTTTTGTTGGATTGTATAATTATTGATGGCTACAGTTTGGAATTAGAACTAGAATTGGGTACTTGTGCTGCACCAGATATGTCTCGTTTTGCATAACCGACCATTTTGTAATCAATATTATTTTTACCGAAAAAAAATATATTATTTTTAAGACTGATATTTTATGAATTCATTATACTGGTAATCCGAGCAAGACAATAATTAATACTAAGACAATCAATCACCATCTAAACATTGTGATTCATGTGTAGGGCACCTCTAAAATAATAACCTCAGAGATTAAAGAATTTTTATTTTTTTTCATTAAATCTAATCAGTCTTTCACGCTTGGTGAGTGTCAGATAATGAGAATTTAAGGGAAAATTACATTCATCTCTCTTGAGGTTTTAAGTCTGTTTGGTATTCAGGTCTCAAAAAATGTGATCTTGGTTTGTGTTTTGGATGAAAAGTATAAGACATGTATTGTTTGGTCATCTTGATTTGGGTTGGATAGTATTAGATCAATGATTTCATTTTGGGCTAAAAATGAGACCAAAAAAAAAAAACTTGCTCTCATATCGGCTTTCTGTTTAAGAGAATCAAACTCAATTTCCAAACCAAACCAACAACCCATGATCTTGCTTTTGGTTGGAGCTTTTGGTCTCAATTTGTAAAAAATACAATCTTACGTGTATATATATATATATATTAGTAAAGTGTACGTACAATGCAGGTTATAAAAATTTAAGATATGACTTTTATTAAAATTCTTAAGTAAAACTAATTTCATAATTTATATCTTGATAAAAATAAATTTAAATACTTTATTTTTTAGTGCTAAATAAGGAGTTAAGTTAATAAGAATACACGAAAAGAATAGAATATATAATATATACATAATTACTTTTATGAAATTAAAATAAATAAATTATAAATAAATAAACCAACAATATATATATATATAAACTAATTATATATGTATGAATTTATTAGTGCAATAAGGTAATGGGAAGGAATGGCCGTGTTGTCAAATATTGGAACGGATAATATGTGTTGCATGCTAGAAAATTCTCCTAACAAAAAGAGAAAAAGCAATTCTTCGGTAATAGAAATATCAATTTTGTTATGAATTCAATCCAATCTCTTAAATGAAGACTAATACATTTAGTTGTAGAAAATAAAATAAAAATAATAATTAACCCCATATAGTATTTTGAAAAAAAATAAAAATATAAAAGAATATAAACTATGTTATTAATTCAGTTCTTCAAACCCAAAATATAAATAAAAATATTGAACCTAAAGTATCAAAAAAAATTTAAAAAAATCCTCAAATTACCAAAATATAGTTAAAAAAAAAGTAATATCAATCAAATATATCAGAATAAAAAAAAAATTGTCATAAAAGTTTAATGAATCAAAACCCATAAAATCCAATATCATATCAATTTTTCTATAACTTCAATTCCTCAAACTTAAACTAATGTGTGCTAGTTGTCATATTTTTTAGCTTCACATTTGTGGTAACGACTTCTAGAAAATCATGATTAAATAATTTTGAACAAGATATTAAAAAATAAATAAACACAAGGTGGAGTTAAGAAGACAGTCCTATGATAAGAAAACTAAAAAAGTTATAATAAAAAATATGGTTTTCTTCTTCTTTCTAGTCTTACTAAATGATCAAAACACCAAAAGAAAATCTTCTAACAGTATTTATAAACGCAATTCAAATAACTTACCCAAAAGGGGGAAAAAACTTCAAAAAATACCAAAGTTTGTGCATGTATGTGATAGTTGATACCAATCTTTGCAACTCATGTGTGCTAGTTATCACATGTTTTTAGCTTCACGTTTGTGGTAGTGAGGTATAGAAAATCATGGTTAACTAATTTTGTTTTCGAGAGAGTGAATCCTACACAAACACAATTAAAGAATTTAATTAAAATAAAATAAAATAATTTGTGAAACAATAATGTTGTAATATTGTACATAACTTAGGACTGTTTATATATATCCCTATTAGGAACTGAATTCGAGTTAAAATATAAGTGTATTAATTTTATGAAACATTGATGTTGTAGTACTGTTTATATATATATATATCTATATGAAGAATTGAATTTGGATTAAAATATAACACACGATATGAATTTTAACTACAATTATATTTAATTGAAATATATGAGGAACTAAATTTGGATTAAAATGTAACAAAAGATATGAATTTTAAGTATAATTATATTTAATTAAAATATAATCTATAATTTAAAAATAGGTTGGAAACTCTTTGCACATTTTTATAATAGTATAGTATAGATATATATAGATTAGGATCTTATTAGAGATTGCTAGTCTTTTATTACAATTAGGATCTTATTAGGGATTGCTAGTCTTTTATTAAAATTAGACTTTTAATTTTTTAGTTAAAAATATAATTTTTAATTAAAAAATAGGGTAATAAATAATTGTTGAATCCTGTTGTAATTAGGATTTTATCTATTGTAATTAGATCAAGAGTAAGAATTCCTAGTTTTCAATTTTATGTAGTTATTATGGATTCCTAGTCTTTTATTATAATTAGGATCTTATTAGGGATTGCTAGTCTTTTATTATAAGTAGAATTTTAATTTTTGTAGTTAAAAATATAATTTTAAATTAAAAATAGGGTTGGAAACTCTTTAAACTTTTAATAGTGTATAGATAGATATAGATATAGATATATGCATATATAATGCAATATTTTTGCAAAATAATTCCTTCTTTTTTTGGATCAAATAGTGGTCTATTTTTTTATTTATTTTTATGTTTTTGTGTGTGTGAAATGAAAGGTACAGGGTAAAAATGATTTTGCTCAAAATTTAATTCTTTAATTTTTATAATAGTTGTGTTCTTATAAATTTTAATCAAGGCATCAAAAAGGATTCGATCATTCTCAAAAAGGATTCTTTATTAATTTTTTTTAATATTAATATGTGGCTGTTTTTTATAAAATTTTATATATATTCAACCACAAATTTTATTGTAAATTTTTTTTCAAATGTAAAAAAAATACATTGCGTTTTCAAACTATATATTTGAACCAATTGAATAATTTGTGCAATATAATTTTATTTTGATCCAATATTATTATTTTTTAAAAAAATTAATCCTTAAAAAAGATAATCAAACATTCCTCCATAATTTCGTGACGAACTGTTTAACAAATATTTAAATATCTTTTTATTTCCATATTTTCATTTTTAGAACATATATATCTATTAAATGTTTTATATATAAAAAAAAATTCAGACAATTTCAAGTTACCAAACATGATTCGGTTTCATCGGCTTTCATTTTTCTCAGACCAAAATCATCAGCACTAAACATATTTTCAGTTCAGAATAAAACCACACCAGACCAAGACCACATGATTTAGGTTTCAACCAGACCAAGACCACGAATCACGCACCATCTCCCAAACGGGATCTTAGTCTAATATCACACAAATATAACATTTGAGATTTATTACTTTTACCTCTCTTGAATTTTTGCACATGTACTTAATGACACCTTTGCCATTAAATTTTTTTTTTTTTTTTTTGAAAAAAGTGATCAAGCTGCCCTTGCATGCAATTTTCGTTGTTACGGTACTTGTATTCAAACATAAAGGATATAAATGATATTTCATTCTCATTTTAATTTAGATCAACTTACTATTGAAATTTAGAGAGTTCAAAGTCTTAAAGTTTGTACGCTCTATGTGATATTTAACCAAATTTCAGGGAGGTTTTTGTAATCTTTTAATTAATAAAAAATTTGAATTTTCTCCACTTTATAAATGTCAAAATTTTCAGGTTTCCAACTGATGATGCATAATTAATAACTGTTGATTGAATCCAGGAGCTTTGGGAAGAGGAGACCTCAAAATTTCATTTAAAATGAAAAGAGAAAACTAAAAATGACCGCAATTTACATTGACCTTGATCAAACTTAAATTGTTACCTTGAATAAACCTCTCCCTTTTTTCTTTGTTGGTTGCATCAGATGTTCTGCTGTCTGTTTGGGTCTTAGGTACAAAGTGCATGTACAATTGTTTGGGAAAATGACGCTAAACACCCTTATAATTTTAAGAGTGTGCGAAAAATTTTCCTCTAGTTCATTTTGTGCAAATAACCCTCACTACTATTCCAAAAATGTGCACTTTGATCCTCTTAATACTATTTCGTTCACTTTGTTGACCGGAATCCAGTCACGTGACGAGCGCAAAACACCCATATGATTTTAGAAATGTGCAAAAAAATCTAATCTCAATGACCGAAAAAGGGCTTGGAGGGGGTTATTTGCACTCTTTGCAAAGTATATGGGTGTTTAAAAACCATGAATAAAATTTTCGCACACTTTCAAAATTATAGGGGTATTTAGCGCCATTTGCCCACAATTGTTTCGTAATATTTTTTCAATCTTTATAATATTAGGGGTGTGTATATATATATATATATAGAGAGAGAGAGAGAGAGACATAGAGGTCCAAAATTCACGAAAGACTAATGTCAAAAGAGTGGCTCACACGGCCAGTGTTTCTTGAATGCATATATGTGATCCATATATCTAAATCAACAACCACCACCCCCTTCCCTCTTTAGGGCGTGTCACCTAATATTATGCCCCCAAAATCATCCACTGACCATGTACTCCGTTACTCTCTATGTAAATATGTATATGGCCACAATATATATTTTATATACATCACAACTCTCTCAAGTAAACTTAAATTCTTACATTAATAATTTATTTGGGCAACTGTAAGTCTTAGTTGGTGGGACTTACTTGACTTTCTTTGCGTGTGAGCATAATGGGTCATTAATCATTATTGCATGGGTCATGTATTTTTAATAAATAGCTCTTAGGTTGTCTTTCTTAAAACTTCAGATAAGGATAAGAATAATTTTAATACATTATTATGACTTACGAAACAGGGACACGAAAGAGTTACGAGACAGACATTATGGCGATAAATTTTTTTAATAAATTAAGTTTTAATCTCTTTATTTATTTTATTTTATTCTATTTAGAGAGATTGTATAAGAAGTCTCTTATATAATATAAAAAAATTTCGGAATAAGTTTTAATATGCTATTCAGTTTTCTTATAATATTGGATCTTCGTCATAATGATATAGTACATAATATATTACTATCTAAGAAATCGAGTTTCACTTATTTTTATTTTTAATAGGGTTAATTTCACAAAACTCCCAATACTATTTAATTTAATCAACTAATTTCAACTGTATCCATTTTGCCCACTCCCCTCATATTTTGAGTCATAATACCTAAACTACCCTCAATAGTATAGGGGGTTAGTGAAATCAAGCCTTTAAAAAATTTATTTATCGAAAATCAATTATATTTTTTGTAAAAAATATATATATTTCGGAAAAAAAATATTTTTCGAAAACACAATATATTTCGGAAAAAATATATATACTTCGAAAAATATATATATATTTCGGAATATATATATATATAATTCGTCAAAAATATATATTTTCCGAATTGTTTTCAAAAAATACGATTTTGTTCCGAAAAATATTTTTTTTGGGAAAAATATATATTATGTTCCAAAATATGATTTTTTCTGAAAAATATTTTTTTTGAAAAAATAAATATATTATTTTCCAAAATATTAATTTTTTCCTAAAAATAATTTTTTTGCGAAAAATATATATTATTTTTTTCGAAAATAATATAATTTTTTTGCGAAATATATATTTTTTATATTTTGGAAAATAATGTATATTTTTCACAAAAAAAATTATTTTTTAGAAAAAATTTATATTTTTTTAAAACAATTCGAAAAATATATATTTTTGACTAATTATATATATATATTCCGAAATATATATTATTTTCCAATATATATATATATTTCCTGCAATATATATATTTTTGAAATTTATAGTTTTTGCGAAAAATATAATTAATTTTCGAAAGAAAAAAAAATTTAAAGGCTTGATTTCACTAAACCCCCTATACTATTGAGGGTAGTTTAGGTATTATGACTCAAAATATGGGGGGAGAGGGCATAGTGATTAAATTGAATAATATAGGGGACAAAGTGGACACAATAGAGATTAGTTGATTAAATTAAATAGTATAGGGGGTTTTTGTGAAATTAATCCTTCTTAATATTATGGGTTTAATTTGTAATGTGTGATGGTTGATTTAACTTTTGTATCCTATATTATTTTTTTAGTTATTTGTGATATGTCATTTTAAAGTAGCATAATCTGGACGGAAGCAATTGTAAATGCAGAAAAGTTACACAATAGATATTTTGTTAAAACTTTTTTCCTTTCTCATTCATCAAAGTCCTCTATTTATACAAGTTTGTGATAAATGGGTCAAGCCCATGTACCCAGGTTTATCAACCCCTTAAATCAAGGGATTTGATAAACCCTAATCTTATTTGGACTCTTCATACTATAATTGGATTACTTTTTGCCTTGTGAACCACACTTTAGCTTCTAGAAATTTCCATGGGCCCATTGTTGTTTTTTCGGCTTGCTTGTCTTCAACCCATCCGCCTTCCGGCCCATCGGTCCCTGGCCCATCCGTCATTGGCCCATCAGTCCAGTGGCCCATCTATAATTGGGCCAAATATTTCAACCATTACACAGGCCCCTGAGGTTATGGGTTTGACATTCTTTCTAAAGCCCATGACCTAATAAATGTAAATACCTATGTATATATACACTAATAGCTTTTATGGGAAATGAAGATGATGAGTTGTCATGTCATTATTGTCTACTTAATGATATGCCAAAACGTGAGGCCATTTCTCCCTTAAATCTCGCACCATGACGGCTTTGGCGTGCCTTTCGGACTTCGTGCAGCCTTTTTGGCTTCCTTCTCTCCTTCTATAAAAACCCCCTTATTCTTCACTTCTCATCACATTTCATACTTTGTAACTCTATATTCTTGTCTCTGTCTTCTTTAGTTCTTCATTACTGGGATTCGTTTATTTGTCATTGCCGCCGTTCATTCCGTCGCTCATCTCAGATACCATAGAAACCTGTTGTTACTCAGAGCTTTTGTAACTCTTCCTTCGTCAATTAAGTAAGTCGATCGGTCTTTCTTTTTTCTTTAATTTATCACCTTTACCCCATTCTGTCTCTTCTACATTTCTTAACGTTATGTCCGATAGTGACGATACCCGGTCGGTAGAGGAAGTAGTTTTACCTTCTGCCTCAAGTACCGATTCTACTAGTAGTGACACTCCCCAGCCTGTTTCTAAAGGAACCAGAAAGACCACTCTCGAAAGTACTAACCTTCCGGGTTCCTCAGCGACTGGTCCTGCGAAATCCAAACCTTCTGAACCTTTCGTAGTGGCCCCACTTAAGAGGACCCGACCTGAAGTGGACGTCAAACACCTTCGGGCTGAGACCCATGTTCCCCAGGACGTTGATGTGTCCCCCTATCCTGGTTACCTAGACTTTACCCAGAGCCAGGGCCTAGCCCCCGGTAGCATTCTGCTGTCGGCATCTCATCTTAGGGTTCTAATGTTTCCTCTTCATCCCTTTTTTCACTATGTATTTTTCATGCTTGGGTTGCACCCTCTTCAATTGAACCCGAACAGCATTAGGATCATATCCATGCTACTGTTGTACAATAGGGATATGGATCTGAACTTAGGGCTGGCCGACCTCCTCCTTTGTTATTTTTTCCAAAATGCCAGAGCGAGTAGAGGTAGATACAACCTTTTCCCCTTTCACGGCCGCAACATCTGCACCGATACTGAAAAATCGGACAAGGGATGGAAGGAACGAATGGTAGTAGTGAGTGGCAATTGGTCATACCCTTTTTCTCGAATTTTCCCGATCCCCAATAAGTTCGGTCCCATTCGCCTGCCTGTCTACCGCCCCCTTCATAAGGCTTCTTGCCTCTATGACCATTGTGACCTTCACCGGGGGAACTATGCCTTCAAATTTCTAGGTTACGAGGACAATGATCTTCCCCTTACCTTTATAAAACAGCGGATAGGTCTCTTGAAAACCCATGTTTGGGGCAAGACCCGATCGGCTACTGACCTGCTGACCATGGACAATCTTGAATCGATCTCTAACTTGGGCGCTGGTGTTGACAGGATGGACCTGCCTGACAAACCTATGTCCGCCAGAATCCCTCAAGTTCCCGAAGGGATTACGCTTGTTGATGCTGTGCCGTTGTCAACAGCACCGCCTTCGACTTCGGTGCCTCCTCCTGTTCGGAGTCCGCCAGCACCACTAGCGCAGAACCCATCGGTTCCTCCTCCGCCTCCTGTCAATGCTCCGACTGTGAGGACCCGATCCAATACAACTGGTGGAGTGGGTACTAAAAGGGCCAGGGCACAAGCCGAGAATGTTTCTTCAAGCAAGGCTCCTGCTGCCCCTGAATCATCCCAAGCTCTGATCCCTTGGGAGCCTAAGTTTTTGCTGCCAGATGGAACTCCAGTCTGTGCTGATCAAATCACCTTTAACCATCCGGAAGCTCTTCGGGCTATGGCCAAAGGGATCTGGACACCAGCTGATAGGGCGGCTCAGTCAAAAATCACCAGGACTGATCTGGCTAAGAAAACTTCGATAATGGTTATGGAGGTAAAAGACTTCAATCATCAGTTTGTGTTTTCTATTCCGTTTGTTGACCGCTATTCATGTAATAATCCAATTTTTATTGTGCAGCTTCTCTACGGCGTTCAGGCCTACAACAGCCTCCTTGAGACTGATGTCAGAGAGATGGCCGGTATGAAGGCCCAAATAAAGCAGAATGAGATACACCGGGTTTCTTTGGTCAATGAGGCGGATGGTCTTCGCCAGACCGTTTTTGAACAGAAGACTCTTCTGGAAACCGGTGAGGCGGAAAAGCAAACCCTGATTGCCGAAAAGCTGGTTCTGGCTGCCGAGCTGGAAAAAGCGAAAGAGGTTGCTAGGCAGATGGCAGCTGAAAAAGCTGAGTCTGATAGACTCTTGGCAGAATCAGAAAGGCTTCTTTCCCTAGAGCGGGAGAAGGTAGAGGTGTGCCGTCTGGGAGGGCTTGACATGTTCAAAAGATACAGTGTCATCTGTGACCTCCGAGCGGTTAGGGCCTGGAGATGTAGGCATGAAATGGAGCATATCCCTCTGGAATCTAGGGAATTCAAGACCGCAGAGGCATTCGATGCCCATATGGGAATACCCTTTCCTTATGAAAACCCTCCTGCCTCTGAGAACGAGGAGCGTTTTGCTGCCATCCTGAAGGGGAAAGAATACCATCCTCCCGAACAGTAGTCAGGACTTTATATGTTTTTGTTTCCCCCAATGGGCTAATTTCTTGTAACTTCCTTTATTTTTAATGAACAAGAACTTTTATCCCTTTTTTCCAGTAATTATTCGTCCTTTGTGTGGGTTTTTATCGTTTCGTACTTGGCTTTTACGAAACAATCGAGCCTTCGGACATATGGCCCCTGAGGCTATTTATTGTTTATTTTTAACTTCACACATTTAGGAAATTTCAGTGAGTCACAAAGCCTTCGGGCAATGAGCCCCTGAGACTTGATTTTATCCGCTGATTAGTTCAAATCAGATTTGAACTCAATTACTTGGGAAATTTTAGCAAATCGTGAAGCCTTTCGGGCATTTGGCCCCTAAGGCTTGATTTCATCCTCTGGTTTGTTCAAATCAGGTTTGAACTCAAACACTTAGGAAATTTTAGCAAATTGTGAAGCCTTCCGGGCATTTGGCCCCTGAGGCTTGATTTCATCCTCTGGTTTGTTCAAATCAGGTTTGAACTCAAACACTTAGGAAATTTTAGCAAATTGTGAAGCCTTCGGGCATTTGGCCCCTGAGGCTTGGTTTCATCCTCTGGTTTGTTCAAATCAGGTTTGAACTCAAACACTTAGGAAATTTTAGCAAATTGTGAAGCCTTCGGGCATTTGGCCCCTGAGGCTTGGTTTCATCCTCTGGTTTGTTCAAATCAGGTTTGAACTCAAACACTTAGGAAATTTTATAATCCAAGAGTCTTGCACAAAAGTAGAATTTATTTTTATTGAAATGAATTTGAAAATCATGAAGCAGAGGTACCGATATCGGGCACAGATGCTTCGTAACAAAGGTGTCATAAAAAGACACAGTTTTATTTCTTAACAAGAAAAGCAAATATCTAAGGATAATACCTCTTTAACCGATAAGCATTCTGAGAGTTGGACTCGAGGCGGCCCGTTTCGTTCTTCCAAACCCGATAAGCACCGCGTCCGATAACCTCAACCACTGTGTAAGGTCCTTCCCGTGTCTCTCGTAATTTGCCTACAATACCAATCTTCCTTCTGAGCACCATATCGCCTACTTGGAATTCTCTTCTTTTGACTTTCTGATTGAAACGTGCTCTGACCTGCTGCTGATAGGCAGCCAGTCTTATCCCGGCGGCTTCCCGTTTTTCTTCCAGGAGATCTAGATCGTGGGCTAAGTGCTGATTGTTTGGACCTTCTTCCCAGGCTTGACTCCTTAAAGTAGGTACTTTTTGCTCGGTGGGGATAACTGCTTCGGCCCCATAAGCCATGGCGAAAGGGGTTTCTCCAGTTGGCTGTCTCGGAGTAGTCCGATAGGACCACAACACCTCTGGCAGTTTCTCCAACCAAGCCCCTTTTGCGTCTTCAAGTTTTTTTCTCAGTGTGTCAAAAATTGTTCTATTCGTCCTTTCGGCTTGCCCAATTATGTAAATGCAGAAAAGTTACACAATAGATATTTTGTTAAAACTTTTTTCCTTTCTCATTCATCAAAGTCCTCTATTTATACAAGTTTGTGATAAATGGGTCAAGCCCATGTACCCAGGTTTATCAACCCCTTAAATCAAGGGATTTGATAAATCCTAATCTTATTTGGACTCTTCATACTATAATTGGATTACTTTTTGCCTTGTGGACCACACTTTAGCTTCTAGAAATTTCCATGGGCCCATTGTTGTTTTTTCGGCTTGCTTGTCTTCAGCCCATCCGCCTTCCGGCCCATCGGTCCCTGGCCCATCCGTCGTTGGCCCATCAGTCCAGTGGCCTATCTATAATTGGGCCAAATATTTCAACCATTACAGCAACTGATTGCTTTTTTCTTTGATTTTAAAAGAGTATTTTATTATGGATATAATAGTACAAAATATCATATACCTTCCTTTAATTATTGAAAAAGCTACATATAAGTAATGTTAAGGAGTTGAAATTATAAATAGGTAAACTTTACGAAACTAATTACAAATAAGTAAATTTTACCAAACTAATTACATATAAGTAAACAATTATTGTTGAGGTCCAAAATAATCTCAAATACTTATATAAAAGTACCAAAATACCCAACCTCCTCCTCCACCACCTTCACCGTCGTCCTTCACCACTCCCCACCGCCAAACCCAATAACATCACCACAAAATCTCATATGTCTATATATATATATATATATATATAGATATGATTGTGCAAATGTGTGTGATTATTTGTTGAGATACTGATTTATTTAGTTGTTTGTTGTTGTTATTTGTGTGTCGATTTGGTGGTTTTGTGCAAAATCCGAAAATGGAGGGTCAGAGTGAGATGGGATTGATGAGGGAGCATTTTGACCCTGGTGCATTGGGGAGGATAAGAGAATATGGGTATGATAGTAGGTCTGGCAGTGACAATTTGGAAGGAGGATAGGGGGATGAGTAGGCCGTGAGAGGGGATTCATAGGAGGAAGAAATACCATAGACTCACACCTCATAAAATTCAACAACTAGAAGCGTAACTTTTTGGAAATGGGACTTGATTTTGGAATGGTTTGGTGGTGATGTTATTGGGTTTGGTGGTGGGGAATGGTGGAGGAAGATATGGAGTGGTAAAGGACGGCAGTGGAGTGGTGGATGGTGATGGAGAGTTGGTGGTAGGGGTGTTCAGGAATCGAACCGGAATCGGAATCGAACTGGAACCGAACCGGAACCGGAATCGGCGGTTCGGTTCGGTTCCATAGGGGTCCGGTTCCAGTTCCGGTTCCAAAATTTCAAGAACTGAAAATTTCGGTTCGGTTCCGGTTCCGGCCCCGCGGAACCGAACTGGAACTGGAACCGGTTTTTTTTTTTAATATATTTTTTTTATTATTAACAAAAAAAACTAGCAATAAACCTCCACTAATTTCAATAACAATACAAATCCAAGCTACTTTTTTTATTCCACTAATTATATATTTGGTTTTGGGTTTGTTTTAATTCAAATATTCTAGTTTATAATTATCTTATTTTATAAAATTGAGATTTGTTTTTAAAAAAATAAATATAGAAGGAACCGAAACCGAACCGATTTTTCGGTTCGGTTCAGGTTCGGTTCCGTTTCCGATTTTTCAAGAACCGAAAAAATCGGTTCGGTTTCAGTTCCAGACGGAACCGGTCCTGAACAGCCCTAGTTGGTGGAGTGGTGGAAGAGGGTGGAGGAGGAGGTGGGTATTTTGGTATTTTTATATTAATATTTGAGAGTATTTTGAACTTTAACAATAATTGTTTATCTCTACGTAATTAGTTTACGTAAGTTTACTTATATGTAATTAGTTTCCTAAAGTTTATCAATTTGTAATTTCAATCCCCTAAAATTATTTATATGTAGTTTTTCCTTAATTATTTGTATGTAATATACTCAGGACCAGCCCTGAGATTGATAAAAAAAAATTGGGGCCCTAGGCGAGATTAAATATGAGATTCCTTTTATAAAAATACTAAAAAATATTTTTTATTAAGCATAAAATATATTAATATAAAAAATAAATTGGGTTTTGGTGCATTGTAAAGAGTATGATATCGTTCACATAAAAAGAAAATATGCAATAAACTTAGTCACAAAACTCAAATTTTTGCCAAAATATCAGCGTTAAACTATAGTTATTATAACATAAAATATAAAAAATACAACAATCACATTGCATAATTACTGTAACTGGTGTGGATGAAATCTTTTTGTGCATATATATAAGCAGATACCCCGATTGAATAATTTTTTTAAAAATATTTCATCTAATGAATTAATTATTATTTTTTTCAGTAGAAAAAAAAAAAGATAAGAAAATAAATTTTGCAAAAGCATGAATGAAACTTGAATTTGGTAGGTGTCAAATAGTAGACTTTTAAAATTTGAGAATAATTTTTAAAGTTGTCTAATCTGATACAGTGATTTTTCATAGCGAGAATTGCTTCATGAAAATAACAAAATAAAAACAAATATTTATTCAATTTCATAAATATATATATTCAAGAAATTAAAACATGCATCTACATATATCAATTTCTTATTTGTGATCATATGCATCTATATATATATTTATCAATTTCTTTAAGTAACTTAATGAAAAAGGGATTAAAATATATTCAATCACCATTATCAAAAGTATATATATATATATATAATATTATCAATTTTCAAGTCATTTATATTATATAATACAAAGCATGATATTGTTTAAGAAAAAATCATACAAATTTTTATATATTTTAAAGTAATGATTCATAAGACTGGCACTAAACCCATCAATTTCAAACACTTTTAAATGCAATTCACATTAATTCAAATTCAAATACAAATACTTTGCCTATGGTATTAAGAGTTTTGTTAGCATGTTTTCGTGCGAGAATGTATTGTTTGGTGGTTTTATTGCTACTCCTACATCATCATTATTTAGCAAAATTTATTTCGTTACAAGGAAATTTATTTAATATTTGAATCAATACCATTCATGACATCAGAATCACCGTCCATTTATATATACAAAAATTGCCACGACAGCTCTTGCTTTTTATACCATAAGTATTGTCACATGGACGCGTATTGCTCACCTTTCTGTCACTTTCCCTAGAAAATCTTCCGCCACGAAAATTAAGCCAAACAACCAGCAAATCACCCCCACACGCGCCAAATTCACGCGTGCATTAAAAAAAATGCCGAAACAACCCGACTTTCATTCCTCATCTCATTAGAGTTACAGAATATTCTCAGATCTACACATCTTTTCACTGCATCGTACACTCCGCCACTTCACTTTACATTAACCCCACCTATACATACACAAATATATATATATATATACACACACACATATGTGTAATGTGTTATTGTTATTGTCACACACACACTAGTCTTATCTCTCTAAGCCTATGCCACCATTAACGGCGATGAAAGGAGAATCAAACACCGTCCTGAAGATGAGGCACAATAAACTCAACGGCTCCCAAAATCGTAACGGCGTTAAAGGGTCACTTGATGGTGACTTTGGCGCCAACGGAGAGAAGAAAAAGATGGGGAATAGTGTGGGTTTGTTGGCCAATGCTTCGTTCATGAAGTGGAGGGTGAGGGATTTATCGGATGTGGTGAAGTACCATCCCATACCATGTGTCCTCGCTTCATCACTCTTATTTTTCATGTTTGTCGAGTACACTCTCCGCATGATCCCGCCTTCATCTCCACCGTTCGATCTGGGGTTCGTGATGACCCGACCCATTCATCGTCTTCTTGCTTCCAGACCCGCTCTCAATACTCTGCTAGCTGGACTTAATACAGTATGTTACATTTATATATTTCTATATGTATATATATATGTTATGTGTATGTATAAAGAATTGAGATTTAATTAGACATGCAATTACATTTTAGCAAGGGAGAATGAGAGATGGGTTGGATCTGATTTTATTTTATTTTTTGTTAGTTTTGGGTGAATTTGTTAGTTATTAAATTTGTGTGTGTTTATATATACGTGTGTGTATATGTTATGTTATGTGTCTGTATAAGAATTGGGATTTAATTAGACATGCAATTACATTTTAGCGGGAGAGAGTGAGAGATGGGTTGCATCTGAATTTATTTTATTTTTTTATTAATTTTGGTTGATTTTTTTAGTTTTTAAATTTGTGGATTAGGTCAGGATAATTTATCCTGCCCGCCGGTACTGTCCCACCCATGGGAATGGGGTAAGAGTTTCTTAACGATTACGGAAGACGGAAGAGGGGGAAGGTCCACTCGCCAAGAACCGTAATTGTTGCCATCCCTAGTGTGGATATATATTATGTGTGTATAAAAGTTGAGATCTAATTAGGCATGCAATTACATTTTAGTGGGAGAGAATGAGAGATGGGTTGGATATGATTTTTTATTTAATTTTTTAAGTTTTGATTGAATGTTATTGAATTTGTGTATTTATTGGGCTGTGATTAAAAATGTGAATTTATATATACATATGTATGTATATAGGTGTTTGTGGGAATGCAGACGACGTATATAGTGTGGACATGGGTGGTGGAAGGGAGGCCAAGAGCAACCATATCGGCTCTCTTCATGTTCACCTTCAGAGGCATTCTTGGTTATTCTACTCAGCTCCCTGTTCCTCAGGTTCTTTTTGTCACTTTTTATATCTTAAATTTCAACTTTTATATGCATATATTAACAGTATAAAAATTGTTTTATACTTTATGCATTTTAATTAGTATTGTTGAAAGTTCTATCTTTTCATTATTGTTTTCCCGGAAAATAAGGACAAACCACACACACCTTTCTTCTTCTTCTTTTATTTATTTATTTTTATTCTATTTCCTTTTTTTTCATTTATTTCTATTTCTGATATCTGACAAATTACCTAGACCCGACAAGTACCCTCATGTCTATTTTCCCCAACTGTCCTAATCTTGTCAGGGGCAACTTTAGAAAAAAGATATTTAAATTCGCAAACCCCCTGTTTTGCCCTGTTTAATAATTGATGTATGCATAAACATTTTATTGTTACTGTTAATTATCTAATTTTGTTATGTCTTGTGATAATTTTAAATTGTAGTGGCATTTTTGTTATTCTAATTGGTAAATACAAAAATTGTATCATGTTAATTCAAGTTTGTATATATATATTCCTTTTGATTAATAAAAGATATGCACAGGAGGTGCCTTGAATTGGGTTTGGTAAAATATTGGAAAATATTTCATGGGTTGGGCAAGGGTAGAAATGCCCTTTCACAAACCCATCTCTTGACATCTAGTATTATTTTTTTTTATTTGTAATTAAACAATTTATAGTTAATTTTTAGCATAACCTTCTTAATGTGTTGTCATTTATTTCTTTTGTTGTACTAAGGACTTTGCTTCAGCCTTATTTTATAAAACAAGTACTCAATATATATCACTCTAATAGAGAATATCTGTCTTATTTTTCTCTCGGAACAATTTGGATTTCTTTTCCATTTGTGCTATTTGCAAAATTAAGTTGACATGATTGCATTTTCTACAATTATCTTTTTAAGTTTGAAGACTCACTTATCTCCTCATATTGAGTTTGAATCTCTTCAAGCCACTTTTAAAGAATATATGTCAGTGATTCCTTAATTCATGTCAAGGAAGTACATAGTAACATATAGGTGAAGTTTGTGCATTATGAGCTCTGCTATAGTAGATTCAATGAATGAAAATAATAAAAGAATTGAAACCAATGCTTTAAATGCAGATTTCTCAATTATATATGTTGGAACAATCAATTGTGAGTGATGAAGTGTTTTTCTTTTTATTTATTTCTACTTCCAACATCTCCTACCTCCTTGCACCTTATCTAGAAATATTTCTAGCTGGGACCAGAAATGGAACAACCAAATTGTGATATAAACATATATATATATATATATATATATATATATATATATATATATATATACATCCTCATCTAGATATTACCTGCCTCAGTTAATATTTATAGTGCAGGTATGGAGAGTTGAAATTGTAAATGCAACACACACACACACACACACTCCCCATTCATACATAATAAAACCCCAAAACATAATAAATGTCAAAAAATTGCACAACACAATAATGGAATTTTTTATTCAATTTTGGCTTTCCTTATATACATTTTCTTTTTGCGCTTTGAGTCTATTAGGGCAACACAACTTTGCTTACATCATTATCTCTATTTTAAAAGAAATATAAGCTGAAATGGACATAGTCTTCGGAATTTTGATAACCTTGTTGGGCCATCAGCCTGATAGGCCTAATGCTTGATGGGCTTATGTGGACCTGAAGATTTCCACACTTACACCCTCTATCGTCGAAGAGATTTTACTAATTCCTTGTACCTACATTCACGACCAACCAAGATTTTCAAACTGCTTGACAGGGATTCTTGGGTTCGGGAGCGGATTTTCCGGTCGGGAACGTGTCGTTCTTCCTGTTTTACTCGGGCCATGTTGCTGCATCAGTCATTGCATCGCTCGACATGAAGCGGATGCAGAGGTGGGAACTAGCAAGTGCATTCCACATGCTCAACATTTTGCAGTTTGTGAGGCTGCTGAGCACAAGGGGCCACTACACAATCGACTTGGTGGTCGGCGTTGGTGCCGGAATTTTATTCGATCATATAGCCGGAGAGTATATGAAGAGCAAGAAAATAGCAGAGGTAAAGAGTAGTAATGGTCATAGTTCTAATGGGAATGGGCATGGTGGGGGTCATTGCAGCCACTGATAATATATATTGTGTTTTGTATGTACAGTGGAGTTGTATCTAGTAGAGTGACTTGAGACTATTTGGTTTATGTTATGTTAGCTTATGGAAGTTTATTGAAGACATCTTCAGGGATTATTTTTTATTTTTATTTTTTTATATTTTGGAACAAGTCCATGATGAGGGAGACTTTTGGAATGTTCTATAGACAGAATTGTCATCTCCAATCACCAAATCGTATTTTGCATATATCACTCTACTAGTAGCCATAATTATGTTGCTGATTGGGTGGGGCTGGAAATAGTTAAAGTCCCTTTTCATTTAGTACATTGAGATAATTCTGATTCTTCATTTACCATAATCTTTCTGAAAACATGTTATAAATACAACTATAAGAGCATTATAGAAAATAGGGTAAAATGCATTAAATTTTCTTGACTATTTTCTTTTTCTCAAGTAATCCTTTTGAACTAACTGATGATCCCTTGGAGTATCAAAAATTTACAATAACGGACGAATCTAATTCAAGCCCGTGGGGGCTATGCCCCCATTGAATTTTTTTTTTTTTTTTTTTTTATATATTTTTTACTCTAAAATTTTAGATATTTAGTATTTAGCCCCCACTAAAATTTTTTTTACCTACCACAAGATTTAGATTTTTTTACAAATAAGCCCCCACTGAAAATTTGTTTTAAACCCCACTGAAATAAATATATGTCATTTATACCCTAAAAATCAAAAAAAAAAAAAATTAGCCCCCACTGACACGGATTCCTAGATCCGTCACTGCTTACAATTCACTTCATTCCGTTATAACACCGTTAGATAAATTAGGATAATTTGCACTCAGATCCCTTGATGTTTCGGTCAATTGCACTTGCCCCCTGAGATTTCATTTTCCTTGCAATGACACCCCTGAAGGGGATAAATGACCTAAATGCCCTTGTGTTGTCTCCCTTTTTTCATGAGACAAATATTTAGATGGTGAAATTACCTTCATGCCCCAAGATGAAAACCATATAATATATATATATATATATATATAACAATTATTCTAAAATGTGAGGGGGTTAGAATATTTTCAAACATTTTCTTCAAAATAAAAATTAATGAATTAATATGTATTAGTTGAAGTGCAACTCTAAGGAGTATGTCAAAATGATATAAAGTAAAATAAAAGGGGTTGGAAATATTTCAATACTTTTAAAAAATAATATTAATTAATTAATATGCATTACTTGAAGTGTAACTAATGAATATTTCAAAAGTTATAGAGTAAAGATATACAACAAGGGGTTATAAATATTTTCATTTTAAAAAAAAATAATAATAATAATTAATATACATTAATTGAAATGTAACTCTAATAAATATTTCATAAGATATAGAGTAAAGATATAAGACAAATATATTTCGGTAAGAAAAAATAATATAACTTAAAATACATAAATATGTATATTTATCTATCTATCTATATACTACTAATAAAAACACAAGGACTGTCTAATATTTCGATTCATTATCACCTTTTCCAATATAAAAAAATTATAATAAGTAAAGTTTGACATTATTTAAAGTGTAAGGGCTTAAATTAACTTTACAAAAAAATTAATAAATAATAAACCATTTGTCATATTTTTATAAAAATATAAAAAAATACAATAAGTAAAGTTTGTTATTATTTTACAGTGTAATGACTTAAATTAATTTTACACAAAGAATAAATTATAAACCATTTGTAACATTTTTATACATTTATCATCTCTTACAATACAACAAAAACTATAATTAAAATGTATTACTACTTGTTTAAATTGTAGGAGTTGTATATTATTTATTTACAAAATAAATTAAATTATATGATCTCACAAATATTTTACACATGTATCACATTCTAAAATACAAAAAAAAAAATCATAATTAAAGTGTACTATTATTATTTAATGTAAAAAATCACAATATTAGTTTTAGGAAAAAATTAAAAAAATATAACTTTTGGGGCCTATATTACAAAAATGACATTTTTTAAAAAATAATTTAAAGAAATGTGATAATATTTCAAAAATCATTGTATCTAAAGTATTTGAAATTTTTTCCAAATTGAGTTTAAGACACAAGGGTTGTTTGATCCGTTAAATTAGCTAACATGTCTTCTACACTAAAGCAAGGGCACAAGAGTCATTTCATGGGGTCTTCACCCCTTCAGGGGGTGTCATTGCAAGAAAAATGAAATCTCAGGGAATCTGAGTTCAAATTATCCTAATTTAACTAATGGTGTTATAACGGAATGGAGTGAATTGTAAAAGTTTGAATAGTTTAGGGAGTTTTGTGTAAAAAATATAGTTCGGGGGGTTAGTTGAGAGAGAGAAAATAGTACAGGGGTTTTAATGCACTTTATTCTAGAAAATATTAAATATATATATATATATATATTGAAAGTAGAAAAGAAAAGATTAAAGATAAGGGTAAATTGCTTAAAACCCCCTCAAGTTTACTCTATTTTTCTACTATATCCCCTCAACTATCAAATGAGCTTAGAATCTCCTAAAATTTCATAAAAGGTTGCACAATGGGCTTGCCCTCAAATTTTTTTACCCTCTAAACTTTTTGTATTTCCACCATACCTTTAATCCTATCCTTACTATTATATTTCTTAATTCTTTAAATTACAAAAATATTATTTCTTTTAGTTAGAATATTAATTATATCATTTACCTTTAATGTATTAGACTAAATATACTCTCAAATGTTAATTTTTTCTTTGTAAGTTTTAATTATTTTTTTTGTAAATCAATTAACTTGTTATTAAATTTTAGTTTGATTTAAATCATAAAACTCAATCCTAATTAATATATTCATAAATAAATCACAATTTATGAATATATTTTTATAAAAAGAAAGTTTCATTTGGCAAAAAAAAAATATTAATTAGGATAATGAGTTTTATGATTTAAATAAAATTAAGTTTTATTGGAAAATGATATATATTTTGGAATATATATATATATATATAATTTGTCAAAAATATATATTTTTCGAATTGTTTTAAAAAAATATGAATTTTTTTCAAAAAATAATTTTTTTGAGAATAATATAATTTTTTTCCGAAATATATATTTTTTATATTTTAGAAAATAATGTATATTTTTCAGAAAAAATCATATTTTTTAAAACAATTCAAAAAATATATACTTTTGACGAATCATATATATATATTCTGAAATATATATCATTTTTCAATATATATATATATTCCAGAATATACATATTTTTTCGTAAAATAATTTTTTTGAAGGTTTGATTTCACTAAACCCTCATATATTATTGATGATAGTTTAGGTATTATGACTCAAAAATCATATTTTGGAACATAATATGTATTTTTCTCAAAAAAATTATTTTTCGGAAAAAATTCATATTTTTGAAAATAATATATATTTTTCTAAATAAAAATTATTTTTCGGAAAAAATCATATTTTGGAACATAAAATATATTTTTCCCAAAAAATTTATTTTTCGGAAAATATATATTTTTGACGAATTATATATATATTCCGAAATATATATCATTTTCCAATATATATATCTATATATATTTTCCGAAATATATATATTTTGTTTTGATAAATTGTGATTTATTTATGAATATATTATTTAGGATTGAGTTTTATGATTTAAATCAAACTAAAATTTAATACCAAATTAATTGATTTATAAAAAAAATAATTAGAATTTATAAAAAAAAATTAACATTTGAGAGTATATTTAGTCTAATATATTAAAGGTAAATGACATAATTAATATTCTAACTAAAAATAATAATATTTTTGTAATTTAAAGAATTAAAAAATATAATAGTAAGGATAAAATTAAAGATAAGGTGAAAATATAAAAAATTTAGAGGGTAAAAGAATAAAAAAATTTGAAAGCAAGTCCAAGTTCAAGAAAATAAAAGTTTAGACAACTTGCAATACCGACACTACTTATACCCTTTGTTGCAATAAATATTGGACCCCACAAATGTAATAAAAGTCAGAATGAAAAAAACTCCGACTGACACAAGAGTACCAAATATATGACGACAACCAAACATGCCAAATTTCATAATTCTTGTATTAAAATCGTCACATCATAACCTTGAAAAATACACAAACACGTAAATGTTGTGTAGACAACGGACATGCATTGTCCTATCAATTTAAAATTGGATTTTTTTTTTCGTAAGTCCTATTTTATACATCAAAAAATAAATAAGTTCTAAAATATTTTTTTATAGATTAATAAATCTTATTTTTTAGATACATTTTCAATGAAATTCTAAAATCTTATTTTTTAGATAAATAAATCCTATTTTTTGAGATTCCTTTTCAATGAAGTCTTAAAATATTTATCTTTGGACCTGTAAGTGTGTGAATTTCCAAGCCCATGAGGTATCAGGTCCATCGAACTAACAACCCAACAAAGCTATCAGGCGTCAGACCCATTTCAGCTTATCATTCTTTGTAAATAAAGATGATGATGTAATAATGATGTAATGACAATAAGATTGCCCTAATGGGCTCAAAGCCCATTAAGGGTATCTGTATAAAAGAGACAAAACCTAAATAAAAAAGGGATTTGTGTGTTATGCATTTTTTGACATCTACACATTGACGCCGTATGTGGGAAGCGTCTCCTTCTTCCCATCTCTTAAAACTGAGCTTTATTGTTCAACCTCCTATTATTCTTCACCGCCTCCTGAAATCTCCACTCATTACTTCTTGGGCAAAGATGTCAGTTACTCGTGGGCAAGCAGACGTTCTAACCACTGCGGACAGTCGTGCGGGAGTTCCCCATCTATGGAGCAAATCCTTCGACGCTTGATGGCAGCTGAGGAACACAACCTGGCTCTGGAGAAACAAAATGCAGAGCTCATGGCGAGGTTGGCTCCACCACCAGCTGCTCCTTCGGTAGTAGCGCCCGACCCTCCAGCAGCGGCGCTTGACCATTCTCTGAACCAGCGAGGTAGCGACGGACCGGAAGAGCACGCCGAATCTTCCCAGCGTTCAGGAAAGGCCCCCACAGCCGATGAATCCATTACCCCACAGAAGATTCAAGCAATGATGGACGAATTCCAGAGGAGAATCCTCGGGGATCTAAGAGCACAATCCATCGACAACCTTGCCGCCCAAGCGTCTACTGAGCTGGTACAATCACCCTTCGTCCCCGAGATAACCCGGGAACCTTTCCCAAGGAAGTTCGTCATACCTCAATTCACCCCCTACAATGGTACCAAGGACCCCGAGGAACACATTTACCAGGTCCATCAAAAGATGATCATGTACGCCGAGAACGAGTCATTGCTATGCAAAGTGTTTTCCACGAGTCTCGCCGATACAACTCTATTATGGTTCAGGAAGCAGCCGCCTCGATCTATCAGTAGTTGGCAACAGTTGACCAGACTTTTCGTTACCCAATACTATGGGAACAAGAGACAGAAGAAAACCATATCCTGCCTATTCACCATGATCCAGGAGAAAGGAGAGTCGCTGAAGAGCTTTCTATCCCGTTTCAACATTGAGTCTTCTTTTGTCGGTAACTGTGACCAGCACTCTGCTGTTGAGGCCGTCCGGATGACCCTTATTCTAGGGACGAAGTTCCATCAGTCCCTGGTGAAGCGCCCGCCATCGGGCATTGGGGAGTTAAACTCTAGAGCCCAAGGATACCTTAGGATCGAAGAAGAGGAAACCGTCAGGCGAAAAAGAAAAGTCTTGGAGAGCATTGAAGCCCAATCAAAGGACCAAGCGTCTGATAAAAAACGTCTGACTACATCAGGGTCGTCAGCCCCTTCGGGATCATCACCTCTCTCCTGAAGAGGTACTACCCGTAAAGGGCCAAGTTTTGCTCATACTTTCATCTTTTTGTAAAAAAGCTACAACACCGATCCTGAAGGGATCAATATTTTTGTAAAAAATAAATCAAGTGTTGTTTTGTCTCTCGCATGGCCTGAAGTGCCCGAAAGACATAACACCGATCCTGAAGGGATCAATATTTTTGTAAAAAATAAATCAAGTGTTGCATTGTCTCTCGCATGGCCTGAAGCGCCCGAAAGACACAACACTGATCCTGAAGAGATCAAAGTTCCAAAAACAAACTAAGTGTTGCATTGTCTCTCGCATGGCCTGAAGTGCCCGAAAGACACAACACTAATCCTGAAGACACAACACTGATCCTGAAGAGATCAAAGTTCCAAAAACAAACTAAGTGTTGCATTGTCTCTCGCATGGCCTGAAGTGCCCGAAAGACACAACACTGATCCTGAAGAGATTAAAGTTCCAAAAACAAACTAAGTGTTGCATTGTCTATCGCATGGCCTGAAGTGCCCGAAAGACACAACACCGATCCTGAAGGGATCAATATTTTTGTAAAAAATAAATCAAGTGTTGTTTTGTCTCTCGCATGGCCTGAAGTGCCTGAAAGACACAACATCGATCCTGAAGGGATCCATATTTTTGTAAAAAATAAATCAAGTGTTGTTTTGTCTCTCGCATGGCCTGAAGTGCCTGAAAGACACAACACCGATCCTGAAGGGAACACCGATCCTGAAGGGATCCATATTTTTGTAAAAAATAAATCAAGTGTTGTTTTGTCTCTCGCATGGCCTGAAGTGCCCGAAAGACACAACACTGATCCTGAAGGGAACACCGATCCTGAAGGGATCCATATTTTTGTAAAAAATAAATCAAGTGTTGTTTTGTCTCTCGCATGGCCTGAAGTGCCCGAAAGACACAACACCGATCCTGAAGGGATCAACATTTTTGTAAAAAATAAATCAAGTGTTATTTTGTCTCTCGCATGGCCTGAAATGCCCGAAAGACACAACACCGATCCTGAAGGGATCAATATTTTTGTAAAAAATAAATCACGTGTAGTTTTGTCTCTCGCATGGCCTGAAGTGCCCGAAAGACACAATATTGATCCTGAAAAGAGCAAAGTTTCACAAGAAAATCCTGAAAAGAGCAAAATTTCACAAGAAAATAAACCCAACTATGGTGATGCCTCTCCTATGGCCTGAAGTGCGCGAAAGACACAATACTTTTGAATAAAATAATCTAAGTATTGAAAAAAGTCAACTGGACATGAACCATGATTTTTCATTAAAAAATGGGCCCCGATGGCCAAGGCTTACAAAATGTTTTACAAATAAAGAATCCTAAGTACCATTATCAGTGCCCCCTACCTTTGAGCTCACAAGAACAATAGTCCCATCGGGAACAGAAGGATCAGAATCGGATTTGGGCCCCGGAAGAGGCTTGGTGTGGAATTCACTGAAGCGAATGTCATCGGGACCTATAACCGGATCATCATACGGCAGAACAATGCCCAAAGACTCATCCAGTTCCCCCACTGAGGCGAAGTCCCTCTCCTCAACAGGTTTCCGGATGTCCTTGAAGCATGAGCTCCAGCCAAACCCGATCCTATACTGGGCGGTGTCGCAGAGGCGCTTATACATCTGATTGCCACCCCGGTGACATATCTCCACCATTGACCTTTCCATTGCCTGGAGATTCTCAGCTTCAGCCTTCTCCTCCAGAAGCTTCGCTTGAGGGCCCATTGCTCGCTTGGCCTTCCTCTTAAGGACATGCGTCGGGATCCTCAGCATAGTATTATGTCATTTTGTTGATAATGCCTGCAAATTAGAACCCGTCAGGTGATTACTACACATCCTCAGGGGCTGTCCCCAAATTTTAGATTTAAGGAGATCAAACCGGGATGTAATGTAAGTTGGAGTTTTAAAGCGGTCGGGTGCTCCCAGAAACTCAAGTCCCCATTGCGCGAATCAAGGGCACCTAAGCCATGAATCCAAAATATTAATGATGGCACAACCGTCCTATTTATTGAACCTGCCACGTCACCCCGACAGGGTGGTATATATTTATATATTTCCTTCCTCCCACACTTTGTCTTCTCGGTAATGGGCTTGCCTGACTAAAAGCCCACAACCAATAAGAGGGCCTGTGTAAGTGTGTGAATTTCCAAGTCCACAGAGGCCCATCAGGCATCAGGCCCATCGAACTAACAACCCAACAAAGCTATCAGGCGTCAGGCCCATTTCAGTTTATCATTCTTTGTAAATAAAGATGATGATGTAATAATGATGTAATGACAATAAGATTGCCCTAATGGGCTCAAAGCCCATTAAGGGTATCTGCATAAAAGAGACAAAACCTAAATAAAAAAGGGATTCGTGTGTTATGCATTTTTTGATATCTACACATTGATTCGTGTGTTATGCATTTTTTGACAGGACCAATAAATCCTACTTTTTGAGATTCCTTTCCATTTAAGTCCTAATTTATTTTTATTTTTATTTTTATACATCCTTAGTAAATTAGTTTTGATGATAACTTTATTCATTAATTCATACATAGTTTATTTTTTTTATAAGTTTTAGTTACGAAAAATAGTATATTACGAATTTAAATAATAATTGATCTAATTTAAATTTAATTTAAAAAACTTGAATGCATATATAATAACTTTACTAAAAATATAATAAATTACTATACATAAAAATAATAAAATAAAGTTTCATTCAATTTTTATAGTTTAATGTAAGTGTTCATGCCAAATTTGAATTAAAAATTTATGTTTAATTTAATATCTTCCATATAATTTAATAAGGGTGTAAATGGATTATTTAGTAATTTAGAATTTATATGGAACAAAAACACCAAAAAGAAGAATTTCTAAATAATTCAACCCTTATCAAATTGTATAAAAGATATTAGACTAAATATAAATTTGTTATTCAACTTTATATATAGGAATTTATTATTTTTTATTAAAGTTTATATATAGGAATTGTATTATTTATTATTATAAATATATGCATTCAAGTTTTCTAAATTAAATTTAAATTAGATAAATTATTATTTAAATTCCTAGTATAATATTATTCATAATTAAAACTTATAACAAAATAAAAATATATTAATTATTGAATAAATTTATCATCAAAATTAATTTACTAAAGGTATAGATAAACGATTTTAGGAATTTAGGACTTAAGTGGAAAGAAGTATCAAAAGTAGGACTTATTAGTCCAAAGACAAAAAATTTAGAACTTCATTGGAAATGAATCTCAAAAGTAGGACTTATTAGTCCAAAAAGAAATATTTTAGGACTTATTTATCTTTTGGTGTAAAAAATAGGACTTGTGAGAAATTTTTCCTTTAAAATATTGTCTAACATTTCGTTCTAAATTATAAGATTTGATCGTCTCACATTTCGGTCTAAAATAAAATATGAGACTTCAAGACTCGATCAATTTAAAATATCGTCTAACATAACGGTTTAAATTATAAGATGTGGTTGGAGAGTATGAACGGCTTCCTTTCAAGGATTCTTCTTCAATTGTAGAAAATCTTGAAAGCTGTAGCATGATGGCTGTTCACCCTTGGTCTACGCGGATCAGGGGCCCATCTAACGCGTGAAACACGGTCGCAAGACCAAAACTCGCAAAACCTTACCAGCCCTTGACATATGAACAAGAAAACATGTCCTTAACAGGATGGTATTGACTTTCATACAGGTGTTCCATGGCTGTCGTCAACTCGTGTCGTGAGATGTTTGGTCAAGTCCTATAACGAGCGAAACCCTCTGCTTATTCTTCGTTTGCTGGAACAGGATGCCACTTCTTGTCATTATCAATGACCATGGAGTCGGAATGTGGTGGCAAGCCCAACAAAGCATAAGTTTGTGACGTCTTTGCATAGATTCCCATATTCTCACTGCAACAAACGAAAAACACCATTAATTAGAGATTATAAATTGCTTGACAATGTTGATATTTGCTTGAGAGCAACTTAATTTTGATTTTCGTAATTATATTCTCCTCTGATTCCAAATTTAATCACTTTCAAACCTAGGTTTCAAGATTTAGAAAAAGACACTAAAGATCTTTGTAACTAAACATCAATCCAAGTTGAGATTGAATTATAGCAGTGCTAGATGGAGTCCGTCCATAAAAAACAATTTTGTGTTCAACAAGATTCAGAGTCAGTGCTATACCTCAAAGATGATGAAAAGTATTCTCGGACAAGAAATGCATCTTCTCCTCATTAGGCAAGCCCGAGAATTCCGCTATAGAATCTAGGGCAAGATGCATGACTGCTGAAGGTGGAATTCCATGATTCGCACTCGTGCCATACTTCACAGGTTGATGAACAATCTCAGACAAGAGATGTACCTTCACATCATCATGCATGGTGGAGAATTCCGCTATAGAATCTAGGGCACCATGCGTGACTGAAGGCAGAATTCCATAGTCGATCACCTGCAAAAAAAACCAACTTTTGCTTACTGTTGACATAAATAATTGTGATGCACATGCAAAATACTTTCGCAATGATACTCGTGACTACATGTTACACCCTTTATCAATACTGGATCAAAGGAACCAAGGAAAACAATCCAGCAATGTACATTTTAATACTTTCTGGAATGATACAAAGAAAATTAGTCGTAAATAGACTACAAATGGGAAAGTTCTCATAATTGTTCGGAATACTACAAATTGAATAATTAATAATAAATTCTGTCTAAAGATACCAAACAACATTGAAGACTTTATAAATACCTAAAATTCCATATGGTTTAACAAAAGATTATGTTTGAACCTGTGTTACAAATCAACTACCCCAAACAAGTTGAGCCAAACAATACATCTAAAATATGCAGCTACAAAATTTAACAAAAGATTATGTTTCGACCTCTTCAACAAATCAACTACCCAAAACAAGTTTAGCACATCTAAAATATGCAGCTATAAAATTTAACAAAAGATTATGTTTGAACCTTTTAACACATCAACTACCCAAAATAAGTATATCAAAACCAACACATCTAAAATATGTAGCATCGTACAAAAAGGTAAGCACAAATTCCAGTTCTTCATCCAGAAGCCGTATTTTGGCCCCCTTGGGGCATCATTAACTAAAACAGTAAAATAGTGAGACATTGCTCAACACTAAGGCGAGAATTATAGTCTTGAATTACGTTGAATAATAGACGAGTCGATATAAGAAAATCTGAGACTATAATAAAATCCTAATCTAGTAATTGAAACATATCATACTAAAGACATAATCTAATAGCACCGAAAAGTCAAGATGGGTTATTAATGAGGTTGAAGACAAGGCTTAATGAAAAGAAAATGGTGACGGTGCAGACGTGGCAGTTGACCGATAAACTTATGCTAATATGACATGTACTCTGGCACATTGAGGCGTGTGTGGTGGCGGATCCAACACTGGTGCTCGAGGGGGCCTGGTGGAAGATCCATGAAGATCTGATCTAGGGATGGCAATGGGATAGGGCGGGGATTGCCTGCCCCATCCCCGAACACAGTTAATTTTTTGCCCCCCAAACCCGCTCCATAACCGGTTAGGATTTTGGCCCCCTGCCCCGCCCCCTCCCATAACCGGTTGTTATTTTAAATATATATATATATATATATATATATATATATAATTGTAAAAATCTTATTAAAAAGGCACGAGAGAGAACTAAGATCTTATGCTTTGAGGCAAGAAAACTAAGATTTCTAGCTGATAAAGTTGAGGTGTTTTAGGTTTTACACATGCAATATCTAGGAATCAACCCCCAAATCATGAAAGAAAAGGGAAGATCTTTTAATTTCAACAAGAAAATTTAAACAAATAGATTGTTTTAGAGGAGAGCAATTATAGATCTATACAAAGAGAAGGACGGAGAAGAGAGAGAGAGAGAGAGTACCGGATCCTGTGGCGAGTGGTGGAAGCGTCGGCAGTGTCGATGGTGGCAACTAGTGAGGGGGAGGGGCGAGCAAGGTTGAGAAGTTGAGTCGCAACCGCTCTTGTGTGACTGTGTGTGTGAATTAAGAGGAGGCTAGGGTTTGTGAGTTGTGTGTATTTATATATAGACAAAGGTAATATATAAATATCAATAAGGGTAATTTTGTAAAAATACAATGTAATCGGGGCAGGGCAACCTAATCGGGGGCGGGGCCCTCTCCCATACATGCCCACGAACCCAGACAGATTTTTTCTTTCCTCCATATCTGCCCTCATTTATTTAATTGGGTCCCTAAACCCGCTTAAATCGGGAAAGGGCAAACAGGTTCCCCACCTGGGCGGGGATTTTTGCCATCTCTAATTTGATCCGCGAACGAGTTGGCTGCCAATCCCTAATGATTGGACACATTGAGGAAGCGAAGTAGTATATGTTTTTGCCTGACTTTGTCGATAAATTGCCAAGATGATGAGAAAAAAATATGAAAATCGATAGACTGATACCATATTAAAATAATGTGAAAATATAAATAGTATATTAAATTACCTTAAGGAGATTACATAGGTTCCCGTTTGTGGAATTAAAATATGTATAGCTAAGTCTCAAGGTAGGTAATGTTTACAAGAGAATCCTAATATAATTAAAAAGTACATAATATTAATCACATATAACACCTATAATTATTATAAATGACATTTTCTTATGAAATATTTAGTTTTCTTTTTTGGTAAATCACAAGCAACTTAAAAAACTTCTAATTTAGGACCATAATTTTTTTCAGATTACACCATCCAGTTTTTATTTTTCCTATCTTTCCTACTGACCGAAAAAATAATTATTAGCGTACTGAAGAAAAAAAAACCAATGACTTTCCCAAAAAAATTAAAAATTTACAACAATACTTTCAGACTAAAATAAGAGATTCAAGTGTTGAAGAAAACTAAAAGACAAAATTTGAGAACTTCAACATAGTGTTATAGTGCAGATCTAGAAATAATCATGCTTTCAAACTCATTTAGAAGACATGCACTGCATTTATCTGAAAATAGAGAATTTTTCTTGTAAATCAAACTTGCTTTTCTCAAGAAAGAGAAAGCACGCCCAAAGTAAGTAAGAATCAGAATTACCTCTATCATGATTCTGCAGACATCCTTAAATTCCCTCTCTTTTTCTTCTTCTTCTCTCGTTACAACCAACCCTCTTCCTTCCTTCTTTTTTGTTTCCTTTTTATTTTTTAATTTGTTTCACGAGCAACACTGGTACGTACTTATATACTCTAGTTTGTTTTTTATTTTATACCCTGATCGGGCACGGGTATACACTTTCACTTAGGGGTGGACACATGGACACACACAATTTTCATATCATGCACCGAGTGGAAACGTGTCATCACGTGTATACTCCATGCTTACATCCCATATCATAATATAATTCATCTTTATCCACCCACTTCTTGTATTTTTATTTTCTTCCACCACCAGTAGATAGGTCAGATCTTTATCACTCTACATATTTTTCCTCATTTTTTTTTTGATAACCGTGATGTCCAGGTCAACTTACGCTCACATCGACTAATTCACAGGACCCGTGCAAGGAGACCCCCCACACGAATCGGGTAAGGCCCGGACTATGTCCGCAGTCGTGGCCCTAACGAATTGTTTGCACCTAGTAGAAATCGAACATGAGACATCATGCTTCTTGAGGCACCAAGTCTTTTCAAACTAGGTCAACCTGTTCGGGTTATATTTTTCCCCATTTTTTCCCCTAAAGAATTCTAACTAAACTAAGTAATTAATTTAAATGAGATAATAGCTAACCCATTAAATGTAATTAACTAATCTAATCAATATTCAAGATATTAGACTACTAGAGTTTGACACAATAGTGGATGATACATAGAAAGACCCAAGTTCTTTACTGGCCAGAAGAACCTCATTAATCATCCTAGAAGAGCGGGGTTTAGAAAGGAAAATTTGATACTCCCTAGGACTCCCGATGATGTGGTCTAATACAATTTAGATGTGGCTAACAAGATTTAAAAAAGGAATTGGATCAATTTCTCTTTTTATGGATATTATGTCCATCTTTTTTATAAAAAAAATAAAAAATTAGTAACGTGTCTGGACCACATCAACGAGTAGGACGAACTTTTTTCTCCATTGGAAGGACCCAATTATTGTCCATTCGATAATGGGCATGGAGGACTAGAGTTTAACTAGTTGTCTTTAAACCATTAACTTTTTTTTTTTTTGATAAGTTCAAACCATCAATCTTTTATATTGGAGTCACAAAGAACTGTAAAATGGTTAGGATGCAACTTATGTGTCATTAATTCCAGACCTAGTAAAGTAATGTGGGTGCGGTAGAGTCACAACTGCTGATAAGGCTGAGCGGTGATTGAAGATTTGATTAATACCGCCATTGGAGCCAGAGTTTGTGATGGCAGCAGTGAGGAGGTGATGGAGGCAGTGTTATTATAGGCTCAAGGCGCAAGGCGAGGCGCGTGCTTGAGTGAAGTGAGTCACTCTATGAAAAAAATAATTTATTACTAAAGCATTCATATTCCATAATAAAGGCGCAAATGTTGTCAAAAGCACACATGTGCACACTTGAGGCGCTCCAGGCGCGCCTTTAACAACATTGGATGGAGGTGAGATTGTTTGATCTAAATTACCAATTCAGAAATGGCCATCAAGGAGAAGATTATTGGAGAGACAAGAAGAGACGAGAGATGTTATATATAATTTACCGGCAAAGGCTGAACGGAAAGTGGTGGTGAGAGAAATGAATACCAACGACAATGCATATGCTAATTGGCTGCCACCATCAGGGATGGGGTTTATACTGGATATGGCATCCCGGCAGCGACGATGATGGACAAAAAAGGTTTAACAAGAATCTGTAGACACTGATACTAGGTTATAATAAAGAGTGAGAATATGACTGATATTTTGAGAATGGAGATTACATGAACCCCTATTTATAACAGAGAAATAGGGTGTTGTAACAAAACAAAAGCCTATAAGAAAATCTTAAAATAAAAGAAAAAATTCAATACAAAATATTATCTAACTATATTGGATGAGCTTCTCTTCTATATGCTCTTGTAACTCCCTAGGTTACCAATATATTACAATTAACCTGCCATCTCAGGTTACAATGTACGTTTCATGCATTCCATTGTATGCTAAGGCAGGCAAACTGCTCATGCATCTTGTGATCATATATAGCACATGGTTACCTTATAAGCTCGAATTCCTAACCATTAAGTTATAACTATACATGTTGGTGTGGGGGCGCACACATATAAAGCTAGTGACAAAATGATACATTATTCGATGGTGCAGGTGAGTATTCCAGTTTGAGAAAATTAAGCCTTGTGAAGCCTTTTCCAGACAAATTGAGTTTAATTAGAGCCCAACCAAAATGCATAATACTATATATATATATATATATATTCTACGTTAGAATATAAGATTTGAATGGAATAACTCACAGTGCTCATTGGTTTGAAGTAAGTGAGGGTCTACTCCTAATCTTTCAAAAACAACTTGAATTAACTCCTTTTGTAACTGCATGGTTTCCCATATTCTCCCTGCACTGAAGAAAAAACACATAAACAGTATGGTTGAGAACAACATGCTTTGAGGATTTTATGTTACTATCATTACCCGATATAAATTTCATCATGTGTCTTTTCGAATGTTGAAAAAAGTGCTGATGATAAAAATGCTGCCCATGTCTGCACTTGTTTTATTAGGACATACAACTTGCTTGAATTTCAAGGGAAAAAATTTGTTAATATCTTTAGCAAGCGTTGGATCTACAATGGAAAATTTCAGTTGTAAAGAATTTTCTTCTAACCTACAAAGTCTTAATAAACTTAGATTTCCAGTATATTTTCCTGGAGTATGCATTCTTGTCTAACCCTTACTCAGCAAGTTGATGCAGATAAAATACTTAGAAGCTACTAAAAATCGGAACTTGTATTCTAATAAAAAAATTGGGTTCTAAAAATGATCTGTATATAAATTAGACAAACTTCAAACAGCAATCACCCAAATAAATGAGCAGTATGCACTAGCAGATTTTTACTAACTAATACATAGAATTTCGTAGAAATTGACTTGACAAGCATATATCAATTGGTAAAATTTTCAGAACATTTTTGGAACCAACAAAATAGAAAAAATAAATTCTGAATCACTCATGGCGCATATAGATTTCCAATATTATATATATATAACAACATCAATCTATCTTTCTATTCATATCACTTGATCCATATACATATTTATTCCCAATACCCAAAAAAAATCGTTCTCTGCAACTAAGCACAATCAGTTGAGAACTAAATTAAGGTTTTCAACTGATACATGATCCACCGATAACTTTGTAAGCATTGAATTAAATAAGTCTTCCTAAGCATTGTATCAAATTAACAGTAATTCTTTAGCATAAAACCACTACACATTCAACAAAAAAAATCAGAATTTTTCAGCATAAAACCACCACACATTCACAGATTGTCTGAAAGCAACAAATTTCTATGCAATTCATTTTTTTTTTCAACAGGTTTTACATATTAATAACCCAAAACAATTTCAGCAAAACAAGGTATACCCAAGATGTAGTTAGTATGCAAACAAACAAATCTATTCCAAGATTATTTTGAAGTAGAAGTTTTATAACTGAATTTTTTTTTTGAAACAGTACATTTTTCTGATTTTTACTTCTGAAAATAATCTGTGATTTTCACTTTTCTGAAATGCAAACCAAACATGCCCTAAAATTTCTAACTTTCATTATGCTGTTCGACAATTTATAAAATACCAGCTGTAATTCAAGAGTACTTCACCGGTCAAATTCCGACTGAAATAGGTAGAGTGAGTCGACTCACCCTCGTTAACAACCAAATCTCCGGCGATGAATCCAGTTGAATATCGCTCTCTCAATCGCCGATCTAAATTTCCCCATTAACAGATACATACATACATACATAGATACTTATACAAATCTACACATATACATATGCATTACAAGGGGTGTTCGAGTGAAGCTTTTAATACGACGACGTATTAGGGTTAGGAATGGCAATGTGACGGGGCGGGATCACCTTCCCCGTCCCCAAAACCCTTTTTATTTTTATTTTTTTGTGCCCCGGTTATTAATTTTATTTTTAAAAAAATATATAAAAAATATTAAAAATATATATTTAAAAAAATCTTAAACATAAAAATAATGTTAAAATATATATATATATATATATATGGGTATCTTTGTAATAAATATAATATATATGGGTATATTTGTAATATTTAATATATATAAGGGTATTTTAATAAATAATTTAAACGGGGCGGGGCGGGGGTTCCCTATACCCACCCTGAATATAATTGGGAATTTTTTTCCCGCCCCGATTAACTTAATCGGGGCCCCAAACCAAGAATAAACAAGGCGGGTTTTATTATCATCCTAATTGGGGTTAGATTTGGAAAATGGTTAATTTCATATACACCCCCTGAGGCATGTCTTTATTCCAATCAAACTCCCACACTTGAGTATCTTCATTTACACCCCCTCATGGTATGAAATGTCTAAAAACCCTTAAACCAAATATCCATTAAATCAATTTAATCCTAAAATAATATTAATCATATATCCAAACATTCCTAAACCATCTATCCAAACACTCCCTCCACCACCGCCGCCGCCACCCAGCCCCGTCATCGCCCAACCCGCCACTCTAGCCCGCCATCGCCCAACCCGCCACTTCAGCCCCTTCCCTCCCTACTTTCTCTCTCTAAAAACCTTAATTTTCTCTCCACCACCACCATTCAGCCCCACCACCACCACCACCCAATCCTCATCAGCTCCACCAAAATTTGCAATCCACTTCTCCCAAACTTCACAATCTTCAATTTCACTCTCAAATCTCACACTCCACTCAAAACCCACCAAGCTAACCTCTTTTCTTCCTTCATCACCACCCCTCCACCGTCTTCCTCCAAACCCCCACCACCACCGCCGCCGTACGTCGTCGCTCCACCCCGCCCAACCCCCACCTCACCCTCACCTGCCCACCCCAAAACCCTAGCCGCCACACCCACCCCCAAAACAGGAAACTTGATTGATTTTTCTTCTTTTTTTTTCTTTTTTTTTTTCAAGTTTTCTTTAGTTTAAATATATATTTTTGAAAAAAAATTAGTTGAATATATACACACACCAATATAGTATATTATTTTCAATAAATATCTCATAAATATATGTATATTTAAATTTTTTTATTTTTTATTTTATTTAGGATTTTTTTTCAAGTTTCCCTTAGTTTAAATTTTATTTTAATACCTAAATTACCCTTCATGTTATCCAGGTTGTGTTTGGAAACAAGGATTTAGTTTTCCCTCATTTTATAATTTACCCAAATATTCTTTATTTTTATTTTTATCAAATAATATATATAAAAACTAATAAAAATATATTAAAATAATACAAGAAATCTGAAAATTTAAAAATTAAAAATAGTAAATATATATAAATAATGATGTATTTATTCGATATAGAAAAAAAGTGAACAAATATACAATGAAGAAAAGGTTAAAATAAATAAATAAATAAACACTTAAAAATAATTTAAATGTATATATACACACCAATATAGTATATTAGTTTCAATAAATATCTCATAAATATATATACATTTAAATTATTTTAAGTGTTTATTTATTTATTTATTTTAACCTTTTCTTCATTGTATATTTGTTCACTTTTTTTCTATATCGAATAAATACATCATTATTTATATATATTTACTATTTTTAATTTTTAATTTTTCAGATTTCTTGTATTATTTTAATATATATTTTTATTAGTTTATATATATATATATATTATTTGATAAAAATAAAAATAAAGAATATTTGGGTAAATTATAAAATGAGGGGGTCAAATTGATATATAAAAAAAAAAAACTCAATCCTTGTTTTCAAACACAACCTGGATAGCATGAAGGGTAGTTTAGGTATTAAAATAAAATTTCAGGCTAATATCATGCTTCAGGGGTGTAAATGATGACACATTCAAATCTCAGGGGTGTAAATGAAGATATTCAAATGTGGGAGGGGGGTCTGATTAAAATAAAGACATACTTAAGGGGTGTAAATGAAATTAACCCTTTGGAAAATAGAGACGGCATTATTGGAAACAATTATTTCCTTAATTATGCTTAAATTGAAATTCAAATATATTGAGAGAAAAATGATTCAAGTAATCTCAATATTTACTGCTACTCCATAGATTTTTCTCTATTTTGGTTTGAAGTGTCTATATTTATCTGAATATTTCACAACCAGCAGTACTAAAATTTGACACTACACTATTAATATGTTTGACTTGATCTTGATATTGTTTGTGTTATAATATAATCAAACCCATTTAATTAAGACAAAAGTACAACAAACTCCTCTCAATTATGACTAAGTGAACCAAACACCCCCTCAAGTATAAAAGTGAACAAATAAGTCCTACATTTTTTTTAAAAATGAACACATTACCCCCATCCAATATCAAATATGCATGAAATATTTCGTATAAAGCCCAAAATACCCTTCATTACAACCTTAATATATTCAATGTACTATAAAAATATTTTTATAGTATCAAAAATAAAATTAAATATATTTTGTAGTAATTAACAGTAATGACTGACCAGAACCATATTTTTATAGTACCAAAAATAAAATTAAAAATATTTTGTAGTAATTAACAGTAATGACTGACCAAAACCAATGCAAAGACCTTCAAGACCCTCAATGAGCAATAGGGAGAACTGATCCCTCATCCAAACCTTTTGTTGATGAAAGGCACCAACCAAAACAAGTACCAAATAGTAGTATAATTAGTTAGGAAATGAATAAAACACTATTCATTTACAGTAAAAAAAATTAATTAATTAATTAATGCAAAAATAACAACACAATTATGAAACTAATTACTTGACATAAGTCCCAATATTTATTAAACCAACAATTTCACAGCAGACAGTAGGAGCTCATGAATACCACTTGTTAGAAGGTGTCTTTACCGGTGTGCTTCAATGTTCACAGTAACTCAACATTTCTTTTATTTATTTATTTTTATTATTATTTTTTTTTTTTTTTGGTACTGAGTGAATAAATAGGTAAAAGAAGCTAAGCTAAGCAAATCAAAGCAAAATTTTGTATTGATATTTGTTAAGGAGAGGCAAGATCAGACAACAAAATTTATATCTATACAAAGCACCTTCAGGCATTTAAATTTACTGTATAACACAATCAGAGTGATGATGAATAAAAGATATGTGCAACTACAAGAATGATAAAATTGCACAGCTTGCAAACAACTCTAGCAATCTCATTGGATGACAAGGATGTGGTGATGTTGGTTATTCCTCTGAATCAGGATGAAGTGGGCATGACCCATCATCTACATTAGCAAGTGGATTATAATACGGCGAGCTCGGATCAGTGCATCCAGGCACAAGATCAAGATTGCAGCGATCGCCCTGCATTGTTGCATCATCGGCATTATTAAAATTAAATTTTGACAAAGACTTTGAAAACCCAATGCCCTATTCGGATTGGCTTTTCTAAAACGCCGTTTTTTAACTTTTTAAATTAAAAAATTGTTTTGAATGTTGTATGACTAATTTAAACTTCCGAGCCTTGGGAAGAGCGTTTTGAAGAAGTGATTACCAGCTTCTCCAAAATGATTCTGCTTCTATTTTATGTCTATGTAAAAGTAACAGCAGAAGCTCTAACTAACAAGGCCTAAGAGAGAAAACGAGTGCATCTTTCACTTACTCCTTCAACAGTTAAATTGCCCATGAGAGAACATCTGTCAATGACAATGCTTGTGTCGGGATAAATCGCTTTCTCACAAGCACCCTCCTTGCTTAGCTCCTTAGCCAGACCCTTCATAAAGAATCATAGTCAGCACATATGTATATAAATGTACCAAACTATAGTGATTATAATACAAATACAATATTGGAGTGTTGTTCAACTAAAAAATGGGGGCTTTTCACCTCATTGAAGAAGCTAATTGGTTTATTCTGCAAAGGCTTTGGCACTTGAAACTGCAGTCTATAGGGACCATCCCACTGAGTACCATTTGTGAATGAGAAGATCAAATTCAGAGCTGCAGTATGAAGATAGACCATGAGGAGAAGAGGAGTATACGTCCGGGCAAAAGCAAGACGAGTTCGTGAAATAGTACATACCATGCTTGGGAATACATATTTGGATTGTATATATTGGTAGATCCGCTTTGCCTCTATTTTTCATGAGCATTGCCCTAGGCTCGCCGCCACACATAATGGGCTGATTAAAACCTCCTACAGAATGCAAGGTTCACAAGTCTTAGTGATATTTGCGACGACAAGCACATCAAATCAGTCAGAAATCAATTCACGGAACAAGATGGAAAATAAACGCGTCACATATATAGAACACAAAGATTTACGACGTTCAACATAAGTCGTTTACGTCCTTGGTCAAGATCTGACAAAAGTTTCACTATGCAAAAAAAATAGGAAATTATAAGTCTCAGTTCACAAATCCTCTCTGCGATTTTCAGCGTCTCAATCTCTAACTGATATTTGTGACGACAAGCACATCAAATCAGTCAAAAACCATTATCGGGTCATTGCGACCTGAGAGCAAATTCAAGCCATAACATCGCAACAATATTCTCTCATGCATAGTTCTAATATCAACACCAGTTACAGATCTCTTAACAGAAATTCCCTTATGCCATTATCTAGAGATGTCTAAGTCGAAATTTCGTTATAGAAAATACCATTGAAAGCAATTCCAAAATCTTCATTCGGAACAAGCTTAGTTGCAGCTGGGTTGTAGAAAAGCTTCAGCCTCTCTCCCTGTCAAAGTTTGAAAAGTGAGTTTTAATAATACAAAGGTCAAACCATGAGAAAATGCTAGACTTCTTAAAATCTGCTGCAATTCAACACATACAGCAGTGGGAGGAAGACCATTCATGGTTTTCCAGTAGACAGGAGATCTTCCTAGATCAAACTCAGCCCATTTAGGAAGCGCAAACCTGAAAAAAAAATAAACATTTTGAAATTAAAAAAAAAATACTTCAATATATAATCATGTCATGTCAGCATGCCTCAATACATGGTACTTAACAAATCGCGACTCGTCACGCAAGCAAATGTCTCAATAAAACCGACACAATTGCTTATGTATCAAGCTGCAATTGTTAAAGACCATATAATAATTTCCTGTTCGGGACAATTGCTTATGTATCAAACTGCAATTGTTAAAGACCATATAATAATTTCCTGTTCGGGAGTAGGAGACTAGTTACTCTTTGATTTCCTCGGCCGGAGTTGTTGCAACGGCAGTAGCAGCAGCCCTTACTTTGCTGCTAACCTTAACAAATTTCCTCTTCTTGGATGAATATGTTGGCAATTGTGCACCCATATAAATACTAGCTGCATCAGAACATAAATCTATATGTGTTATGCGAATGAAGTTTATATTGGAAATTATAACCTTTTGCTACTTTATTTATCTGATGTTCTTAACAAGAACTCTTATGTACAAATAATGGTGGCAAGTGGGCAATCTATAAGCAGCTATACATACACCAGATTCAATCATTCAATCGAAATTGTTATGTTCTTATGCATAACTAGTGATTTCAATATAATTACAGCAAAATAGATGATATAAACCAAAATTGTTTGTGAATGGGTTGTAATCTATGAAGCACGGACACGGACACAACACGACACGGAAAATTCCAAAAAAGTAGGATACGACACGCCTCAGACATGTCTATAAAAAAAATATAATCCCTCCGTCCATTTTTAGTTGTCCACTTTGCCTATTTTACTTGTCCAAAATTAGTTGTCCACTTTCGAATCCCAATACAATATTATCACATATTTTCCCAAACTATCTCTCTTCATTAACATTATAAAGTAATGGGCTCCACTAAAAATCACACATATACTACATTATCAAGGGCAAAATAGGAAAGAAAATTAAAACAAAAAATTGTTGACTTTTCAAATATGGACAACTAAAGATGGACGGAAGGAGTATTGTTTTTATATATACATATTATATTGCACAAATACTTCATTTATCACTTAAACAATGAGAACCAAATAAATTTTAAAACAAAAATAAACAAATAGGTCTCACATGTTCAAAATTCTTCATTCCACAACTATTCAAGGAATCAAATGCATCTTAGTGTCTCCCTTGTTATATTCTGAAAAATTTCTTAATTGAAGACAAAGATTGGAATGTACAAATACCAAATCTTAGGTTCTTTGTGGTGTTATCTTGTTCGTGTTCAAATAGTAGATAAATAAATAGGTGTTTCAATTCCTCTCACAATATGAGGAGGAACAAAGATGTTCAAAATACCTTCAAAGCCAAATATTGAATTAGGGGTGTTGAAGTTACATAAGTGATCCACCAAATTACTGGCTCCATAAGTCATCTATCTTTCATGGAATCAACCGACCCATCAGGTGTCCGACACGGGCGTGTCTATTTTTTAAAAAAAAAATCAGGACCGTATTTTTGGCGTGTCCACGGGTACCCTAGCCGAAGTGTTTGTGCTTCATAGGTTGTAATGGTTGTGTCATTCATACAACTAGCCAATAAATTCACTTCATTTAAGAAAAGTGACCCTACCAGAGTTTATGAGTGAATTTATTGTCTTGTATCAAAGGCAACAATTGAAACCAAATATTTTTTGGTGAATTACAGAACAAATTAAAATTGAGAGTGGCATATAAGATTATTGAATTGATAATTTGTTGGTTGTACCACTAATAGAAACACATGAGATTGTAAAGTGATGTTTATTAAAATAAAAACAAAATCAATTCATTTTAGAATGTTCTTAATATCTGTGAATACAATATATATTGTGATTTGTTGTCCCAATACAATATCCCCTCTTGCAAAAGTGACTGTCATATTCATCCACAATTAACTCCAAATTCTTCATCAATGAAAGAAACCCCAAATGGAAACTTAAAGCAAATAATATGGAATCTTTAAAGTAAAATAACCATTTTTTTTTTTTGAAGTGACAAATAATTAACCCATAACCCATATAAAACTTAACTCAAAACACATGCTAGTTTCTAGGATTCATAACTTAATTCCCATGAAAAGTTGCCCAATTGTAAAAAATCTAAAATACATAAAAAAAATTATAAAAAAAAAAAGAAGTAGATTAAAAGTGACATACTGTATGTAATTGAAGCAGAGGAAGTGGAATTGGCACCAGAAACAGAAGTAGCAGCACAGAGTACTTGTGTTGATGAAGCAAAAAGTGAAGCAGTTGTTGCCATTTTCACACACTTGCAAATATACTGTGTGTATTGATGCAGGGAAAAGAGTGAAGTAGTTTTTAAGACTGTGGGAGAGGTTTAGAGAGAGAATGGTAGCAAGTTTTAGAGAGAGAAACACAACCACAGACACGTATCTTGCAAAAATATCGCTTCACATATGTAAAATAAAAAACGAATACGACAAAACCAAAATTGATTTTGGATATTACCGACACCAAAATATCATGATCTCATTTTGCCACTTGACCCGGGGGAAACCGCTTAGGTTTTAGCTGTTTTCTTAAAAAGAAAATTTAATAATAATAATAATAAATATAGTTTTTTGACTGGATATAGCTTTATATAAAGTATTTGTGACCTGTTACGATTTTCTATCCAATTTCATTCTTTACTGTGTCAAATTTTAAAGAATCTAGTAAAATTTTTATTTTTGTTAAAAATACAATAATACTTGGCTAATTCTAAAAAAGATGAAATTCAATTATTTTGTTGAGGGAATCTAATCTAATATAAATACGTAGCTAAAAAATTTTAAAAACATAATTGAGATCAATTCATTTTTTTATGGAATATATGTTCAATTTTTCTAAAAATTTTTATCCTTGTCTCCAAATTATATTCCATGTCACAAATTTCAGAACAATTTTGTTTCTAAACTGTGTGCTCAAATTGTATTAAAGCACATATCAATTTATTTTCTAAATATATATATATAACACAAAAATCTAAAGTTTAATGTCTAGAAGTGACTCAGTTTAAGAAATTATTTTATATCAGTAGTAATTAAGTTTCTTATTTTACTTTTTTAGAATTATCAAAATTCTTTTTATATTTCTACTTATATTAGGATTTCTTATGTCATAAACTTTCTGATACTTTTAATTCTAATCTTCAAGCTTTTATTACCTTATAAACTATTCATGTGAATCTACTTCTACTTCTAATATTCTTATGATTCAAGCTTTTATTTCCTTATAAATTCATGTATTGCCCGCAAAACCATTCATTCAATATCTCTCTACAGAATTTGATTTTACCCTCATCACCCCACTGCCACGTCATCCCTCTCCCTCCTCCTTTACGATATTTGTGTCGGAAAAAATTGTGCACCCTGCAATCAACTTTGCCACAAATACACAATATCTACATATATATATATAGTAGCACATAGTCCTCTGTTTTAGTCCTCTGTTTTTTACAAATCAAGATGGCTATGGTATCAGCACAATCCAAAGCCAAAACCTTCTCAGTCTCACCACAAACCACAGTACCTCCACGTCGCACATCCTCCATATCCTATAACAACAATCTCAAAAATAATATTTCTAGTACTAGTAATACTAGATTGAGTAGTGACTTCAATGGCAACGGAGTTATAACATCAGATGATGATGGGTCGAGTTCTGCGAAAACTAAGTTGTCTGATGTGGGCGTGAAGCGAAATAAGAAAGAGAATCGGGGTGGGAAATGGAATTCGGTGAATTTGGGTACAATCGGGGTGATTGGGTCAATGCATGTACTTTGTGTATTTGCACCGTTTGTGTTTAATTGGCGGGCTTTTTGGTTGGCAATGGGGTTGTATGGAGTGACTGGGCTTCTGGGTATTACTCTGTCTTATCATAGGAATCTTTCTCACAGGAGTTTCTTGCTTCCCAAGTGGCTTGAGTACTTGTTTGCTTACTGTGGAGTTCAGGCTCTTCAGGTCAGTGTAGCTTTTCAATTTTCAAGATATGGGTTGGTTTTGTAGTTCTTGTGTACTGTATATTGATTGCTTGAAGGATATTAGGAATTTTTATATTGGTCTTATCCAATTCACCTGAGGATTGAAAATACCTGACTAGAAACTATTTTGGTTTGTATTTTAGAAAACTGTTGTCGAGAACGCTGAGAACAGAAAATTGTTTTCTAGGAATAATAAAAGATAGTTCTATTGAAAACAGACATTTTTATAATGAGTTTTCTGCAATCAGTTTTCAGGAAAATCAACCTGAGTATATATTTGTACAGTTTGCTGATTTACTGTTTTAAGAAAACTCAACCCTACATATTCGTTTTTTTATGCTTGTCTGTTTTTTGGTTTCGAAAAATGAAAAGTTATTTTTCGGGTTACAATCAAGGTTGAGATTTTTATTTTTTTGTGCTTGAGGGTATTCAATCGTGCTACTGGGGATTATAATGTGATTTTTTCGTTTTCGATTTTTGAATTTTGTGTATTATAATTTTGGGGGTTGAATGCAGGGGGATCCAATAGATTGGGTAAGTACACATAGGTACCACCATCAGTTCACTGATTCAGAAAGAGATCCACATAGCCCCATTGAAGGAATTTGGCAAAGTCACATGGGTTGGCTCTTTGATAAACAAACTGTGCTTGATAAGGTAATGCATTCACTCTCTCTGTGTGATATGCTACTTCAGAAGGGGTTTTTTTTTTTCCCTAAATATATCAGTGGAATTGTTGCAGTGTGGAGGACCAAACAATGTTGGGGATTTAGAGATACAACCCTTCTATAGGTTTCTTCACAGCACTTACATTATACATCCAATTCTGTTTGGAGCTCTCTTGTATGCATTGGGAGGATTTCCCTTCCTTGTGTGGGGAATGGTAAGCAAAACTCTGCCTTTAATTTTGTTATTAACATGTCTTGTTTAGTTCATGGTGCATATATCCATTATAGAGTTCAATTTTCCTTGGGGGTTTTCCCCGAAAAGTTGTAGCATGTGGCGACGTTGGGGGTGGGTGTAGGTTGCCTAGGTGGCTATTGCACTGGGAAATTTATATGTGCACAACCAGGCACGGACCTATATGAGGACACCCCCACTGTTTTTTTGTTTGCATAATTTATCCTCAAATTTGGAATATTTAGCATTCAGCCCCCACTAAGGTTTTCTTTGAACATTACCTCCCCTAAAATCAAGTATATTGAAATTTTGCCCCCACTCACCAGAATGTCTAGGTCCGTCCCTGTGCACAACCCACACCGCCTGGGTAAAGGAAGGTGAAGTGTTATTGTTCTCTAACACAACGTGTTTTAAAACCGTAATGGTACTCGTGAACCTTCCAAAACTCTAGAGTTAGCCTGCTTAACCTGGAATACTACTAGGGTGGGTGACCCTGGAAAGTCTCTTTTCTAATTTTGTGTCTGGATAGGGAGGGTTTTCGGAGCTCAACCTTTCACTTGAGGAGGTGATACCGTCGTGTACGTTGTAGTTAAAAGTTACAGCCATAAACGATCTCGAGGAAGACCACATTTTTTTTTTCAGTTTGTCTGTTTGTAACAATTAGTGCATACGCCAAATTTGTCCTACAAGGACCTAAACCTCTTGCGTCCCAATTTCTAAATCACATGGCTGCCACTTATTATAGTTGGCCTCACAATGGCTATCGGTTATAGAAGTGGTTCTCATGACATTAAATTTAGATTTGGATCAGGTTTTTGCTTTCTGGATTATGACTTTTTTGTCCCTCTTGCCATCTCCGGATCGTCTGTGTCAACGAATTTATTTATGCTATAGTGTGTAAATCTATTTTCTAACACGCTTGTTCTATATATTTGAACAAATTTGTTCAAGATTTTAGGGATTTAAAAGTTGTGGAAATCTATTTCAATACTATTATTTCTAGTTTCAGCACATTTTACTAGTGTTTTGATGGAAATTCTGAGTGGGAAATTACATAGAAACATAAAAGTCGAAACGATTTACTTGAAAACCTATAAACATGTGGAAGAAAAATCCTATTAACAAGTTGTATGGTGTTGTGTATATATATGCAGGGTGTGAGAATTGTATGGGTGTATCACATCACTTGGCTAGTGAACTCAGCTTGCCATGTCTGGGGAAAACAAGCATGGAACACTGGTGATCTATCTCGGAACAATTGGTATTTGTCTATTTTCGATACCTTTGTTTTTCGTGTTTATTCGATCTTTTGGAATTGAAATTTATATAAATATATATATATTGAATTTGAATATATATGAATATGATTAGGTGGGTGGCATTGCTTGCATTTGGAGAGGGTTGGCATAACAATCACCATGCTTTCAAGTACTCAGCTAGACATGGACTAGAATGGTGGCAACTTGACCTGACTTGGTATGTTGTAAAGTTTCTTCAAGCTCTTGGATTGGCCACTGCTGTCAAGCTTCCAACACACACTCAGAAGGAAAAGATGACTCGTGACAATCAAGGCATTGCCTCTTAGATTTTTATTTTAAATTTTTTTTTTTTTTTTTTGTATTACTGCTTGAACATTTACAAAGTTACAGTCAATATGGTGTGTGTTTATGTGTGTGACTATTTATAGCTAATGTGAAAATGATACAAATTTTATTTTTCTCTTGTTTTTTCTGTTGAGGCTAATTTTGAGGGATAGATCATGCATTTCATACTTAAAAGGCATTGTGAAAGCAAGCTTGAAATCAAATTCGAGTTTTATCCTCAAAACATGGCAAAAGTATTTGGACTTAAAATGAGATGTTTAATTGCATGTTTTTGAGATTTATCTTATAATCGATGGTTGGAAGAATATCTTCTTTTTTTCTCCTTGGGCATTTGCTACTATTTAGTCCATTACCAAAGCCATATACATCAACTATATATATATATATATATATATATATATATATGCAGGGGCATAGCCAGAAAAAAGGTTTGGGAGGGGCCATATGCAATATCTATAAAATATATACACCTTTTGGGGTTATTAAAGAGAATTTTGAAAAAAAAATTGAGGGGTCATATACAATTTTCTATAAATTTATTTATATAATATATATTTTTGGGATACTAAAAGAAATTTTTAAAATTTTGGAAGGGGCCATATGCAATTTTTTATAACTTTATCTATAAAATATAATTTTTTAGGGTACTTAAAAAAAGTTTAAAAGTTTAGGGAGGGGCTATGGCCCCACTAGCTTGGTTGTGGCTCCATCGCTGCTGTATATATGTATACGATCACTTACAGTGACTTTTGCTAAAACTGAAACAGTATCTTGAAAATTCATATCTGATATGAAAGTGAGGTAACAGATCACTTCTTCCAAATCAAATCTCATACGTTCCTCCTGCAAGTAGTAGTGACAGACCTAGAAATTCTAGTGAATGGAGCCATAATTATTATATTAAAATTTCAGTAAGCGTTTTAGGTAATTTTTTAAAAATTCAGTTGGGACCCTAATTTTAAAATTTTAAATTTTAAAATAATTTGGGTTAAAAATAACTGTTCCTACCGGGCCTTAGCACGGTGAACCGGTCCGTCCCTGCCCACAACAACCCAATTAATTCTCGGGCTAAAAAACATTCGTCATTACATCATTGGCCAGGATGACATGACAAATTTTTAAAAAAATGAGTCACTACATGCTTAAGAAATGACTACCCGATTATCCAACACGGGCATGGCAACCCGAAGTGGTCAATGATAGAAGTAAACTATATATATATATATTTTTTTTTTTTTTTTTTGTTTTTTGAACAAGCATATGATAAGAAGGAAATGAGGTGTTATATAGTTAAACAAATCTTACTGCTCACTATTTTGGTGATAAAAGAGGGTACATTTAAAACCAAGTTGGACGGTGGGTTACAGACGATTAATTTTGTTTTTTTAGTTGGAATTAATCACCACCATATATTCCGGCATAGTTACGAAGATTGATATGTGATCTTATTTAGCCATTGGAAAAAATGGGGATAAGATCAAATCAGATAGAGACTCATAGTACTTATTTGGTAGAGGGAGTGGTGACTTTTTTTTGGAATTGGTTTGAAAATTGTGCACTATTTCATATTTGACATGTATGGTATTGGAGTAAAAGTGTTTGAATAGTGTCAAATTATTGGATCCAAATCCATCAATTTTCACACCATCTCAATAGATGGTTTGGTTGGAGTTGGGTCAAATGATTTGACACTATTTATTTACAATATTATATATATATAAATTCGAAATTAAATATTTCAAAAAAATAAATATTTTGAAAAAATAAAATATTTATGAAAAAAATAAATATTTCGAAAAAATAAAATATTTATGAAAAAATAAATATTTCGAAAAAATTAAATATTTATGAAAAATTAAATATTTCGAAAAAATAAAATATTTATGAACAATTAAATATTTCGAAAAAATAAAATATTTATGAAAATATAAAAATATTTCGAAAAAATAAAATATTTATGAAAAATAAAATATTTCGAAAAAATAAAATATTTATGAAAATATAAATATTTCGAAAAAATTAAATATTTCGAAAAAATTAAATATTTATGAAAAATTAAATATTTTGAAAATTTAAATATTTATATATTTTATTTTTTAAAACATATATATTTACAAAAATGTTATTTTAAATAAATAAAATGTCAAACCATTCCAAATTATCAAATATGATTGGTTTCAGAATCTCAGCTCATACCAACTCTACCAAACATGGTTTTGTTTTTCAGTTTCACTTTTTCTCACACCAAAATCATCTGCACCAAACATGATTTGGAACCAAAATAAAATCACACAAACCCCTACGAAACCAAAACCAAAACCAAAAACCAACATCACACCCTCTACCAAACAAACACTTACTTGATAATGATTTTTTGCAGATGTGGACCACATATATGTATCATCAAAAACATTAAATTGTGGCCCATAATCGAAGAGGACCTCCAGGATTGACTCCAGATCAGACCTGCAATATAACTCGCTGTTATCGTGTGTCCACACTACTGTCATGGAGGGCAATCGCCACCCATAAAATTTAATTTTTATAAAAAAATCTATTACTTTTTCAGGAAAAAATTGTAATATATAGATAAAAATTAAACTTACCCCCATAAAATTATAAAAGAAATTAGTTTTGCCCCCCTTTCAATAATTTCCTGGCTTTGTCCCTGCTTGTATGTATAGGAGTTATATGTTTGTGTACGATGTGTGTTAATATAGTATTTAACCCGCTTCAGCTAGGTTCCTACCCGCTCCGATCCTAATGGAGCAGGTTTAGTAAACTTTTAAATGGGTTTGGGATAGGTTTAGGTTTTGTGTAAAACCCGCCCCGATCCCAACCGGTTTATATTAAAGTTTAATATTTTATTATTCATTTTTAATTTAGACTAACAAAAAGCACATGACTAAATAATTTACATGGCTATGTAAGTGTAGGCTCATTTTTACATCAGACTCATCGTACAAAATTAACATTGGATTAGCATATCTGTTAAGCCCAAATAGAAAACAAAGCTCAAGGATATAAGTCTATTTCAGGAAAAAAGTTATTAAGGAAATGACCGTTTCAATATATACAATCAAAAGTTTTTATTATAGCAGTTTTGCAAAACATTAAATTTGAATTTAATGTAGATATTGTCTTTAATATGTCTTAAAACCCATTTATGAGGGTAAGACCAAGTTCATGTATAAAAAGAAAGGAAAAAGAAAAAGAAAAGGATCCGAAATTGCTCTCATTCTTGTTGATTCTTGAAATACATATTATTACACTGCCGTTTATCTATTTCTTAGCTTCTGTTTAAATTACAAAAGTTGAAATTCGTTCAGCATTTGCGAACGGGTTTACAGTAAGACATAAAATTTATATATTCATGGTTCATATAATAAATTCAAAGTGTGAGATAATATGAAATACATTGATAAAAGAATAGGAAATTTTCTTTGTCGTTGTATAAGAGTTGCACAATGAAGAACTAAAGTCATCTACAATAAATAATCTACATCCTTATCTTCTTCCACCAAAACAATAATTATGTGTGTGAGTTAGTCTCTTTTGTATGTGATCCTTCAAATTCATGGCGGGTCATAAATGTGTCTGATGTTGCTTCATTAAAAATTAAAAATTTAGTAGGTACTGATGGTAATTCGATTGAACCTTTATTCCAACGGGATGGTACTGGTATTACCATTTAAAATCCATCACAATTTTTGGATTGTGATAGTATTACTAATTTTCTAACAGGATGGTAATGAATTTAGCAAAACCCGTCTCGTTGTCATCCCTAGTTTGGATTTGAAAGTTAAATAAAAAAATAAAAAAATCAATTTTCAATATTGAAAAAATAATGTGATAAATAAAAAAAATTATTTATTATTGATAAACTTTAATTTTTTGGTGTTTAGCTTTTCATTGATAACTGTGCAACTAATTAATTTTTTTCATTTCTAAGTGATACTTGTGTTATCAAATGCCGTTAAGTAAATTATTAAAAATAAAGTGTTTGTTTGGTAGAAGGAGTTGGTGCCAAATATATGATTTTGTGTTGAAATTCGTGGCCCAACCCATGTTTGGTAATCTTGGTGGTGCAACAGTGTCAAACCATTGGTACCAAATGCCCCATTTTTTACACAATCTCAATAGATGGTTTTGTGTGATTTGGTTTTGTTTTCTCACACCAAAACCATTCTTTAACCCAAACCAATTCAATTTGATGTACCATTGTTTAACCCAAATCAATTCATTTATAATATTATATATATATATATATATATATATATATTCGAAAAATAATATCTTTCAAAAAATCAAACGAAAAAATATATTTCATAAAAAATAAAATATTTCGGGAAAACAAATATTTTTGGAAAAAATAAAATATAATAAAAATATATTTAATATTTTTTAAAAAATATACAAATTATATGTATTTTTACTGAAATCTTTTATTTTTTCAAAATATTTTATTTTTTTGAAATATCTTAAATAAGATATTTTATCTATAAATATTTCGAAAAAATTAAATATTTATGAAAAATTAAATATTTATATATTTTATTTTTTAAAACATATATATTTATAAAATGTTATTTTAAATAAATAAAATGTTAAACTATTCCAAGTTACCAAATATGATTGGTTTCAGAATTTCAGCTTATATATCAACTCTACCAAACATGTTTTGGTCTTTCAACTTTACTTTTTCTCACACCAAAATCATCTGCACCAAACATAATTTCAGTTCAGAATAAAATCACACCAAACTCAACCAAAATCAAAATAAAAAACCGACATCGTACCGCATCGATTGCCAACAGGTACAAAGTGTGAGAAGTGAGATAAAGTGAGCGTCCGAAATGTTTTTTTATTCTATTTTTTAAACCGGTCCGAAAAGATCAATATATATGAAAGTGAGTACTCACATTTATCTCAATATTCTTATGAAATTCCAATAATATCAGAGCGTATTCCAGATATTTATAAGGCCACGTCTTCTCCACCTGTCTCCGAGTTTCCACCGTGTCCATTTTCTGTCTCCTCTCTTTTATTTAAGAATTTTCATACTACCACATTTGCACACAAAAACACAACACACACATATAAGCAATACTGAAAGCTATATATCAAATTGAGAAAAATGAAAAGTGGTGTTGTAGTAGTTGATGATGAATTCACACGCCAAGAAGAAGCCCATCTCACTGTTTTCAAGACCTCCATCTTCTTCCCCGGCGATGGCTTCACCGTCTATGATCCCACCGGCAATCTCATTTTCCGAGTCGACTCCTACGGCCCCAAGCCTCAACTCGTTCTCATGGATGTCTCCGGTCACTCCCTCCTCACCCTCCGACGAAAGGTACAATTTTACTTATTGATTTAAATTAATGTTGCACATTTAATTTGTAAATTTATTTCAAGTTCAAAAATAAATCATTTCAAAGTTTGTGTTCAATTTTATAAAATTTGATACCCCACTAACCTTTTTAAAATGGTTAATTTTTGAAAAAAAATAAAATAAAAATCAAACATCATTCGAAATAAAAAATAACAATTTGCAAAAGTAAATCCAAACTAGTCAACATCTTTTAGGTAGAGCACCAAATCTGCGTTTTCATTGATTTTTTACGGGTTTCAATTTTAAAATGTTAATTCACTAATGTCATTATAACATTAATGATTAAAATGTTAGTTTTATTAAAAAAATTGAACTAAATTAGATGGGTGAATTTAAACTCAGCATTAATGTATTTAAATATTGAATATGACAGAGGCCGAGTTTGCATCAACGGTGGGAAGGGTTCCTGGGGGAGAGAATGGAGGGCCAGAAACCAATCTTCAGTGTGCGGAGATCGTCGATGATCGGACGGTCGAGCGTGACGGTGCAAATGTCCGGCAATACAGGTGAGGAGTACCAGATCGAGGGATCGTTTGGTCAACGAAGCTGCACGATATACAATGCTGTGAAGGAATCAATGGCTGAGATTAGACGCAAAGTGGATGCTTCAACACGTGTAATGCTTGGGAAGGACGTGTTCTCACTCTGCGTCAATCCAGGCTTTGATAGTGCCTTCGCTATGGGGTTAGTGCTTGTTCTTGATCAAATCGACGGTCATGATTGTTCTGATGATGGTGGGCCCGAGGTCTACCCCACCACTGAAGACTTACCTTTCCATTCCTAGTTTTTTTTTTTTTTTTTTAGTTTACACTTATTATGTTAAATTTTTTAATTTGGTGAACTCTTGTTTTATTATTTGCTCATAATTTTAGTACCAAAAGGAGAACAAAATAAAGCATCTATTATAAGACCTGGAATAAATATTGTTATCAGTTTTAATATTTTCATTTTCGCAAATTTAAAAGGAAAAAGTATTTGAAATATTTTTCTTTTTTTTCCTATTCTATGATCATTTTTGGAATGTTTTTCAAACATTGTTTTTGGCTTTCTAGAGAGAAAAATTGTTTTGAACGATATTTGACAAAAAATTTAGTAGAGTTTCTAATCTTGAAAAATCATTTTGAAAAAATTGGGTATCAGTTTTTCAAATTTTCTTTTCTTCTTCTCGTAAAGCTAGAAACAAAAATGATGTGGGTGATTATTCAGTAAGTCTTTGAGCATGACTAATCATGTTTGAGGATGTGAAGGAGGTTTCAATAGTTGTTTAATTTGACTTTTATTTCTAACCACTTGTGAAAAAATGTGTGGGCAATGAATGCAAGCATAAACTTGTTTTATTTGGTAAACTGATTCTTATAGTTTGAGCTGTAATCTGTATAGAGTTTAGGATTTCAAAGTTTGGTGAAATTGTTGTTGACAGGAGCATGTTTCTTCTCCTGCTGCATGCATGGTCAATAAGTATATTAATGTGATTGACTAATCATGCATTGGAATATAGTATGTCCTGCTCTTACCGAAAACTATAGCTTTGTATGTGTATATATATACATCTATGTATATGGTGACACTAATCTTGGGCTTAGATTTATATTATTATGTTATCAATGTCAATTTTTTTAATTATGGTGTTTAACAACAGATGTTAAAATCATTCATATGAATATCTCGAAACTAGAGAATTCACTCGCCATACATTTCAAATTACACCTAACAGGTTATTTAATCTCTAAAACATGTCCCGAGTACTCGTAAAATGATTTTATGGATAGAAAAATGTGTTGTGCATTATTTACCCCAAAAAAATAAAAATGTGTTGTGCATTGGGTGATAGTTTACTTTCTGATGGAATTTATGGGGAAAGAGGTTGCAACCGGATATCGATCTAGATCTAGTGTTATATGTTTGTACATTTCATTTATTTATCAATATATTTATTTTATCATTGGAGAAAGAATTATTGTGCATTTTTAGAAGTTGGAAAATAAATTATTTACAGTATATATATCGGAGACTTAGAGGGGAATAATAGAAAAAAGACTGTTAATTGCAGTCGCATATGCGACTGTAATCTCACCATCGGAGTTATAATCGGTCAACATTAATATACTTGAGAGAATACTTATTGATACGGTTGAGAACCACATTTATTGATAAGGTTGAAATTCCATTTATTTTTACAATTCTATTGGGAATGGTTGTTTAAAAGAATTGAACTTTTTTATATATTATCAATAATAAATATTTATATAAAAATATATTTTTTATGGCGACATACTGCTATATATTATTCTGGATATATCATAGTACTATATATTACTTTATCGTAAGGTATTAATATATATATTGGGATAAACATCTAAATTTGTGTGTGAAGTTTGAATACTCTTTCCAATATATTTATTTTAATGATATTACATTTTAAACAATTTTAAGTATGGTAGATGGATCTAAAATATTAAGAATTTTTAAAAATTAATAGAGAAATATAATATAGAATAAAGATGTAAGAGTTTAACCTAAAGCTTAACTCTTAATAGTAATGCATTAACATAAGAGGACGGCTAAATATATATTTTGTATAAATATGTATTATTAATAATATATTTTATTATTTTTAGGTTGTTTAATTTTTGCAAACAACTACTCACATGAATAAATGTTGTCTCGATAATATAATAAAGGATAATACTTGGGTCCTCACCAGTGAGGACCAATTTGGTCATCACCCCTTACTTGGACCAATAGAATTAAGACACGTGTTTAATGTTAATTAAAAAATAATAATGGGTATTACCCACTATTATGGGTTAACCCGGATTTAATTTTTTATTTTTTTCATTTTTCCTTTTTTCCTCTCTTCATCAACAACTCATCAAAAACTCTACACGCTGAAATCGGTGGATCCATTTCCTCTCACTCTCCCTCTCTACGCGCACACACACATATATAAATATATATATATATATTTACAAGGTCAACAATTTCAATGCCACAATGCTTTTCTATATCAATGTCTGACAAATTCAGTGCTACAATACTTTTCTATACCAATACTTGAAATTCATCGTATGAATCCTAATGTGATTCTTGTGTGGATACAAGTTTATACTTTGTTATAGCATGTTGTTTATATACTATGACAAAATTGTTTTTAACCATATCAATTTTCTTAAAGGTTGATATAAACTTTACGTTAGGGTTGTTGATGAAGAGAGGAAAAAAGGAAAAAAATAAAAAATAAAATCCGGGTGTTTAACCCATAATAGTGGGTAATACCCATTATTATTTTTTAATTAACATTGAACACGTGTCTTAATTCTATTGGTCCAAATAAAAGGTGAGGACCAAGTTAATCCTCACTGGTAAGGACTCAAGCATTGTCCTATAATAAATGCTCCCCAATCAGAGCATTTAGGATAATAAATATGTCTCAATAATACTGCAATTAGCAATCCTCGGAAAGAAAAGTTCATTTGGTTGCAGTGTTTAAATTTTATCTGAGTAATTTATTCATTACCTTATCAAAGCAGACAGGCAAAAAAGACAAATTTTGATGCTGCAAATTTTAATGTGGATTAAAAAAAAAGGGTAATTTGCATTGACATCCCCTGAAGTTAAGGTCAATGGCAATGAGATTACGGTCAACGTTTATTTGACACTCACACCCCCTAAAGTTCCTCCTTTGTTGCAATGACACCCCCTAAATTGGTGAAATGACTAGAATGCCCCTTTAATTGTTTCACTTATTATATTAGGGTAATATATAAAGTATAAAATTACTCATATGCCCAAACAGTTCACTCCTCTGAAATTACTAATTACACTTTCATCCCCTTATTACAATATATATATATATATATTACAAAAATTACAATTTAATTTTTCTTCTTTATAATATAATTTGTATATATAATTACGAATATATATATATAATTTGTAAAAAATATATAAAATTTGAAAAAACATATAAAAATCGAAAAAATATATAAAATTTGAAACAATATATAAAATTAAAAAAAAACATATAAAATTCGAAACAAATATATAAAATTCGTAAACAATATATAAAATTCTAAAAAAAATATAAAATTCAAATATATATATATATATATATAAAGTGTGATTGAAGTTTAAGTGGACAAGCCTCAGAGTCATTAGCCAATGTAACGGATCCTCTCCAACTCTTTGCAGAGCTATTTCAATGGTCATGATGGCGACACATGCCCCACGATGGTGACCGAAATCGGAATCGAACTAATACTTTATTAAAATATTTTAATCAAAATTAAATATATTAATATTTGGATCAAAATTAACGGTTCGGTTCCGGTTCTCATTTTTAAAGAACCGAAAGTAAATTTTTATTTGGATCAAAATTAACGGTTTGGTTCTTTAAAAATGAGAACCGGAACCGAACCGTTAATTTTGATCCAAATATTAATATATTTAAATAAAGTATCGGTTCGATTCCGATTTCGGTCACCATCGTGGGGCATGTGTCGCCATCGTGGCCATTGAAATAGCTCTGCAGAGAGTTGGAGAGGATCCGTTACCTTGGCTAATGACTCTGAGGCTTGTTCAGTTAAACTTCAGTCACACTTTGTATATATATATATATATTTGAATTTTATATATTTTTAAAAAAATTATATGTTTTTCGAATTTTATATATTGTTTACGAATTTTATATATTTGTTTCAAATTTTATATGTTTTTTTTTTAATTTTATATATTGTTTCAAATTTTATATATTTTTTCGAATTTTATATGTTTTTTCAAATTTTATATATTTTTTACAAATTATATATATATATATTTTCGTAATTATATATACAAATTATATTATAAAGAAAAAAAAATTGTAATTTTCGTAATATATATATATATATTTTGTAATAAGGGGTGGAAGTGTAATTAGTAATTTCAGAGGGGTGAAGTGTTTGGGCATATGGGTAATTTCACACTTTATATATTACCCTAATGTAATAAGTAAAATAATTAAATGAGCATTCTAGTCATTTCATCAGCCCAGGGGGTGTCATTGCAACGAAGGAGGAACCTCAGGGGGTGTGAGTGCCAAAAAAATATTAACCGTAATCTTATTGCCATTGACCCTAACCTCAGGGGGTGTCAATGCAAATTACCCGGAAAAAAACTATGTCATCTAGAAACAAATCAATCCAATGTACTTGTAAAAACAAGTCTAATTAGTTTCAGTCCCCATTTGAAACACTAGTCCAAGCTCAAATTTCAGTACTTCTAGAATCACTTGTCAAATTTTTCTTAACACAAGATAGAAATCACAAACCAAGAATAAAAATCAGATTCAAAAGAAATAGAAGTCAAGAAGGCAGACCTCTCACACGCAAAAGCCCATTGGCATATTATGTGCCCGTTTGAGTGGGTTTTCTGAATCGAAAAGTCCTTTTAAAGAAAAGTCTTTTCCAAAAATAGGTCACATAAAGTCCTTTTAGATAAAAAAAAAAAAAGGGATAGCTTCATTTACATCCCCTGAGGTTTGTCTTATTTTTATTTTGATCCCCTCAGGTTTGCATTTTTTATTAACACCCCTTACTGTTCAATATTCTCATCACTTAGACTCCCTGAATGATGACATCAGCCTGAATTTTTTTAAAAATTCCTAAACTACCATCAATGTGTTATCCTTGTTCTGTTTGGAAACAATGATAGTGCTTTTATCAATTAGACTCCCTCCCATCATTTAATAATTTAATTTGTATTAAATTTTCAAAATATATATAAAATTTAAAAATATATATATTAAAATTTGAAAAATATTATAAATTCGAAAATAAATATAAAATTAAAAAATATATAAATTTCGAAATTATTTTTTTTTTCAAAAAAACATATTAAATTTCGAAAATAAATATAAAAATCACAAAAAAATAAAAAATTTGAAACAAATATATAAAATTAAAAAAAACATATAAAATTCAAAAATATATATTAAATTTTTAAAAAAATATAAAATCGAAAATAAATAAAAAATAAAAATAAAAATAAATTTTGAATTTTTTTTTAAAACATATTAAATTCAAGACAAATATATAAAATTAAAAAAACCATATAAAATTCTAATAACATATATTAAATTTCGAAAATAATTAGAAAATTAGAAAAAAATATAAAAAATCTGAAAATAAATATAAAATTCAAAAATATATATATTAAATTTCAAAAACAAAAACTAAATTCGAAAATAAATATAAAACTAAAAAAAAAAAAAAATTCTCTCTCTCTCTCTCAGACTCACACACACACGCACACACACACAAATATATATACACACACATATATATATATAGATCTATACATATATCTATATATGTATGTATATATATACGGTGCCGACCCCTCCCACCGCCTCCCTGTCGACACCCGCCGACGCCGCCCCCCTCCCACCGCCTCCCCGTCGGCGCCTCCCCCTTCCCACCACCACCTCCCCCTATTTTCGACCGATGGGTCAAAAATATGTGTGTGTATATATATATGTATAGATCTATATATATTTGTGTGTGTATATATATGTGTGTGTGTGCATCTGTGTGTGTGTGAGAGAGTCTGAGAGAGGAGAGAGAGAGAGATAAATAAATTTAAATTGAATAAATGTTGGGGTTAGGGTTGGGGTGTGTTTGGTTTGAGAGTTAGATTGATTTTAAGGAAGTGTTTGGTATAAGGTTTAAATTGATTTAAGGAGTGTTTGGTATAAGGGTATTTTAGACATTTCATACCATGAGAGGGTGTAAATAAAGATATGCAAACCTGAGGGGGTGTAAGTGACGATAAGACAAACCTCAGGGGGTGTAAATGAAGTTATCCCTAAAAAAAATGTTTGGTAAACATAAATTGAGAAGTCCTTTTAAGTAAAAAAAAAAGTTAATCATGTATTTGGTGACACAATTTTATAAGTTCTTTCACCGGTTAAATATATTTCACATTACAATATTGCCCTCATTTTATAAATTTTACCATCAATTATACTTTAAAAAGAAATAAGAAAACAACATTATTTGGATCAATTGTCTTATTCATCACATAGCTCAATTATATATATAAGTAACCTGTCAAATTCCATGAATTGTTTTTTTAAAATATATGTTTAATTTTAAAAAAATTATTTATAATCATATCTAAATTTTCATGACTACTTCAGGGGAAAAAAATCTCAATAGCAAAATGGTAGTAAGCGTCATCTATTTGTCTTTTACTTTTGCTCTAATATTCTTAATTGAAAAAAGAACCAACATCCCCAAAAGTTAAAAGTATGGACTAAGAATCAGTAAAAACAAAAAACAAACAAATTTTTTTTTGTAAACTGACTTTAACAATAGCAACAAACAATTTATTTATTCGCTTGCCATATTGAGGCCCCAATTCCATCACGTGTAATGCTCATTTCACCATGAGGTTGTTGGTGTTAATTAAACATTCTCTTCTGTTATATTTATATATATATATAATACAACATGCATACAACTGTAGATATATATATATTGCAAGAAACAGTAAACTGATCAGTAATACAGAATTTGCAAGAAAGAATAGAGAAAACCCGAGCCCTGTGTGATACCACAGTTTCCTTAAGGCAATATTGCTCCCTCTACGGTGCTAAGGAATCCGAACAAAATGTCTCCCAAGATATAACGGATTTTGCCTTCACTGTTGCAGCACTGCAATGATGAAGACCGGCGAACTCAAACTTTGTGTTTGTACTCAAACCCGAACCATACCTATCTATATGTATATGTGTATATGCGAATGTAAAGAGAGTAAGTATTTCTGGAATAAATGAAAAATGTTAAATCTATGTCTGAATGAAATGCAACAGCCTATTATAGAGAATGGAGAGACACTTCAACCGTGTAAGCATCCATTCCACTCCAACAGGCATATAAATTGTCCAGGTGATGGTTGATACAATAAACTGTATACGCAACTCTTTAGAAGAGTCATTGCAGTTTTGTCCAAAAAAAATTGGGTAGAACCGATGACCCACCCACCCACCTGCCACAACCGCGGCCCGGACCGGGCGGGCGGGCGGCGCGCATGTGTGTGGTTAGTCTAAGACTAGCATGGTTCATGCATGGTCTAACTCTCTTCTCATGCCTTTAGCTATTCAAGTCACTAATCTAAAACAACCATATATAAACACCTTTAAAGTTTACTTTATTTCCAATGTGGGACAAACATTATTACCGAAGTTCAAATGGGTCTCTTTGAGAGATAATTTCTCATTCAATAATTAATAGTTTTGAACATGTAATTATACCAACTTGATCTCCTCACCAAGGAGAACACATTAGTGCTTGGTCTCGTTAAATTTGGAGTTCGGGTCCCATAATTATTTAAGCTCAAAGTTGGGTTTAATTACTGTTATTTCTAAACTATTTCCAACAATCTCCCATATGAATGGAAATTAGCATTTCACAATGCAGATGAATATGCAGACACTAGTTCGAGTACAATGAAAGGTTATTGTATCAGGATAAGTAGCCTTAGAGCCTTGAACTTTCCCTTGTGAAAGATTATCGGATTTACTAGCTAATCAGTGGACGTGATGCCTTGAACTGTCAGCTGTTTATGTAAACCAAAATAATAGACTTCACACAGTTCCCCTTCGAACACAGTTGGTTCTCACGTTTGTGTCCATTTTGGCCTTGGACACCACTTGGTTTCATGAGTATTTGTCAGAGAATTTTGCCTTCAAAATTCCTCCTAGAAGCGGCCTTTCTACTCACATAGGTGATTCTATTAGGAATTCTTCCTCACTTGGATTTTTCTAAGTCATAGACATCATTAAAAGCATAGCTTATCCTAAAATATGCACTGTCTCATCATAGGAATGGGAAGGAGTTTTAATTTAATCTCCACAGTGCTTTTAACTAAGTCACGCACAATTCGGTTGTCCCTTTAAACCTAGATCTTGGGATCTCCAGTCAACTAGGTTGGGTTGCCATTATGGTGTCTTTTAACCCAGAGGCTTCAAGCCCATTCCCCTCGATGATCTTTCAACCTGTTCTCTTTCCAAACCTTTAGTTAACGGATCCGCTATATTATCCTTAGACTTTACATAGTCAATGAATATTATATCATTTGAGAGCAATTGTTTTACGGTATTATGTCTACGACGGATATGTCTAGACTTACCATTATACATGTGATTTTGAGCCCTTCCAATCATAGATTGACTATCACAATGTATACAAATAGCTGGCACTGGTTTCTGCCAGTTTGGAATGTCTTCTAGAAAGTTACGAAGCCATTCTGCTTCTTCTCGAGCTTTGTCCAATGCAATGAATTCAGATTCCATTGTGGACCGAGCAATACATGTTTGCTTTGAGGACTTCCAAGACACGGCTGCACTTCCAAGAGTAAAAATATATCTACTAGTGGATTTTGAATCGTTGGAATCAGATATCCAATTAGCATCACTATATCATTCAAGTACAGCTAGATATCGAGTATAATGTAAACCATACTTTTGAGTATACTTCAAGTATCCCAAAACTCTTAGTATTGCATTCCAGTGACATTTACCTGGGTTGTTTGTGTATCGACTCAGCTTACTAACAGAGTATGCTATGTCAGGTCGAGTACAATTCATAATATACATTAAACTTCCTATGATCTGAGCATATTCCAATTGTGAAATACCTTCATCTTTGTTCGTAGAAAGTTTAATGTTTACATCCACAGGTGTTAGGGTTGGACTTATCCCGTACTTCTTAAACTTGTCACACATTTTCTCTATATAGTGAGATTGAGATAACACAAGTCCTTCTGATGTTCTAGAAATCTTAATTCCTAAAATAACATCAGTTATGCCAAGATCTTTCATGTCAAATCTACTCTTTAGCATTTGCTTAGTAGAATTGATTACATCATTATTACTACCGAAAATAAGCATGTCATCCACATATAGGCATAAAATGACATATGCATTATGATAATTCTTAACATAAACACACTTGTCACATTCATTTATTTTGAACCCATTTGACATCATAACACTGTCAAATTTCTCATGCCATTGTTTTGGTGCTTGCTTTAGTCCATACAATGACTTTACAAGTCTACACATTTTTCTCTCTTGGCCAAGAGAAATGAACCCCTCGGGTTGTTCCATGTATATTTCTTCATCTAATTCACCATTTAGAAATGTTGTTTTTACATCCATTTGATGTATTTCTAATCCATTTAAAGTTGTTATAGCAATTAGCATGCGAATGGACGTTATTCTCGTAACTGGTGAATAAGTCTCAAAATAATCCAACCCTTCCTTTTGCCTATAGCCTTTAGCTACAAGTCTTGCCTTATACTTGTCAATTGATCCATCAGCCTTCATCTTCTTCTTGAAGATCCATTTACAACCCAATGGTTTATTGCCTGGTGGAAGATCTACCAGTTCCCATGTATGATTTTACATAATGGACTCAATTTCACTATTCACAGCTTCTTTCCAATAAACTGCTTCAGGTGAAGACATGGCCTCCTTATAGGTTTGAGGTTCATTCTCTACCAAATTGATAACAAAATTTGGCCCAAATGACTTAGTGATTCTTGCTCTTTTGCTTCGTCTGGGTTCTATAGATTCTTCGTCTATAGGTTCCTGACTATCTTGAGTCATATCACTAATTGACCTTTTCTGTGAACTTGAATTTGATGTCCTTTTATATGAAAATACATTCTCAAAGAATGTAGCATTCCTTGATTCAATTATCTTATTTACATGTATATTAGAAATCTCAGATTTATTAACAAGAAACCGATATGCACTGCTATTGTGGGCATAACCGATGAATACACAATCCACGATTTTTGGTCCTATTTTCACCTTTTTAGGTTTAGGAATTGCCACATTTGCTAAGAACCCCCACACTTTTAAGTATTTATAGGAAGGCTTATAACCTTTCCATAACTCATATGGAGTTTTAAAATTTTTCTTTTGAGACAGTTTATTAAGAAAGTAATTAACAGAAAGTATAGCTTCTCCCCACAAGTTTTGTGGTACTCCCGAACTTAGCAAAAATGCATTCATCATTTCTTTTAAAGTTCGGTTTTTCCTTTCAGCTACACCATTCGATTGAGGTGAGTAGGGAGCTGTAGTTTGGTGAATAATTCCATGTTCTTTACATAACTCCTCAAAAAGAGATTCATACTCACCACCCCTATCACTTCTTATAGTTTTGATTTTTCTGCTAAGTTGATTCTCAACTTCAGTTTTATATTGTTTGAAAATATCAATAGTCTCATCCTTGCTTCTTAGCAAATAAACATAGCAATATCGAGTGCAATCATCTATAAAAGTAATAAAATACTTTTTTCCTCCTCTGGTTTCCAAGAACTTTAATTCACATATATCAGTATGTACTAGTTCTAGAGGCTCAGTACATCTTTCAACCTTTTGAAAGGATTTTCTTGTTAATTTCGATTCTACACAAATCTCACATTTATGATTTGGGTCAATTTTATACTTAGGCAAATCATTTAAAATAATTAATCTACGTAAAGTATCATAATTAACATGGCCTAATCTAGCATGCCAAATATCAAAAGACTCAAGCATATAAGCAGAAGAAACTGTGTTATCAATCTTATTAGTTGTGGGTACAACAATCATTACATTTAGCTTAAACAACCAATCACTGAGATATCATTTTCCTACATACATTTCATTCTTAGTAAGTACAAACTTATCAGACACAAAGACTAATTTAAAGCCATTTTTGCTTAGCAGAGATCCAGACACCAGGTTCTTGCGAATATCCGGCATATGTAGCACATTATTTAGAGTCACCTCTTTTCCAAAAGTCATTTTCAGGATCACTTTTCCACTACCTTCTACCTTAGAAGAAGAATAATTACCCATAAAGAGTTGTTCTCCATCTTTCATAGGTTGATAAGTAGTGAACATCCACCTATTGGCACAGATGTGACGAGTAGCACCAGTGTCCACCCACCACTCTTTGTTATTGCCCACCAAATTGCACTATGAAACCACTGCAGCAAGGTTCATATCGCCTACATCATTTGCAAGTCAATCTGCCTCAGTCACAATCGTTTGGGGTCTAGTGTTCCTGAAGTTCCTTGGCTTTCGACAGTCTTTAGAGAGATGTCCCAGCTTTCCATAATTGAAGCACTTGCCTTTGAACTTCTTAGATCCTTTACTTGGACCTTCATCACTGAACTTTCTCTTTTTAGTCTTTGAAGTTGATCATTCCTCCACAATGTTTGTTTTTGACTCCATAGGATGCCATATACCACTTTTCTTTTCAGACTTACGATTGTCCTCTTCAATTCTCAAGTGAACTATCAACTCTTCAAGAGTCATCTCCTTGCGTTTATGCTTCAGGTAGTTCTTAAAATCTTTCAAAAGTGGTGGTAGTTTTTCAACTATAGCCGCCACTTGGAATGACTCACTAAGAGACATATCTTCTGCATAAATATCATGAAGAAGCACTTGAAGCTGTTGCACTTGGCTGAGTACAATTTTGGAATCTAACATTTTAAAATCTAAGAACTTGCCAACAATGAATTTCTTCGTGCCAACATCCTCAGTTTTATACTTTTTATCCAATGATTCCCATAATTCCTTTGCAGTTTGCACACCACTATATACATTATACAGTGTGTTATCTAATCCATTTAGGATATAGTTCATGCACAAGAAATCAGAATGCTTCCATGCATCCACTGCAGCTAGTTTATCTTTATCAGTTTCACCCTCGGCCACTGTTGGAATTGCTTCCATTAAAAATTTGGCCAAATTCAAAGTACTGAGATAAAACAACATCTTTTGTTGCCAACGCTTAAAATCAGAGCCATTGAATTTTTCAAATTTCTCCCCATGTGGGACAGAGATTGTAGTTGGATTACTAGTAGCCATTTTTATTACAAAAATAGAAATCTGCTTTATGTACTGTTTAATTATTTCCACACAATAATATAATAACAATATCACACAAATATAATAAAACAAACAGGATGTATATATATATATAATTTATATAATTCCAAAATTAAAAGGTCCAGTAATATATATATATATATATATATAATTATATTAACAATTTATATATAATTAAATATATATATACTATTTTTCAGAATATAATATATATATATGTATAAAATCAAAAATATAATAGATATATATAATATGAAATACACAGAATATATATACATATATCATAATACAATCAGTATATATATATAACATAATACAAAATCAGTATATATATATTACAAAATCAGTATATATATATCACAAAATGCAAAATCAGAATATATATATATAGCAGAATACAAAAACAGAATATATATATATATATATATATATATATATATATATCAGAATAATCGTATATATATACTGATAACAGAATGTAAATGTATATATCAAAATATAAATACAGAATATATATATATATATATATATATATATATATATATATAATACAATTTCAGAATATATAGATATATATAACAGAATACAATATTAGTATAAACAGAATAATGTATGTATATATTATATATATCAGAACAGAATATCAGAATGAAAATTTATGTATCAGCATGTATATATATAACCATATTTCGTATATATATATATAACAGAATATATAACAATGACCGTAAATGAAATATATGTATAAAACAAAATATAACAGAATGATGCTTTAAACAACAGTGGCTAATGTAATAAAACAGAATACAATATATAACAAAGTAAATGAATGCAGTGGTTAATTCTGAAATAAAATACTCAAATGTTCTGACAATTATGTGGTTAATACAACTCTCTGGTTTATACAATTCTATGGTTTGTATAATTGAAAATTCTATATGTATACAATATTACAAATCATATATACATTGAAACAGAAACATACATATATAAATACACTGTAATAAGTATATATGTAAATATCGAAAACAAGTATATAGTTTGTACTGTATTAAATTATGCAGATATAATATATATATATATATATATATATATATATATATATATATATGTACGAAATATATATATACACAGAATTTGAAACAAAATTAAATATTGCCTTAAGATTGTTAATTAAACATTCTCTTATGAATAAATATATATATATATATATATATATTGCAAGAAACAATAAATTGACCAGTAATACAGAATTTACAAGAAAGAACAGAGAAAACCCAAGCCCTGTATGATACCACAGTTTCTTTAAGGCAATATTGCTCCCTCTATGGTACTAAGGAATCCGAACAAAATGCCTCCCAAGATAGAACGAATTTCGTCTTCACTGTTGTAGCACTGCAATGATGAAGACCAGCGAACTCAAACTTTGTGTTTGTACTCAAACCCGAACCAGACCTATCTATATGTATATGAGTATATGCAAATGTAGAGAGAGTAAATATTTCTGGAATAAATGAAAAATGTTAAATCTATGTCTGAATGAAATGCAACAGCCTATTATAGAGAATGGAGAGACACTTCAACCGTGTAAGCATCCATTCCACTCCAACAGGCATATAAACTGTCCAGGTGATGGTTGATACAACAAACTGTATACGCAACTCTTTAGAAGAGTCATTGCAGTTTTGTCCAAAAAAAATAAAATGGGTAGAACCGACCACCCACCCGCCACGACCGCGGCCCGGACCGGGTGGGCGGCGCACGCGCATGTGGTTAGTCTAAGACTAGCATGGTTCATGCATGGTCTATCTCTCTTCACATGCCTCTAGCTATTCAAGTCACCCATCTAATTCAACCATATATAAACACCTTTAAAGTTTACTTTATTTCCAAAGTGGGACAAACATTATTAACCAAGTTCAAATGGGTCTTTTTGAGAGATAATTTCTCATTCAATAATTAATAGTTTTGAACATGTAATTATACCAACTTGATCTCCTCACCAAGGAGAACACATTAGTGATTGGTCCCGTTAAATTCGGAGTTCGGGTTCCATAATTATTTAAGCTCAAAGTTGGGTTTAATTACTGTTATTTCTAAACTATTTCCAATAGTTGGTCTACCGTAGTCTCCATGTCGATATTATCATTGTCACTAACATAACCTTCATCATCATCATACCATCGAAACTCAATGTCAGCAATGGCTTCTCGTCGGATGAAATTGTGTAGTGTCATTGATGCAACTATTATCAATCTTTGTGTCTCCAATGGATAAGGAGTCATGTGCTTTAAAATTGACCAACGAGTTTTCCAAATAACAAAACAACTCTTACTTACATTTCTCAATGACGAATGAGCATAATTAAATGCTTCTTTATATCCTCTTAGCGGACGGCTTCTCTGAAATTCTTGTAAGTAATAACACACTCCTTTATATGGTGTTAAGTATCCTAATATATTAGGATAACCAGCATCAACAACGTAATATTTATTTGTAAAAAATATATATTATTTTTTGAAAACAAAAAATAAATAAATTTAATGGCATTCACTTAATATTCAAGATTTCAATACGAACCATTCGGAGGTTTCGGAAAATTTATCTCTGGTCTTTGAATGGCTTCATGAAAAATACGAGAATCGTGAACTGAACCTTCCCATCTGGCCCAAACAAATGTGAATTGCATATCAAAGGAACAAACAGCCATAACATTTTGTATGCAATCTCCTTTACGTCCATGAAATGCTAGTTGTTTATCTGCTGGAATGATGGCAGTAACATGTGTTCCATCAATTGCACCAATGCAACCCTAAAAAAAATGTTTCATTAAATAATTAAATATCAAATATGGACAACTATGAAAGAAAGTTTATAATGAAAATCCCTTACCCGAAAATGAGGCCAATACTTCTAATTGTTTCGTATATGACTAGGAATATTTTCAAAAGAAAGAGGAACAATAATTGACATGGAGAATTTTACCACCGCTTTCAAGACTCTATTAAAATGTCTACTAATAATTGACATGCTTCTCTGAAACGTACTTTTTATGACTTTTACGTTTATTAAAAGTCATTCTAAATTGATTCATCAAACATCCAAGAAAAATGAAAATGGGCTTTTTGGGCTTGGAAGCCCGTTTGGAGGTTCTGAAAAGCTCCCCAAACAGACCCTATATTAGTCTATTGGTAACAATATAGATTTTAATTTTATTTATTTTTTCCGAATAATGGGTGTTAAGGACTTTGCGTCGATTAATTTATAAAATTTGTGCAAAGCAAAACTCCAGAGTGCTCTAATGAATTTTGTGTTCGATAAAAATCAAATTTGATACATGATTGGAATGGAATAATATTTGAAATATAGTCTTTATATTTTTGTTATATTATAGAGATATTATTGGTTAAGAAATTAAATTAAACTATATTTATAATAATATGGGTTCTTCTCGATCATGCTGACCCTCCAACAATCTTATCTAGACTCCGGATAGTGGTTGTTTGGTTCATGGGTTTGGGCTAGGTTTTTTTTATTTTGGGCTGACAAATTATAAACCAAACCATATTTGACCACTTTGGCTTAGTCCAACAGTGGCAGCCCGTGGTTTGTGAATAGTGTAAATTATAACCCATATTGGGAGGTGGTTTGGGTATAGTTTAAGTATTGTTCACAACCCATAACCATCAAATTAAAACCAACCCACAACCTCAAACCCATCATTGGTGTACCATTCCATTCTCAACATTGTAATACTTGTCATTTTATTACATAAATAAAATAAAAATTGAGTAAAATATTAAATAAATAAATAAAAATTAATAAAAAATTGAGAAATAAATATTTAAAAATATTAAATAAATTAAAACCAAATAAATAATAAACAAAAATAAAATGGATAAATAATAATAATTAATAATAAATAAATAAAATTTGAGTAAAATATTAAATAAATAAAATAGAATTAATAATTAATAATAAATAAATAAATATTGAGTAATAAATATTTAAAAATAATAAGTAAAGTAAAACCAAATAATTAATAAACAAAAATAAAATGAATAAATAATTAATAATTAATAATAAATAATAAATAAATACAAATTGAGTAAATTATTAAATAAATAAAATTGAATTAATAAATAATTAATAATAAATAAATAAATATTGAGTAATAAATATTTAAAATAAAAAATAAAGTAAAACCAAATAAAAAATTTAAAAATAATTAATAATTAATAAATATTAAATATTATATAAATTTGTACAAAAAATAAATAAATATTTAAATTAGTTCATTTTATTTTTATTAATTCCTAATTTTTTTCGTTACCAAACATATTTCAAGTTACCAAAATTGTTTGATTTCAGAATTTCAAACCGCACCAATTCCACCAAACATGATTTATTTTTTTCATATATACTTTTTCTTAGATCAAAACTATTAGCACGAAACATGATTTAGTTTCAGTATAAAACCAAATCATACCAAAACCACATGGTTTGGTTGAGTGGTTTGGTTTTCAACCAAACCCAAACCACCAGCCCAACCCATTTTCCAAACACCCCCTAACAACCTTATGTCAAAGATCAATTTGATATCATTGATTAGCCCTGACTCAATACACCATAGGCCCATTTATGACTTCAACTCTGTTGTTGGATTCCTCATTTACGGGTTAAAACAATTACATAGAGAGCCCTGAACTACACAGCAACCATCTCTCCACATACATGATAAGCCATGAATTATTAACAGACTCCTGGATTCATAATTTCATAGTTCACCGTATTATTCAATATGTTACGCATGAAGATTCCGAAAAGATAAGAGATGGATGATTTGCTTTAGGGTTTTTTTTTAAGGCAAGTCCTATAATTTTATATGCATTTTGATATTGATTATTTAAAAAAAATAAAATAGAGATTGGTCCTATTAGCCTTATTTTATTTTATGTTGGGTAAATTACACTTTCATCCATTCTTATTTCATTAATTACACTTTCACCCCCTCAACCAAATTTTGAGACGTCAAATGACTAAAGCACCCCTAAATGTGTGTGAGGACCTATTTGTTCATCCATAAATATGTGAAAAGAAGAAAGTGATATTTGACTTACACAGTTTATAGAGTAGAAGTAGGAAAAACTTCAGAAAAGGGTAAGAGTCTGTTCCTATGGAGGTTCCTAGAAAATGTCGGCTGAAGAAATTACAAGAGTCAAAGAGGAAAGAGCTCCGAGAATGTGAATTGAGAGATGGAGGCTTGAAAAATGATCTGCTAGAATGAGAAAATCAAATGATTAAGAGTGTGTTTTTATAGTGAGAAAGGGGCAAGCCAATAGTCCGCATGAAGCCCGAATGTCGCACGTTACACGACAAGCCGTCATGGTGCGAAAATTAAGGAAGTTATAGCCTCACGTTTTGAAATGCAAATAAATGCCAATTAAAGACTTGCCACATCACCACCATTATTTCCCATGAAGACATTAATGTATATGTGTATATATAAATTCGGTCATGGGCTATAAATTGTCCCATGAGCCCATAACCTCAGGGGCCTGTGTAATAGCCAAAAAATATGGCCCAATAAAGATGGGCCATAGGACTGGTGGGCTGCAAGACTGATGGGCCGCAAGACTGATGGGCCACAGGACTAATGGGTCACAGGACTAATGGGTCTGGCCCATAGAAGTATCTAGAAAATGAGTGTTCCCCAAGTCAGGGATTTGTCCCACTTATAGAAGATAGAGCCCCAAAAAAAGGAGTTTACCAAATCCCATGATTTAAGGAATTGGTAAACTTGGGTAGATGAACCTAACCCATCTACTGAATTATGTATAAATACATGGCCAAAGGATGAATAAATATATTCAATTTTGTTTAACCTAATTCGTTGTGTATTTTTCTGCATCTACAGTAATACATGCAATAACTGAACCGAGTCGTTCGTGAACAAACTCGAGCTCGACTCAATAAAACTAGCACTCAGGCTCGTTTTTGTCTAACAAATGAACCAAACTTGAATACAATTTTTAGGCTCGTTTAAAAAATAAACAAACTTAAACATTGCAAACCTCGGCTTGGCTCATTTACAACCTTAATTGGTACAAGGTACTTTTGGAATAAAAATTGAATTTGAACTTATTTGTAAATGCTTGTCAAAAGTCGGACTTATGTGTTCTAGTAAAAATTTTATAGGACTTAATTGTCTTTAGAGAGCAAAAGTACGACTCTAAAAGGAAATTTTCATTTTGTAAGTGTAATATTGAGTTGAGTTCTAATTTATATTGGACTATAACTTAAAAAACCATATTTGTATCTATACTAATAAAAAGGGAAAAAAATTTTTGGGGCCCCTCTATATGCATACAAAGTCCTAGTATTAGCTTTAAGTTCTCTTTGGACTGAGTTTATTTTAATTTAATTATTGGGAGAGTGGGCTAGATTTGATTAGTTTAACTAAGAAGCATTTAACTTTATGTTTGAGTCTATACTAACATAACTATTTTATTTTTTTTCAGTTTTGGGCCTATACTAATGTGAGTAAAAAAAATTTTGAGGCCCCAAGGCCCAAGGTCGGGCCTGTGTTACATACATATACGAGCACGAGCTAAGTCGGAATGAAGTAAGAATTTATGAAGCCATGCTCACCCGATAAACAATGAGTTATTAACAATATATTGAACTAAAGTCCTGTTTGGATTGACTTTTCAAAAGCTAGTTTTGGCTTCTTGAAGGAAAAAACTTTTTTAAACGGAGTTTGACAAAAAATTTAGAAGAACTTTTGAAGAAGCTGAAGTTATCAGATTCTTAAAACAGCTTCTACTTTTCTTATTCTTTTACGGAAAGTCAAAAACAGAAGTTAAACAAAGCCTAAGGGCCTGTTTACTAACAGGAAACGTTTCTTGTTTCCGTTTTCTGAAAAAGTAGAATTATGATTTTGATTCCTTTAAGAGAAACAAAAAGTAAAATCTTGTTTATTAAATTTTGATTTTTTTCAGAAACAAAAATAAAAAACAGAAATTATGTTTACTAAAAAAATTTTGTTCTTACTTTTTATTTATTTATTATATGTATTTCTTATTATTTTTTATTTATATTAATTATTTATCATAAGTTTCATTTATTTATTATTTATATTATTTATTATTTATTTATTTTTATTTAATTTATAAATATATTTAATTTATTAATTTTATTATTATTCATTCATTATTTTATTTAATTCATTATTTATTATATTTTTATTTAATATATAAAAATATTAATTTATTTATTATTTTTATTTCTTATTATTTGTATTTTTTATTTATCATAATTATTTTTATGTATTATTTAATCTACTTTATTATTTTTTATTTTGTTTATTATTATTTATTCATTTATGTTTATTTAATTTATAAAAATATTTTATTTATTTATTATTTGTATTTCTTATTTTTTTTATCATAATTATTATTTATTATTATTATTTTTATGTATTATTTAATCTATTTTATTATTGTTTATTATTATTTATTCATTTATTTTTATTTAATTTATAAAAATATTTAATTTATTTATTATTTGTATTTTTTTATTTATCATAATTATTATTTATTTATTATTATTATTATGTATTATTTAATCTATTTTATTACTGTTTATTTTGTTTATTATTATTTATTCATTTATTTTTATTTAATTTATAAAAATATTTAATTTATTTATTATTATTTATATATAATATTTAAATTTATTAATGCAAAAGACATGAAAGTCTCAATTTTACAACTTTAAAATTTGGCCATTTTAAAGGCGAGAGGAAACAAAAAGAGGAAATACTATTTTTCTTATTTCCTCTTTTCTTTACAACTAGAGAAAACGTTTCCTTAAGAGCAAAAGTAGAAATAAATTGGGAAAGAAAATTTTACTTTTACTTATTCATTTCAGAAAGTAAAAAATAATAAACAGAAAACATTTTCTGTTAGTAAACAAGCCTAAGTCAATTTATGTTTAAAAAACCATTTTAACAAGGGTATAATGGAGAGTCCGAAAGAATCACAACAATACTTCATCACCATGTAAGCATGTTTCGTCGTACTATTCATATATAGATCTATGCAATATTTTTAAAAGTTGCCTGATATTATTATATAACACCAATATTCGACTTGTACGGCTAATAACGTTTTAATCTGGTACGCTATCCATGATGTTGACCATCATACTTTAAAAAAATAAAAAAATCTTCAAACAATAAAACAAGATGGGTTAATTACAACGACATCCCCTACCCCTGAGGTTTGGGTATATTACACTCAGATTTAATCTTTGAATATTTTGAACACTAATACCCCTTGTCAACAAAAGTAATTTTAAAATTCCGTGAAATGACGCATGTGCCCTTCAATTAAGAAATGAATATAATAAAATAAATATCTGGACGGTGAATTAACACATATACCCTTTTGGCATTAAGACCCATACATGAGGGTAATCCAAAGGCTAAATTTTTGTCCACTTCAAAATATATTGTGCAACTTTTTACTATTTTATTATATAAATTTTTGGACAATACCTCTCAATGGAATCTCATGGGCATGAATGAGTTAAGACATATACAGACTTTTAATTATTTTTTTTGAAAGAAACTTTAATCTATTACTTATATACATATAAATTACAATATATTATTTTAAATATTGTAATTTATATGTATATAAGTAAGAAAATAAAATTTCTTTCAAAAAACAAAATTAGATTTTTAATACGTGAAAGTGATGAAAATAATATAATAATATTTTTTAAAAAAAACTTATATACATATAAATTAAATTTTAATTAACTACATATATACATATAAATTAAATTATAATTTATATGTATATAAGTAAGAAATTAAAGTTTCTTTCAAAAACTTAGAGTTTTAATAAAAAAAGGGAAAGTGAAAGTGATGAAAATAATAATATAATAATTTTTCATCACTTTTTTTTAAAGGAATAATAAAAATTTATACTATAAAATAAAAAATATATATTATTATACTATACTATAATATATTATACTTGAGGGGGTTCGTGTGCATAATTTTATTATTGTAATTAATTAAAATTTAATTTATATGTATATAAGTTTTTTAAAAAATATTATTATATTATTTTCATCCCTTTTACGTATTAAAACTCTAATTTTGTTTTTTGAAAGAAACTTTATTTTCTTACTTATATACATATAAATTATAATATAATTTTATAATTTATATGTATATAAGTAATTAATTAAAATTTATTTTATATGTATATAAGTAATAGATTAAAGTTTCTTTCAAAAAAAATAATTAAAAATTTGTATGTATCTCAATTCATTCATGCGGGTGAGATTCCATTGAGAGGTATTGTCCAATTTTTGCATAATAAAATAATAGAAACTTTGCACAAAAGTTTGGACCTTTGAAGGGACCACAAATTTATATAATAAAATAATAAAAAGTTGCACAATATACTTTGAAGTGGACATAAAACTTGAAGCATTGATGGAAGACACGTGGTAAAAATTTAGCCATTGAATTACCCTCATGTATGGGCTTTAATGCCAAAAGGGTACATATGTCAATTCACCATTCAGATATTTATTTTATTATACTCATTTCTTAATTAAAGGGCATATTCGTTATTTTAAGGGGTTCTAAAACCACTTTTGCTAACAAGGGTGTTAGTGTTCAAAATATTTAAAAATTACATCTAAGTGTAATATATCCAAACCTCAATGAATGTCATTGTAATTAATCCAAACAAGATTGTGCACCGTAACAACCAAAAGAAAATGTTACATTATATTATATATTATATATATATTATATAACAATTAATTTCAAGATAAGGTGGGGATGGCGAGTGTGCAGAACCCAAGGCACTAAAAACAACAAAACCAATCCAAGCTAGGGACCGCCACTAGAATCTAGAATACTTTATAGGAAGGTTGAATAATGACATTCTATCTTAGCCGCTCCATACTTAAATTATAACAATAGACAAAAAAAGATTAAAAGAGACTTCATAATACATGCCTAAAGTGACCCATGAAAGATACAGCCCATATTGGCCCATGATACAGGCCACAAAGAAAATTATAATATCGTGTGTGTGTGTGTTTTTGTGTGTATCTGTGTGTGTAATGAGAGTGATCTTAATGGATATCATATCTTCAGGGTTTTTCTTGTGAGGATTGCTTGCCATGTATTATTATGTATCAGGTGCTTATAATAAATTCCTTTATATGGAAAATTTTATCAAGAAACGGACAATTTTGATTCTTGACTGCTCAATAGGAAGAGATTTTAATGTGAAAAATGAAATGATAAACACTAGTCAACTTATTATAATTATATAACATTTTTGACAAAATATTTAGCACAAAACACAGAATTTTGTGCTATAATTTTTTTTTCTTTTCGAATCTAAAAATCACAAATATATATTATGAAAATGGCATTTCTCATTACATACACACAAAGTTCATGAATTGAATGAAACAAATAGATTAAAGTCCTCTAAAATTTGATCTGATTTTGGAAGATATGAATCATGATTTTCTGCTAAATATTTTCACTTAAATTATGAAAGGGTCAAACACTCTAAATTTCCACATAACTCGCTGAACTCTATAGATATGATCCGAAAAAGTCAAGTGAAGCAACAGAATCATGTAAATGTGTGTCAAGAAAAAAATCGATGTGTACTTTTTTTTGCCATATTTTGCTAACTATATCCAATATTTTAGGTTGGCACATGGACATGGTTCAAATTTGTGATTCATAATTTGACCATCTCCTTGTATGTCAACAAGTTAACAGCTATTGGCTAAACTTATATCCTATTTTAAAAAAAAAAGGCATATATTTTATTTAGAGAACTATTTTCATAATTTGTTAAGGCCTGCAAAAAAGTACCAATATAGAACCAATATCGTTTACGCTATAGACCAATATTTTGGTATTATATCATTTTATGATATAATATCATTGAAAGTTTATCCGGTCATTAATTTCAGGGCCCGATAATTAATCTGAAAGTTTATCCGATCATTAATTTCAAGGCCCGATAATTAGTCGAGATGTACGTAAATTATTCCAGATCACCTCGATTACCGAAAGTAAAAATATTATTGACGTGTCTGATACTTACTTTTCATACCAATATCCCTTGTAGAAAAATTGAGCGAAGTCATTAAGTGAGATGCCAAAACTATCATATTCAGTCTTTAGGCACACACACCTTGAAACTTCAAGCTTCAATTTTCACCACAAGTTTCGCTTGACTTTATTGGAAAATAGATATTTGGGAAAATTACATAAATTACTCCTAAATTATGACATAATTGCACGCGGTACTTCTTACGTTTCAATAATATCATAAATTACCCTTAAAATCACCTCCGTTGTAACACTTAGCCCCTTCCGTTAAAAGTCAACCCCTTCCGTTATAAGTCAATGGCGGAAAATATGAATTTTGGTCAATAAAGCCTATTTTTGGAGTGAACTTTCAATTTTGCCCTTATATATGCATGTTCCAATTTAACTCTAACTTTTTTTTACCAAATTGCCCTCACAATTTCATTTAAAAAAATATAAAAATATTTTTTTGTGAAAAATACATATTATATTCCAAAATATGAATTATTTTTTGCGAAAAAGTATATATTATGTTCTAAAATATGAATTTTTTCCGAAAAATAATTTTTTTGCAAAAATTATATATTATGTTCCAAAATATGAATTTTTCGGAATTTTTTTTTATATTTTGGAACATGCTAAATATTTTTTTGCAAAAAACTATTTTTCAGAAAAAAAAATCATATTTTGGAACATAATATATAATTTTCACAAAAAAATTATTTTTCGAAAAAAAAATTTATATTTTGGAACATAATATATAATTTTTTGCAAAACAAATTCATATTTTGGAACATAGTATATATTTTTCACAAAAAAAATATTTTTCATAAAAAAATCATATTTTGGAAAATATATTATATTCCAAAATATGTAACGGAAAATATATTTTGGAACATAATATATAATTTTTGCAAAAAAATTATTTTTCGGAAAAAATTCATATTTTGGAACATAATATAAACTTTTTCGCAAAAAAAATTCATATTTTGGACCATAATATGTATTTTTCACAAAAAAAATATTTTAATATTTTTTTAAATGAAATTGTGAGGGCAATTTGGTAAAAAAAGTTAAAAGTTAAATTGGAACATGCATATAAAAGGGCAAAATTGAAAGTTCACTCCAAAAATAGGCTTTATTGACCAAAATTCATATTTTCCGTCGTTGACTTTTAACGGAAGGGGCTAAATGTTACAACGAAGGTAGTTTTAAGGATAGTTTATGATATTATTGAAACGTAAGGAGTACCTTGTGCAATTATATCATAGTTCAGGGATAGTTTGTGTAATTTTCCCTAGATATTTTGATAAAAGATATTCTATTATATTGAAATATGAGGTGGACGTCAAATGAAGAAAATGAAAATCACTATATTTCAAGTCAAATGTAAATAACCTTACCATGAAGATGCTGTTTCCAATTTCAAACCATTCTCTACCACTCTACCACTGTGTGAACCACCTGATCAATTCAGACTAAAAAAAAATGGACTAATGTTTTGTGTTATTGAAGACAGTTACAGTCACAAAGTTATTTCTCCTATGAAGCTAGAAAAAAACTGGATCAAAGTACTGTTACTTCTCGCCTAGCATTAGCTGATATATATATATAGATATAGATTACCATAAAAATACACATATTACAGGGATAGTTGAGAGCAGAGACTAGTATGCTGCAGTTAAAGGTGAGACATGTGAAGCTCCTTCCAAGAGCTTTGAAGTGTTTATGTGGTCCATCCTGTGTGTGCATTCTTCTTCTTCTTCTTCTTCTTCTTCGTCTTCCTTTTCTTCCTCGGTATCCCAAAGAAACCGAGCATATGAAGCTAGAACAAAACTGCATATACAATGACCCAATATCTTAATTTCAAGTTAAACCATCACTGATATAGCAGAAACCCCGGTAAACTTCTCACAAAATCTAAAGCAAACTATAATTAGGACACCTTTTATGCTTCCATGCATGTGAATTAACATTAAGGCATTTTGGAAGTGGAACCACTAGACAGCCTCATTAAAAATTAAAGTTAAAACTACTTCAAGGCTATGTTTTTTGGATACCCGGTTTGTCACATTGACTTATTCACAGGATCCGGGCAAAACAACCTCACACGGATCAGGTATGGCTCAGCCAACCCTTTTGATTACTTTAAGGCCATGTTTTTTCGGATCCCGGATTTGTCACCTGACTAATTCACGGGATCCGTGCAAAACAACCCCGATCACCTGACTAATCCACGGGATCCGTGCAAAACAACCCCGATCAGGTATGACTCAGACTATGTCCACGAATTGTTTGCACCTAGTAAGACACGATGCTTTGTGAGGCAAAAGTCTCGAGTATTTTCAAACAGTGCCAACCCGGTTGGATTACTTTAAGGCTATGTTCTGTTGCATGAAACTAGTGTTGTCACTGAGAAAATTAATTAAACTTAGACCTAAAATTCTCCAACTCCAATCCCAAAACTCCGCTTCATGCATCAAAACGTAGCTGCTGAAGAGCGATCCAATTTCCAAACTTCAATTTAACCAAAAGTTAAGAAAACCCAACCACAGTTTCTGATATATGAACACTACTTAAATTACTTTCGGAGTTAACACAATCTAGTGAACCAATTTCTCTATTTATCAAAGATCAATATCCCATAAAAACTAGAGCAACGGGTTGCAGTATGCTCACCAATCGTCGGGACTAGTTTTGACAGCTTGATCGTGGTAGGCTTCAGCGCGATTAGCATCCTTTTTGGTCTGCCATATAAGATCAGCATAGAGAGACAGAACATTCCCATCAGTGGGATTTGCCAGAATTGCTCTTCCAAAATACTCTTCAGCTTTTGTAAGATCTCCTCGAACCTGATATCATCAATATCTAAGAAAATTTAAAAACAATCGAGAGAAAAAAAACATCAATCATTATGCTGTAAAATCTTGGCTAGTTAACCCCCACTCATAACACCTTCTCTTTTCCTCTCAAAGTAAAAAACAAAGACAAACTCAAGATGGTACAGGATTAGTGGCCGGTTGGTATGATCTGATGTTCAAACCAATGACCCATCAACAAACCTCACAACCTAAAATATAAACATATATATATATATATACATACATGCACAGTATAAAGATTTTTTCAACAAGAAATCCATCGATGCAAAACATATTGATATTGAATGTAATTGGCATAAGAAAGATAATTAATAAAGAACATAGCGATCACATCGGGTCATTTTGATTAGAGTGGATAAATTTCCTCGCTAACCCATTAGCAAGAAATAATTTTCGTGAATGTATCTATATATATATATGAGAAACCATTCATGCATATGGTGTCCAATATGTCTCATTGGGTGTTTTTGCTTTTAACATTTGAAGAGAAAAAGTGATAGAATTGAATTAAAAAGTCATTAGTAAACTATGAAATTGGATTAAAATACTTTACCTCTTTCAAGAATTTAGCATAATTTCCAAGTAAGAGAGCATTGCCAGGGTTTGCCTCTATCATTTTCTGATAATAAGTGTCCGTACTATCATGTCCATTCCCTTTATCATTAGAATCACGTGACTCCCCAAACCCATCACCACCGTCCGATCCACTCCCTCCACCACCACCACCACCACCGCAAACCCGACCGCCGTCTCCGCCGCCGATCCCACCACCCACCATCAGTTTCTGCACCACCCGATCCTTCCCTCCCACGTCATCCACCTCCATGACAGCCCCACCACCCAACCCAGAGCTCGACAACAGCCTCTCCAGCGTGGGCCCCACCTCCCCCACAACCTCCTCCCTCTCCCTCACCTTCACAGGCGTCGGACGGCTGATCCGGGTCGGCGTCGGAGGCTTGGTTCTCGGCCTCACATGCGGGTCGACCAGGTCGGAATCATATAAGGCTCGAGTATAGTTCTTAAATGGGTCATGGACTGGTGAAAGAGGACCATACGACGTCGTGAGGGACACCGATTTGGTTCGTGAGAGTTTGGGAAGGAGTTCCGGCTCCGGCGACGATTCTCTCGAATTGGGTATCCATGAATTCAGGATCGGAGTCGAGGAGCTCCTCAACAGCATTGTTGTGTAAATATATATATATATAGTGTGTGTGTGTTTTCGTGTGTGTTTGTGTGAGGAAGAGACCTCGAGCTGAGTTGGTTTTTATAGGAGTGTGAAGGGTGTTATGGGAGAGTGAATCTGGGCCGTTGGATTAGCATCTAATGGCTGTTTTGAACTGTATATCAAAAAGGTTTTAGAAGATTTTTTGGGCGTTAAAGAGCCTTACAAGAAATTAGGGTACAGATTATACATTCGCGGGTGATGAGGTGGGTTATAATGGGAGACCCACGTTGACTACGTGATCACGTGCTATATTGTTACGTGGCAATTATATATTCGCGGGCGATGAGGTGGTTATAGTAGGGAGAGCCACGTTGACTATGGTCACGTGGGGGTTTGGGGGTATTTTCGACGTCTGGTTAATGCTAGTGGGCATGAGATTGAACGGTGCTAAAATGTTGCGAGAGTGACAGCGGGTGAGAGGCTGCTGTCACGGTAACATTCTCCTAGCAGCGATCCAAAGGCGTTACGATTTCTGACACCTGGTGGTTGAAAGTGAACCGAGTAAATGGGCTCGCTTGTTAATTACAGTGACAGGTCACACCCAGGTTCATGTTCCAATTATGTACCATTGTTTTGGACTATTAAAATACATTCTATTGTGGAAATTCACAGCTGTGAAAAATAATAATTTGGCATCATTAAAAGCAGTGACCGACCTAGAAAATTTTGTGAGAGGGCGCAAGTGTATTTTTTTTATCTGAGAGGGGCGTAAGGTTAATTTTTATAATTTTAGTGGGGAGTTTTAAGTAAATCAAACAAAATGTAAGCATGTCCGTGCCTGACTAAAGGTATAAAAATTGAATTTTTTTTTTTGTTCTGAGAAGTATAAAAATTGAAATTTTACCCTAGTTAAAAGTAATACTTTTTTTCCCCTTGGGATTGGTAATTTTTTTAATAAATAAATATAGAAATATCAACTTTGCTTCATCGTTGGCGATTGTTCATATAATTCGAGACGGAGACTTGGCCAATTTATGTGTAGGATCACTTTAAATGTGTCTCGTGAATTACTTGCAGTAAAAATCTGGACTCTCCAGTTACATAAAATAATATAAAAATTAAAATTAAACGGTGCAAATAACTCATTGGACTACAGACACAGTCATACAATCCGAACTTACCTGAAGCGTGTGAAGAATTACTTTTTACATGAGTCTCATGAATTAATGAACACAAAACCCTAAACATTGGTAGGGGGGGGAATGCATACCGATTGATATTTAACCACATATTATACTATAAATTTATATTTTCAAAATTCAATCGAACACCCACAAAAGGTTTGCTTAAAATAGACGTAAATAAAAAGAAACATCAGTAGCATTTGGAAATCTAACGCAAAACTGAGAAGTTAAATTAAGCAGATGCAAGTAGTTGTTAGAACTTGGAAGTATTATTTTGTTGTTATCGTCAACCATAAAATACTATGATACTTTCAGAAAATTCCACAGCTCCGACCCCACCAAGCAAATAATTTCACGTCCGTATCACATTTTCAGCATTCACTAATTCTATGTCTCTACACAACCAGGTTGGTAAAACCTCGAAAACGAGTCAGAATCCTCTGCAGTACAACACAATACCCACACTGTTCCATAGCATATAACTTTTCACAAGTTCGATAAAACGAATACTAATTCCACATTTTGTGAAGATTCAAAGAGAGAAATTCTGAGGAAACGAAAAATAAGCGCGCAGACTACATTCATTATAATGCTACATTCAATGCACAAAAATGTTACAGAGATATGGTTTGATAGATATACTTGAATTGGCAGAGATGTGATGAAAGCAAGTACATGACTTTTATTTATATGCACCATATAGATTTTTCTTCATGTCTTTATACTATAAATCCTCAGGTTCTCTTCGTATATACAAGCAAACGCTTACTAGGTCATCTTCTGAATCGGGATCCCTTGTTTGGTTTACCGGGATTTTTCCTATCCCATGCCGAAGCCCAGAAGAAGAGGGCCATCCAGAATAGAACTGCAAAGAATATCTGCAATCTGTCTTGCAAGCTAGCCAGAGTTTCTGTAGGACCTGTTGCAGAAATGACCATTGGAGACAAGTTAAATGAACCTCAATACTAGTGGATGCAGGCAAGATATAAGGACAGCGCTTTAGCTACTGGATCTGACATTATTTAGCATCACTAGGAATGTCCCTATTGCATATTTAACAGAATAGGAAAGCATTTTTCTTTATTTAAACCCTATCATACAGGGTCCAGGGACGGATGCCCAGTGGGGGGCCATGGCCCCCACTGAAATTTTTTTATTTTATTTTTTACCCTAAAATTTTAGATATTTAGTATTTAGCCCCCACTGAAAAACAAATTTTCCTTAAGTACCACAGAATTTAGATTTCTTTACAAATAAGCCTCCACTAAAAATTTGTTTTAAACCCTACTGAAATCAATACATGTCATTTATATCCCAAAAATCCAAAAAAAAAAAAATTTAACCCCCACTGACACGGATCCCTAGATCCGTCACTGATAGGGTCATGTCCAACAAATATTAACAAATCACATAACGTATTGCAATGATATGCTACTTGTTCGACGATGCTAATTTTGTTACTGCAGTCAGAAACCAGCACTAGAACAGACTCAAAATGATAAGTACCGCTAAGCAAAATACCAAGCAAGTCAAAAGTTGAGATTAAGAAAAAGTGCGAGTACTATTAAGGAATTTTGAGCAAGTGAAGTTAAACAACAGAAACAAAAGAATAACAGCAGCCCACTTCAGGTAAAGAACTATACATGCTCATCATGCAGTTAAACAAAAATAATAAACACACACGCGCGCGCACACACACTTCTGCTCCCCAATTCTGTCAATCATCACGATCACAACGAAGTCAAGTACTATTGTCAACAACCAGCGTCACTTGTTGAAACACCCATCTCCTTCAAAAGCATAGTCATTCTCTCACTACATTTCAACGGATAGGCCCACATACATGGTTTTATTTGCTAAGAATAAACAATTGGCTTCGAAAGAACATGTTTTGGGAGAGAGAGAGAGAGGTCACATGGGAACATGAGGATTTGTGGAAAAGGTGCAGAGCAGTGCCTTCAAATTAGTCTATGAGTTGGGCAAAAGAAATAATATGGGACCAATCTTTTACCAAAGGGGCAGTTCCCTACCAATGTCATGTGAATAACTACCTTTCTTGGTCATACCTGTTGAAGTATAGTAGTCCATATAGATACAACAAGACCACACCACCCTGGCCATGACACCCAACCATTGGTGACAATAGACATATATATAGCTTCATATACACATGGTCGGACTTCACAAATGAAAGCAACCCAATGATGTTATGTGCATATGACATACAGAAATCCCATAAAATTTTTGTCCATTTCATATTCCATGTGGAAAGAGGGAAGGAAGGACACAACTGTGAATGAATTTTGTTGGCAAAACCTAAATTACTGAATATATATATATATATATATATATATTTATAAAAAATGACCTTTCGAAAAAACAAACAAAACAAAACAGAAGTGTATTTCAATGGGAAAGGGAAAAAAATAAAAATAAACAGTTGATATTGTTGTTACAAACTTGCAATACTTAAAAGGTGAATAAAATTAAGTGATACATGTATCACAAGTTAATATCTATAACCTACATATATTGGAAACAGACCTGCAATGCAAGGGTGGGAACAGCTAGCCTATATTATGGCAACAGGTAGGCCTACATTTTGATTACTTTAAACCTCTATTTGAGCTTAGCAGGTTTCGACAGTGCACATCCATGGGTTTACAAGTGACCCTGTTATAAGCTTTTTTCACTCTTATAAGATGCAATTTTCTTTCCAACACTTCAGTAACTGTGTTTTTCAGTAAGTAGAAGACAAAGGTAATGACATGACAACAACTTTAATTAATTGTATATCTATGGGGGGGGGGGGGGGGAAATTAAATATAGAAAGCTTGCACATTTTGATAGCTAGAGAGAGGAAAAGAGAATAGTGATTTTCCATCATATTTACAATTGAATGAAGATGAAGTAAATGGGTTTGTTTAAAGTAATATTTAGCGTACAAGTATTTAGAGAAACAGTTCAGAAATGCAAGAACATCATCACCTTATGTACAAGTGACTAGAATCTCAACACTTGTAAACCACACCTTTCATTCCCTATAATAATCTACTGTGGCTGTCTTGCACTAGTACTGCAAATTGGAACCCATCTTCTATCACTAAAAGTCACCAGATTATCAGCCCATGAACTCATACATTGTTAGCAGTGATAATACTTTTGGTGAATCTGCTAAACCAGGCCCAAAAATATTTAAACAATTCAAATGGTAATGCAAGACAAGTTGTAAGAAAGCCTTGAAAAAGAATCAGCTAAATCAGGCCCAAAAGTATTTAAACGTTACAAATGGTAATGTACGACAAGTTGGAAGTAAGCTGTCCTGCAATTTGAACACCGTGATTAAAATGGTACATCTCTTACGAGAGTTTTTTGGTGGATTATTATGACATTTATGTGGCTAACAGTTGGAAGACAATGTGTTCCAGGCTCCAGGGTTAGTAAATGTTAAAGACGAGAGAGAGAGAGGCAACAAAAATATTATGTACAGTGAAAGGTAAAAATAAACCAAGCTTTTGGGTTGTTTCAATTTGAATAAGTGACCTTTTAACGTAACTTTGATATTTTTAGCTTTCTAGAATTGCTACGGCGGAACCTTTGATGGAGCAAAGGATTGGGCTTATAAAACTAGGAACGAGTTCTTATTAAGATATGTCAGCAAGTTTATAGAACTACACAAAACCAAAAATCCCAAATAAATAAAAAAAGAAGAAAAATAGAGTTAATTAAGAGGCTGTATGCCACACCTATATTTCTTTTAGGCTACATATCTAGGGTATCAATTGCATAACTAAATTCAGAAAAGGTTTCGCAGTTTTTGAAAATGCAATGAAGTGATCTCCAAACAATTACAAAAATATAAGATACCTCATTTAATGATGTATATTGGGATAATATCACTAACCTCCCTTGTACTTAGGTCTAATTACACGTAGTACCCTTACCATTTCTAGAATATCATAGACCACCCTTAACTTAAGCTCCAACGAAACACTTTCCCCCTTCCGTTTGTAGTCAACAGTGGGAATTGACTTTTTGGGTGATTAAGTCATTTTTTTGTCAAAAAATCCATTATTACTCTTACTATATTTGTAATGACTTTGTAACCCTTACTTTTGCTATAAAATTTACTAACATACCCAACGTCTTTGACCGGAATGTATTATCCTAAAACAAATACATATGTATATGTAGTGGATAGATAATCCAGTGCCCCTCTTTTCCCTCTTTCTATCTCTGGATTATATGTCTCTCTCACACTCCATGGATCTCGCTCTTTAGAACACTTCATGGCAGATTCATTTTAAAAAATGGATCCTCCACCCAACCCCTCACCCTCCCTCCACCCATCCAACCCCTTGCCATCACCCATTACACCCTCTCCCTTCTCCTCTCCCCCACCTCCTCGCGACCCCACACAATCATTCCTCATCTACGCCACCACTGGCCACCTCCTCATTAACACCGACTTCCTCCACCAAACCCACACCAACGCCGCCTCTCTCTAAACCCACTTCTCCTCTCCCTCTAAAGGCCACGTCGCCTTCACTCTCTCTCCTCCATCTCTCCACATACCATCCCTTTACTTCTCTCTTCACTCTCGGAGTTGTCATCTCTCCCGCCAATGCCCTTCGTGCACAGTCAGATTATTCCCCTCTGGCGGCTAGAGAGCCCGTGTTTAGGTATTTTAAGGTTTGGTTAGCAAAGAGATGATTGAGGGAGAGAACAGGATGTTGGCTTCAATGGGGTTGTGATTTCCGGATTGAGAACGAGAGCTGCTCTTTTTGCTTTCTTTTCTCTCCATATCTCTCTGTTATTGTTTGGTAAATGGCAGATGAATTGAGAGAATAACACTGCCAAAACTCTTTCCTTAAAAGACATGAGGGCAAGGGAGTAATTTCACACCACCTCAGAAGATTACTCAAATACAATAGAAAATAAAAGGTATTCAAGTCATTTCGCTCTCAATTCTTACCGGACCTCTTCTCCGATGCTGTAAGGGGAGGTTTATGATATTGCAAAAACATTGAGGGTACCGCGTGTAATTAGTCTTTAGTATAGGTTAGTGATATTATCCCATTTATATTTTATCTCGTAAAACTTATATGATGAATCTGAAAAAGACGGCAGCTAGAAATACAATAACATGGCAAAGTACGTCATCAGTGTACTATTCCAACAGCCTTGACTCTAAAACATATTTTGGACAAAGCCGGCAAACTATTGATTTGAGAAAGATGTAAATACGAATTAGCACAAATCAGAACTTCTACAAGATCTCGTCTTACCAATTTTAACCATTCTCCACAAATTTGCATTCTTTCAGTTCATTTTATCTTTAGGGTGCACAGCATCATTCTGACTATTTCAACTCCTACCATTTGCATCATCCTACATTGTTCAAATCTTTCCCAAATCCCATAATATTAGTCCTTTCGTTAATTTTGGTATGGTCATAATTCAATATATTTCTGAGATCTTTTTATTCTTTGTACTTATGGATCAATACTGAAGGATTTATTCTTCCTTTAAATGCCACCATGTACCAATGGAAATGCTACTAGCCACAAAATTCAAGATTTCAGTACACAACTCAACCAGCTACTTAACAAATTATAATCTGGTATTTCACTCATTCCATAATCTTCATCCATAAAGGTCATGATTCTATTGTGTCTGTGCCCTCTCTCCATTCTTCGTCCCATCTAGATTATTCAGCTCATATATGCTGACAACGAACAATAATGTAATACTCATTCTTTTTGTGAAGCACAAAGAGAGTAATTATGTATCTACTTATGTCGGAGACTCGGTGCCAACAATCTTGTAAGTCCTTTTGTAGTCAGTGGGAGCGATTACCTAATCTTAGGAGTTCATGGGAAAGAAAATTCCTAAAAGTGAAACTTGAACAACAATTTGCTTAAACATCGACATATTTGTGAATCTAAGCTCAAGTAGTTAGTTGAAAATGAGTGATTATAAATGTCACAAAAACCAAATTCCTATATAACATAAATGGAAATTAATACATGTATGGGTGCATGTCTGAGTGTCTGAATTGCTCAAAGTCAAGCACACTATGATGACATACCCTATAATATGTTCGCTAACAGTGTAATACATGATGTGGCTGTTCTTGAAGGATATATTCCCTATGATCCGGAAAAATGGAGTTCCCATCTATCTTAGAAATGAGAAACACCTTGAGTTACTTACCATTTATATCCATTCAATACAGAAGCAATACATGGCTGAATTCTTAAAATATTAAATAGGCCAAGAAATATTCAAGGATTAACCTATGGCTTAGCCGGAACGCTCTGAGCCCGACGTTTTTTCTCGTTTATGAAGCACTTAGATGCTTTCCAAGTGTGGCCTTGACACCAGAAACATATTCCAAATCTTACAACAGTTAGACTATTACCTATACATGGTGATAAACAGGAGCAATTTGTTTGAAACCACCTACCCACATATATATACTCACATATTTGCAAATACACTTGGAAAGTCCTTTAGTTAGTATAAAAACAGAATAAGAAAAGCTTAAAATCACCAATAATGTTCACATATTTATTTCACCATGTATGCATAATTATTCCAGTCATGCCCAACACAAATTATACCTAATTGATACACAAATACATAAATAGACGTAGTTAACCCTAAATTACAACAAAATGAACAGAGATAAAAAGGATGAACGAAAACCCTAAAACACGAGAGCCAAACAAATTAAGATTCATGGTGAAACTATCTAGCACAAAACTAGTAAAACAGTAGGCTGCAAGTGAACCAAATTAAGATACAAAACTTATCCAATACATATATATATATATACAGAGAGAGAGAAACAAAACATAAATGGTGAAATTGTAAAGAATAGGAAAAAGAAAGAGGTACCTGCGGGAGGATTGGGGTGGTTTCCGGTGGGTGGTTCAGGCGGTGGGGGAGTTGGAGTGGTGGCGCGGCAACGGCAGCGGGCAGACCTTGAATTGATAAATGACGGGGTGGAGATTATTGGAAAGGAAAGCGTAGAAGAAATTATGTGATGATGGAAGTGGGAGTGGGAGCCCAAAGCAGCAGCAGTAGGAGTGTTTGGAAACTCGTGGTGTATGGTTGAGCTTGAACAAGTTAGAACTGCCATTTCCACCAATAAAGGACTTGTGCGGTTCAACTGTTCATCGTATTTGCTTTGTGTTTTATAATGGGTTAAGTACTCTGAAACAGCCGTTCATTATTTTTAAAATGTGTATATCGACGTCTATTCTTTTATAAATATTAGTTTCGAAATATGTATATCAGCATCTATTCTTTTGAAACAAGTACTTAAAACACTATATTATAATATAGTTATGATGCGTATAACATCCATTATTTCTAAATGTGTATTTTGCACTTAATTATTTTGAACAAGTGTTTAAAACACCAATATAATATAAATTTGTACTTATAACACCCATTAATTTTAAAATATGTATTTTTTTTTTAGAACTAAGCTTTATGTATAATCAAAGAAAAGGCCTAAGACATACAAATAAAAATGTGTGTATTAACACCTAAATTATTATGAATCACTCACATTGTATATATATTTTTTTAATTTCATGAGTTTTTAAATTCAAATTAATTATTTATTTTTTGTGTTTATATATTTTTATAAGGGACAATCTTTGATTTTTCAAATTAAAAACTCAAAAATATGACGTCAACAATTATTTTGGTATTAATTAAACAAACTTATTTATATTTTATATTTTTTTTTTATTTTTGGTAAATAAACCTACCTAGTTTCTCTTTTTGATTTTTTTCTTTTTGATTTTTTTTAAAAAAATTAAAATAATGTATGAATTGCACCCCATAATGGTGCGAGCATTTAACCCCTATACCATTCACGGGCACGGAGGGACAGAGGGCTCATTGGGAGCAACCGCCCCCAATGATTTTGTTTTGTTTTGTTTTTTTAATGTTAATTTAAGCATTTTGAATAAAATATAGGCAAAAAATGAGATTTGACCCCATTAAATTTAAAAAAAATTATGCTTATTACCCCTAATTATCCCTAATGTAAGTAATTGACCCCAATGAAAAAAAAATTTGACTTCGTCCCTGATCATTCATACAGTGCATTTAATCCCCTTGTGGACCTTTTAATATAGTGTGAATTGCCCTCATTATGGGGTAACTCGCACTATTTTAAAAGGCTTGGGGCGAAATAGAAGCACAAGGGGGTTATACGCACTGTATGTATATCATAAGGGGTTAAAAGCTTGTGACCATTTTATAATCCACCTTCAACACAACAAATGCAACTTGCTATTGTTTTTTTTTGTTTCATTATTCTTCTTCTTCTTTTTTTGTTTTATTATTTTAGAATATTTTACATGGACCTCTCATGAGGTTTTCCTTTATTACACATATAGGGATGGCAAAATGGTCCAACCCGGCCGGGTTCCGATCCGGCCCAATCCGATTGGGGCGGGTTTGGTAAACTTATAAATGGGTTTGGGACGGGTTTGGTATCCAAAATTAAAACCCGAATCGGGTTTGGGTCGGGTTTGGGTTTTCTAGAAAACCCGTTGGTAACCTGACCTCGACCCGTTTACGATTTTAATTTTATTTTATATATATGTATGCGTCTTTGTCTATATATAACTCATTAATCTGATTATTGGTGCTGACATCTATATATATATTTTTTGAAAGAATTTCAATCAATATGCGTATATATACATTTGTTTGTCTAAATATGTGGGATATTTGGTTTATAACGTAAAACATAATATATGCCTAGAATAAGAGAGAGATACTTGGTTTATAACTTAATTTGTCATCAAACGCATTATAACTTAATTTTCATCAAATAATTTGGTAAATTAACTGTGCTTCTAATTTATTAGAAATAATTTAGTACAACCGATGGTAACCCGATGGAACCCGTTTATACCGACGGGGTGGTAATAGTATTACCGATTACAACCCGTCACGGGTTTGGGACGAATTTGGTATTAGTAATTTTTAAATGGAGTGGTAATGGTATTAGCTAAACATGTCCCAAACCCGACCCGTTGCCATCCCTATACACAGACCTTCCCTGAGTTTTGAGATATATCAATGACCTCCCTTAAAAAAATAAACATTATATCACAAACCTCCCCTGGTATTGATGGACCGTTAACTCACTTAACAGATCTAGCTATTTTACTCATTTGCCCTCAATATTAGACATAAAATGTCCAAACTACCCTTGTAGTCATCATCCACCAATTTATCAAAGAAACCCTCATTTGTATCATCCACCTGGAATGGAGGATTTGACGCCATCGGCCAAACCTAACCCTAGCAACCCTTTCTCAATCCCTCACAAAACTCACTCAAAACTTCCCCAAAGCCTCGAAATTCAAGCTACCAACGTCCCAAAAAACTCAAGATCTACCGTCAAACCCACAAATTCGAAATCAGTAACCCAGATCAACAAGAACATAACACAAAAAAGCAAGATCTAGGGTTTGATCTACAATTATTAGATCTTCCACATTTTATAACCATAAACCGCACATAAAATAACCAAAAAATTGCAAATTTCAACTTGAATACAACACATAGAAAGCCAAAATCAAGCATAGGCCTAATAACTTATAGATCGAAATGCAAAATTGCGAAGGCAAATCGAAGAGAGAAAGAAGGGGGGGGAATGAACAAAAGACAAGCCAAAATATTACTATCTCTATTCCATAAAGGTTGTCCAATTTAGACTTTTCAACTAAAGTATTATGGTGGGGTTAAGTGCTTGTTTGAAGTTAGTGCAAGAAGGGTAGGTGGAGAAAGTGTAGAATTATATTGTATTGGATTTGAAACTGGACAAGTATTTTGGGACAAATAAAGTTGAGAAAGTGAATAACTAAATGGGACAGAGGTAGTAGTTCTTGCTATCTCTATTCATTGGTGGACAATTATATGTATATATATATGTGTGGGTGTATAGTTGTTAAGTTATTTAATTTTCTATTTATAATTTACTCTCTCATTACTTGTTATATATTGCTTTCGGTAATTTTATGGGTAGATGAAGATGATTGTGTAAAGTGTTTATTATGACATTTTATAATTTGTATGTGTTGCCCTAATTGAAATGTATATGCAGTGCTTTGATTGAAATGTAAATGGAGAGGGCACTTGGGAGAGAATAGGGTATTATGGGGATTAAAAAATTGTAAAAATCACCGTTGCATTGACCATTAGTTTGGGGTATGTGATATAATGTTTATTTTTTAAGGGAGGTCCTTGATATATCTCAAACTTCAGGGGAGGTTTGTGTAATAAAGATAAATCTCAGGGGAGGTCCGCATAAAATATCCATTATTTTGTTATTATTATTATTATTCACTTTTTTTTTTGTAGGGTACTCAGGACCTGACCTGAAATCTCGATAATTCGTAGAGGCCTAAGCGAGATCAACTATGAGACGCTTTATATTAGCCTAGGCAAGATTAAATGTGAGACTCTTTATACTAAAGCTTTAGATGCTTAAAAAACTATTAGTGTAAAAAAGTTATAAAAAAAATCAAATATATTGATATTAAAATTTTTAAAACAACATCCATCTTAGCGTTGTTGTAAAAAAATTGAGTACAACTGTCGCGAGAGCCCGAAATGTAGTCCTTCGAAAAATTGTTATTGTTGTTTGAGTGCAACAAAAATCTTTTAGCAATTAAAATAATAATTTTGATTTCGATTAAACTTTAGTTTCATTGGGTTAAAAAAATTACAACATTTTTTTGTAGTCTATAATAATATTAAGTGAAATATAAAATTTTGAAAGCCTATATTTTGAAATTGAATTAAAATTTACTACGGATGTTAAATAATTTTTCTTTTCGAACATATAGTAAACAATTTTTGTAAAAGTGTTTTGAATTGATTGAGAAACTAATTAAATTTTTTTAAGGCTTATAGACGTTGTTAGTCATTAATTTACCCTAGAGGGGGTTAATAGGGTTTAAAAATAATTATCTAACTCTTTTGAAAACTTACTAGCAATTGTTACAAAACACTATATTAATTTACAAAGTAAATATGCACTGAATATCTTTAACTTAATTTCAACAAGCTATTTACCACAATATAAATTAAGCATGCAAGAACAAAAAGTAAGGAGATAGAGATAGAGATATTGACACAGTGATTTTTACGAGGTTCGGTAACTCCTACTCCTCGGCTCAAAAAATCCCCTTCCTTGAGACTTTCCCAATCCTCACACTATGGTTCTTCCTTCAATAGGTGGAATAGCAAAACATTTACAAAAAATCTAACTAGCTCTTCACATAATCAAGAGAACAATCCTCCCTTAATACAATGAGTTTCACTCACCCAAAATCACAAATTTGTGTATGCAATCAATATATCACTCAAGAAACAAAAACACTCAAAACCCTAAGGTTTATATGGATGATAGATTAATATAAGCTCAAGTGTTTTTAGGTGATATTTCAAGAACTCAAGATATATATATTCTCAAAAAATATTTTAAAGAGGAGAATAAACACAAAACTTGAGTTTAAATCTTTAAAATGATTTGAGTGAAAAACGAGATTTATATATTTCTTGCTATCAAAAGATTTTTCAGAAAGTGCTTGAGAGAAAATAAGAGATGAATGATTTTCAGAAAAATTTCTCACACAAGAACCTTAGGGTGCGTTTGGATAGGGGTATTTCCGTTTTTGTTCTTGTTTTTTCCACTGTTCACGGGAACAAAAATGCGTTTGGGAGACTTTGATGGTTTTTGTTTTCGTGAACAGTAAAAAAAACGTTTTCTCACCCTTAGTTTAAAATTTGAGAATACCAAAATTGTGTTTTTTTTTTGTTTTCGGCACTGTTTGTTCTCAGCAAAAAAAAAAAATTAATCGTTGCAGATTCCCTAACCTTCATCTTCAACCTCCAAACCCTAACTTCCATCTTCAACCTCCAAACCCTAACCTCCAAATTTATTTTTTTATTTTTTGTTCCCAAAAAGTTTTTAGACAAAATTTCCAACCAAACGTGTTTTTGTTTCCGGATTACCCATAGGACAAGAACAAGAATTTTTTTTGCTCTCAAGAGATAAAAAACAAAAACAAAAACCCTAGTTTCCAAACGCACCCTTAGGTTTTCAATCCATATCTCTTTCTTTATATAGTGCATCACTAGGGTCAGGAGAGTGTATCTCACCCTATACATTTTGGAGAGTAGGATCTGAAAAGCAGCAAGCAATACCATTTGTTTTTGGGCAAAAATATTGTTTAGAAATACTTTTCCTGAAAATCCTGAAACACCCAGTCGATTGCCTCCATGCTTAGATTTAAAATATTTTCCCCAACGGCTAGGGTCAGTCGACTGCCTCATAATCCAGTCGACTGCCTTGGACATGTCAGTCGACTGCCTCAGACAATAAAAAATGTTTATAACTCTCTGGTTCATCCAGTCGGCTGAGCCCTAGGCCAGTCGACTGGGTGACTCCAAGAAATTGTTCAAGGTCCGTTTTTGATCCTTTTTGAGTTTGTTTGTTTAATTACTTGAGCTTATAAGACCAATAAACGCATAAGACACCTTGTTACAATATTCTTACCCCGACCTATTTACCTCAGGTCTTGAGTCCAACTTTTGTTATTTCTTTGACCTTTTTGTCATTTTCCGAGTTTATGCTTGAGTTTCCTTATCGCTTGTCACTTTTTGGTATTAATGATCTTTCCGAATCATTTACCTGTACTTGATGAAACACTTAGCTCAAAGTCATATTAATACTAAACACGGTTTTGAATGTTTTGTTAATATCAAAATAAGAGTTATTGTCTGAAATAAAATTTCAAGGCCAACATACGTACCATTCCTTTTTCACAAAAAGAAAAAGAAAAAGAAAAAAGAAAAAAAATTGGGCCCCTGCCCATGTAAGTGCTTAATTTTTTTTTTTGGTGTTTTGATTTTGTTTTCTTTTCACTTATCCCGAGTTTTAAAATCTAAATCGTTCTCAACTTTCAAAAAGGAAAAAAAGTAAAAACTTAAATAAATAAACATCTATAATTTTCATGGGTGTTAAAATCATAATTTTACTGGTAAAATCTTACGATTCTAATATTCTACTATAATTTTATACGATTTTACGATTCTAATATCTGTTTTGAAATTGTTTGAACTGAAATAATGGATCGAGTGTTAGGTCTTCCATATAAAAGACCAAGAATTTTTAATAATTTAGTCCAAGATTCTAATATATGACCCAAACATATGAGAAAAAATAATTAAAAATCGAGAATCTTAATATTTTATGTTTTAAATATATTTTTATTGTATAATAAATATATCATTTTTAAAAAAAACTTTTAAAAAAATATTTATTAATAATGAAATAGAATCTTACATCCAACTCTACATACCTCCACCTACACTATGATTTTAACAAGGGTTAATTTTAGTAAACCCCCCTATGGTTTAGAAAAAAAATCATTTTACCCCCCTCCTATTTAGAAAATCCTCCTACATTTATCAAATTGTATCAGCTTGCCTCATTTCCTATAATTTTAGACCAAAATACCTCTGCGATTTAATGAAAAATGATTTAAAATTAAAAAAACATATAAAATTCGAAAAAATATAAAATTCGTAAAAAATATATAAATTCGAAAAAAATATATAAAATTTTAAAAAAAACATAGAAAATTTGATAAAAAAATATAAAATTAGAAAAATATATATAAAATTCATAAATATATATATAAAGTTCTTAAATATATATATATATATATATAATTTGTAAAAATATATAAAATTCATAAAACAATATATAAAATTTGAAAAAAAAGTAAAAAGATGTAAAAACAAGAGAATACAAGTAAGAAAATATAAATTTCGAATTTTATATATTTGTTTCAAATTTTATATATATTTTTATGAATTATATATATATTTTTACAAATTTTATATATATTTTACGAATTATATATATATATATTTGAATTTTAAATCATTTTTCATTAAATCCCAGAGGTATTTTAAATCATTAAATCCTTTTTCGAATTTTAAATCATTTTTACAAGTTTTATATGTTTTTTTTTCCGAATTTTATATGTTTTTTTTTTAATTTTATATTGTGTTTTCAAATTTTATATGTTTTTTTGAATTTTATATATTGTTTTATGAATTTTATATATTTTGACGAATTATATATATATATATTTGTGAATATTTTATATGTTTGTTTGAATTTTAAATAATATTTTATTAAATTTTAGAAGTATTTTGGTCCAAAATTATAAGAAAATGGACAAACTAATACAATTTAATAAATGTATGGTGTTCTATACAGGGCCAAAGTTATCCGTTTTTTTAAAGGGTAATTTTCATTGACAACCCTGAGGTTAGGGTCAATGACAATGAGATTACGGTCAACGTTTTTTTGACACTCACATCCCCTGAGGTTCCTCCTTCGTTACAATGACACCCCCTGGACTGGTGAAATGACTGGAATGCCCCTTTAATTGTTTCACTTATTACATTAGTGTAATATATAAAGTATGAAATTACCCATATGCCCAAACACTTCACCCTTTGAAATTACTAATTACACTTCAACCCCTTATTACAATATATATATATTACAAAAATTACAATTTATTTTTTTTCTTTATAATATAATTACGAAAATTAAAATTACGAATATATATATATAATTTGTAAAAAATATATAAAATTTGAAAAAACATATAAAATTTGAAACAATATATAAAATTAAAAAATAACATATAAAATTCGAAACAAATATATAAAATTCGTAAACAATATATAAAATTCGAAAAACATATAAAATTCTAAAAAATATATAAAATTCAAATATATATATATATATATATATGTATATATATATATATAAAGTGTGACTGAAGTTTAAGTGGACAAGCCTCAGAGTCATTAGTCAAGGTAACGGATCCTCTCCAACTTTCTGCAGAGCTATTTCAATGGCCACGATGGCGACACATCCCTCACGATAGTGACCGAAATCGGAATCGAACCGATACTTTATTAAAATATTTTAATCAAAATTAAATATATTAATATTTGGATCAAAATTAACGGTTTGGTTCCGGTTCTCATTTTTAAAGAACCGAAAGTAAATTTTTATTTGGATCAAAATTAACGGTTCGGTTCCGGTTCTCATTTTTAAAGAACCGAAAGTAAATTTTTATTTGGATCAAAATTAACGGTTCGGTTCCAGTTCTCATTTTTAAAGAACTGAAAGTAAATTTTTATTTGTATCAAAATTAACGGTTCAGTTCCGATACTTTTGGTTCTTTAAAAATGAGAACCGGAACCGAAACGTTAATTTTGATTCAAATATTAATATATTCACGATGTAGTTCGCTTTTGATTCCGACCAAAACCAGAATCGAACCGATACTTTTGGTTCTTTAAAAATGAGAACCGGAACCGAATCGTTAATTTTGATCCAAATATTAATATATTTAATTTTGATTAAAATATTTTAATAATGTATCGGTTCGATTCCGATTTCGGTCACTATCGTGGGGCATGTGTCGCCATCGTGGCCATTGAAATAGCTCTGCAGAGAGTTGGAGATGATTCATTATCTTGACTAATGACTCTGAGGCTTGTCCACTTAAACTTCAATCACACTTTATATATATATATATATATTTGAATTTTATATATTTTTTAGAATTTTATATGTTTTTCGAATTTTATATATTGTTTACGAATTTTATATATTTGTTTCGAATTTTATATGTTTTTATTTTATTTTATATATTGTTTCAAATTTTATATGTTTTTTTGAATTTTATATGTTTTTTCAAATTTCATATATTTTTTACAAATTATATATATATTTTCGTAATTATATATACAAATTATATTATAAAGAAAAAAAATTAAATTGTAATTTTCGTAATATATATATATTATCTATATATATATTTTGTAATAAGGGGTGGAAATGTAATTAGTAATTTCAGA